>BMAW01051852.1:543270-635310 GCA_019974015.1 Nephila pilipes
TATAGTATAATATAATATAAATAAGAATTAAAATATATATAATATAGCCTAGGCAAAAAATTAAATAATATATAATATTAATAAGAATTAAAATATGTATAACATAAATAAGAATTAAAACATATATAATATAAATAAGAATTAAAATATATATAATATAAATAAGAATTGTAACCAATGTATTTCCTCTCCCCTCAATCCTGCAACGTCCTCTACAATAACTGCGTCACGCATTCAGTTTAGCATATGAACTCAAGGTGTTCAGAGCACTAAAACAATTATGCGCATTAACGGGGAAATCCCTCGGCGCATACTCGGCTCAATATCTCTTTGTTTCTACTATGTATGTAAACTTTAAATGTGTTGTCCTTGTAATAAAATAATTGTTTCGTGATCTGGGCCCTTTTCTTCTGTAACTATGAAAAGTAGTTTTAGAATTAGAATATATAGAAATAGAATAAATCAATCGTCAGAATAGAAACGAGATCCCCTTTCATAGTAGGGTTACCACAGAAACAAGATTTTTACGACTTTTTTGGATGGGTTACCAAATTGGCAATTTATCGCCTTTTTGAATTTTTTTCCAACCGCCAAGAAGTACGCTAATTTAAGATCCACCCTAAAAGATCAATCAGTGTCAGATGAACATATAACATAACTTGATAATGTGCAGACATTTCGTAATTTGCTGTAAATCACCCAGTCATCATGACTAAACTCTCCAAACCATTACTGATGCTCTGTTCATTTGTCAACTGAAGTGCCTTCCTCAAGTCTTGCTAATTGTGCTGTAGCCATCAGGACCCTCAAGATACAATTTCTTTTCATCAGAAAATATAATTTGTTTTCACTAATTGTTCTATGACATTTTTAGTCCTGTTACAATTACATTCTTAGTTCTTGGTGATATTGTAAAGTTTTCTTCATTTTCATAAATTTTGTACTAGTATTTGATTTTAAGATTCATGAAAACTGTGACATGCGAATTTTTTTTTTCCTGAAATGTTCCAAAATTTTACAAGTTGAAATGCCTATTTCTGTTGATAGTCAAAAGTTTTGATGGTCCTGTGCTGTCAAAATCCTTTTTCTTCTGTTTGAATAATCTTTTCCAATCATGGCATTGTGAGTGGCAATTTCAAAATGTTTCTTTAATCCAGGTACTACTACTACCCTTATAAAATAAAATTTTTCCACCGATAACTCTTTACTCCAAGACATCTTCTGATAAATCGAAAACAATAAAAAAACAACACTTTTGCTTCCAATGTAATTCATCATGAAATACTAACACATGTTTTATAATGTTTCTGATGTGATTTATACTATGCTAATTTTCTCAAGTGGTCTTGTAACTTCTTAACAGATAACCTATTCAGTTTTTCAAAAAATGAATGGATCTTAAAAAAATCTAGATGATTGTTGCAATTAGTATATACAAAGTTTCACATAATGTGTTAATATATGCTTAAAATTTGTATATTATGCTTTCTTCAGAAATGTACGAATTTAGTGGTCTTATAATTTCAAAATGCATTGAATATGATTTATGTGAATATGATTTAATATAAAATAACACATTTTTAATACCTAATATTCATGAATTAATATATGCTTGTTAATTTAATTTGATACAAAGGTGACTGTACTTGATTGAAAAATGGATAGTGTAGTTTTTATTGTAATTAAAAAGGTGTACAATTCCATTTTTGTTTTACCGTTCTGATATTTTATTATTTAGAACTGAAAGAAATGCCATTAATACATAGATGATTAATGTTCTGTGAATTTAATTTTAATATATGATTAATTCTGCTTATTTAAATTTTTCAGCTGAATATTAGCCATTTGAAGTTCACAATGAAATTAAATACCTGAAAGCTTAATAAGAATTCTTATTTTCAGGTGTTCGTGGTAAAATGTCTGGAATTGCAATTGCTCGACTTGCTGAAGAACGAAAAGCATGGAGGAAAGATCATCCTTTTGTTAGTTTGATTGGATTATTTAACTATATATATACACATACATATGTTATCAATGCTTATATTCAGGATTTTTTTTTGAAATTTTGGATGAAGGGACTCAAATAGCAGAAAGTACTTGCAGTATAATCAAACAAAATAATTATAATTTTAATTTCACTGTTATAATTTTTCAGGGTTTTGTAGCAAGACCTACTAAAAATCAAGATGGTTCTTTAAATCTTATGAATTGGGAATGTGCTATACCAGGAAAGAAATCGGTAACATTGTTTTAGTGCATTTCTATTTTGTTAAATTAATGTTGTAAATATATGAATGTAAACATTAATAATTTTCTTTATAGACTGCTTGGGAAGGAGGATTATATAATTTAAGGATGATTTTTAAAGATGATTACCCTTCAACACCACCTAAATGTAAGTGTTATTTGACATTTTTTTAAGGTCACCTTTAGTACATATTTGTAAAAATAATGGGCTTGAGCAATTAGAATATAATTTTGATTTATTTAGCGTAGTTTGTTTTTTCTAATTTTGTGAGTTTTTATCCATTCTAAATAATTATATATACTTACACACACACACACACACACACATATATATATATATATATATATATATAATATTTCAAATGATATATTGGAGAGAATTGGAATATATTGTTTCAAAAAAGATTAATTAAACTAAATAAATGTTTTGAAATATATTTTGCATGACTTAATATCTCCAATAATAATTAAAATTGCTTGTATTTCTCATTTTACTTTTGCAATTAAAATATGGATAAATTTGTTTTATGTAATTTTAGGCAAATTTGAGCCTCCACTGTTTCATCCAAATGTATACCCATCCGGTACAGTATGTTTGTCACTTCTAGATGAAGAAAAAGACTGGAGACCAGCAATTACCATCAAACAAGTAAGCTTTAAGATTTCAACGTATTTGGGTGTGTTTTTATAGTATATTTTTATAATGGGAAAAAGGATTTAGAAAATAGTAGAAAGTCATTTTAAATGCAATTTTTGTTGATTTTACAGTTTAAAAGTTATTTTATTTGTAAAAAGGCAAAGTAAAAGTTAGTTTTATTTAATTCATATGATTTTTACACCCTAAGTACAATTCCAGTTCACTCATTTAATGTAATGGAATTTGTTATAAAATTCATTAACTTATAATTTTGAACCATAGTAGTAAGTATTCAGACATACAGTTATAATTTTTCAATAGCTTTGATTTTTTGTTGACCCGTGTGGTGACCGGGAATGACAGAATAGTCTCACTGTAGTTCATGTATGTCGTTAGAGGCAACTAAAATGGGTACCCAGCGTCTGGGAGTATAGCTGGGCTCCCTGCCCCTGAGGGCATCAATTGAAAAGTCCCCGGTCTACCATAGTAAAACGCATTTTTTTGGCAAAATTAGTTTTTTGTAGCAGAATTCGAGAAATCTATTGCTGCTTTATTATCACAAAATAAATTGAATTCAAAATTTTCGTTTGAAAAAATTCCCAATTCTTTACATTCCTCTACAATTCTTAATATCCAAAGTAACTCTTTAGCAGCATCTGTCAAAGCAACGTATTCCGCCTCCATTGTGGATAAAGAGACACTACGTTGCTTCGATGTCCGCCAAGAAATAATAGCCTGATCACAAAAAATTATATATCCCCCAACCGAAACCCGGTCATCTCTATTAGATGCATATTCTGCGTCACTAAAACAATTTATTGTTGTCTTACCAGATAGATTCAATTTATCTTCCCTTGTATAATATATATAACCCAATACTTTTAATAAGGCCTCCCAATGAGCTTTGCCTGGGTTATTTTGAAATTGCGAAAGAATATTTATTGCATAGCTAATATCTGGACGTGTTCTGTTTGCTATAAATGATAAACATCCTATTAAATTTCTGTAGGGTAATTTTTCCATTTCTTTAATTTCCTGATTAGTCTGTGGACAGTCCAGTTTTGAAAGTACTATACCTTTTGAAATGGGCAGAGAAACTATTGGAGGCTTATAATTTCTAAACTGATCAAAAACTTTTTCTATATAATCAGTTTGGTTTATGTAAAGTTTATCCATTTCTTGCTCAAAATTTACCCCTAATAATTTAACAGTTTTTCCCATTACTTTTATATCAAAATTCTGTTTTAAAACATCTATTAATTTATAAATCTTATCTTCTTGCTTTCCTAATAAAATAATATCATCAACATATAGTAATAAAATTATCTCTCTGTTATAACAATAGACACAGTTTGTCCATTCTAGTTTCATGAAATTTAAAGATTCTAGAACTTTATTTAATTCATAATACCACTCACGTCCGCTTTGGTGTAGTCCATATAGAGCCTTCTGTAATAAACATACATGATTTGGTTTTCTGGAGTCGACAAAACCTTTTGGCTGATTCATATATATCATGTCAGACAATGAGGCATACAAATATGCACATCTGATATCTAATTGTATATGATACCAATTCATCCCTCCTACTAGAATAGAAAAAAATAATCGTATTATGGAAAAATTTACTACTAGACTAAAAACCTGGTCATATTGAAACCCTTTTTCTTGTCGGAAACCTTGTGCTACAAGACGGGCTTTAAACCTCAAGATATCACCCTGTGAATCTGTTTTTAATGCAAATACCCATCTGTTTCCTAATATTTTTGAATTCACTGGCTTTTCAACCAATGTCCATACTTTCCTTTCCTTGATTACTTTCATTTCCTCCTCCATTGCATGTTTCCAATTAGATGCTTGAGGGGAATTGGATGCTTCGTGGAATGTATCTGGTATTTTTATGTCTTTAAAATTTAATTGTCAAATGTTTAAAAAATTTAATTCTATTTCCTGTTTTATTATTCCGGTAAATGAATTTTTACCACTAAAATTAAAAAATTCTGGGTCATAAGGGATTTCA
This sequence comes from Nephila pilipes, assembly GCA_019974015.1. NCBI lineage: Eukaryota > Metazoa > Arthropoda > Arachnida > Araneae > Nephilidae > Nephila > Nephila pilipes. The sequence goes on from BMAW01051852.1 coordinate 548,175, forward strand.
TTTGCCTCACAGTAAGCTCTAGCATCGTTCCTAGATCTTAAACGCATGCTCGTACCCAATATACCATAGTATATATCGACTCTTGATCCATCGGGTCGAGGTACAGCTTTCTGAAACCAATTTATTTCAGACTTGGAGGGAATGGTTGGATCCGAATTACTTTGATCAGAAATTTCCGGTTCTTCGTCAATTAATTTAACCTCTTTGGTTATCTCTTTAACCGGTTTTTCTATCTCTGCATCCGATTCGGTTTCATCATCATAACCATTTAATATAATTAAATTTCTATTTACATTATCTTCCCTACCATTTAAATTATTCTCATATATTTTTACATTTATGGTTTCGATAACTTTATTCTTTTCAGGAATGAAAACGCGATATCCTCTGCTACGAAGAGCATACCCTAATAATATTCCTTTTTCAGCACGCATATCTAGCTTTCTACGCTGTTGCTTTGGAATCCCTACATAAACTGTTGATCCGAAAGTTCTTAAATGTCGTACGGTTGGAACCCTTCCACCATACAATTCAAACGGGGTTTTCTCGGAATGCTTATGCGTTACTCGATTCCAAACGTAAGTAAAGCATAGCACTGCCTCACCCCAATTTTCCTCTCCTAATTTCGAATCCCTAAGCATAGTTCGTACTGCATCCATTGCTGTTAGATTAAAACGTTCAGCAACTCCATTCTGTTCTGGGGTATATACATTCGTTCTTTCATGTTTGATACCTTTATCTTCTAAGAACCTTTCAAAATCCCCTAGACAGAATTCCATCCCGTTATCAGTACGAATATTAACAATTTTGTTACCGGTAAATCTTTCGGCTCTATTTTTAAATTTTATAAAACTACTGAAAACTTCCGATTTTTCCCTCAGTAAGTATATACAAACTTTTCTAGAAAAATCATCTATGATAGTTAAAAAATATCGATTACCGCCTCTTGATGTAGTTTGGATCGGACCCGCCACATCCAGATGTAAAAGTTCTAAAGGTTTCCGCAATCTAATCTTTCCTATTGGTTTAAATGAAACCCTTTTAGCTTTTCCAATTAAACATGGCTGGCAGTTTAATTCTTGATCTTTCAATGTGGGCAATCCTCTAACATTCTTTACAGTCTTCAAAATATAATCCTTATTAATATGACAATAACGTTTATGCCATAATTCAAGACTGTTCTCCGAAGAGATCTGATTTATTTCTTCCCGTTTATAATTACGCTCTTTACCCATTTTCGGATAATCTTTCTGCTTATAATTACGCTTTTTACCCATTTTCGGATAAGCAGCTAACACATAATAAAGACCATTATTTCGTTTGGCCGAAAACAGCTTTCTACCCTCTTTAGAAAAAATGTCAATTCGCCCATTCTTCCCTACGAAATAAGATCCACTCGCTTCAATGCAGTGGCCCGCCATCAAATTATGTCGAAGCCTGGGTGAATACAAAACATCGGTTAGAGTAACCGTTTGAGTCCCTCTTTGATTTTTACAATCAAAAGTTATATTCCCCTTACCGAGAACTTCATAGGTCATTCCCTTAATTGCAGCTTTCATTTCTACCCCAGAAGTCTGTTGAAATGTTGTAAACAGATCACGATTACAACAAAAGTGAGAACTTGCAGCGGTATCAAATACCCATGCAGTATTGTCAGTATTTGTTCCCAAACTGGCTTCTGCCAATAAACAAACATTGGGGTTAGCTCTTACCTTAGCCTGATTCCTAATCTTAATCCTACAGTTTCTAGCAAAATGGCCCATTTTCCCACAATTAAAACACTTTACATTTGGTTTATTATTGGGATTTTCTGGCTGACTATTTAAATTCCCCTTTTGCTGATCTTTACTTCTATCTTTACTTTTAATAAAATTAGGTTTCACACTAATACCTTCCATAGCTTGTTCAAAATTTCTACTTACATTATCTTGTTTACAAAACAGTTTTAGCCGGGCTTCCTCTGACAACAATTCATTCAAAACATTTTCAAAGGTAAACTTAGAGTCTTCAAAACGATAAATTAACTGGACAATTCCACGGTATTGCTCCGGTAGTCGTCTAATCAATTGGAATGGCTGCAACCACTCCGATATAGGTCGACCGGCATCGGACAACTGCTGTATGATAGTCCTCAATCTCGCACCATATAGGTTGATTCCTTCTCCGGGATTGAGATGGCAACTGAAAAACGCATCCGTCAGCTCCACAATTCTGGCTCTTGAACTTGGCTCGAAATGTGTCTTGATCTTCTCCCATGCATCTCTTGGGTCTTCCATGCCGCTAAGTAGTGGGCAAAACTCCTTCTGTACATTTAGGTAGATGAGGGAGTAAGCTCGTATCTTCTTTGCTGCACATTCTGGATCTTCTTTGACTTCTTTCTTGGCGGAGGCATCGACATCGCTAGACTTGTCTTGAACGACAAACTGCCATAGATCCTTTTCCATTAATAGAACCTTGACGTCCTCTTTCCAGGTAGCATAATTTGATGCATTCAAAGCATCAATTTGATACGTCAGCAAAGCCATTTTAATAGTGATTGATTCCAAACTTTACTCTGCTAATGTGGCTTTATTATTTTAAAAAAATAATTTAAATGCAGACACAGTGGAATCTTGCCTGGGCCCATAACCAATTGTTGGCCTTCCTTAAAAAGTAGGCCTTTGATAATTGAATTTAATATTAATGCCACATCAACAGAAAAAGACTAATTCTAATTATTTAAAATCACTATTTTATTTACAACACATTATTAGCCAAAGTCTAATCACAATCTAATCATATCTCCTTTATATATCTTCGGGAATTTGCATTCGATACCGTCAACTTGACAGTTACAAATCGGCATCCAATGAAAAACAACTTCATATGACGTAATAGAAAAAAGCACCGTCGAATGCAAATTTCCGATTCCATTGCCAGATGCGTGAGATGACGTCATATCGGAAAACGTAATTCCCTATGATTACCGCGATATGACAACAGGATGACTGTCGATTGGACTTTGGAGTGAAATGATGGAGCCATGTTTCATCCATTGTCACATATCGACGCAAAAACTCGGGTTTATTACGCTTGATCATCTTCAAACACTGCTCCGAATAATCAACTCGTTGTTTTTGGTCAAAAGTGAGCTCGCGCGGCACCCACTTTGCACAGAGCTTTGTCATACCCAAATATTCGTGAATGATATGATGTACACGTTCAGTTGATATCTTTAGAGTGTCTGCTATTTCATTCAATTTCAATTTATGGTCATTCAAAATCATTTTGTGGTTTTTTTTAATGTTTTCGTCGGTAACAACCTTTTTTTTGCATCCACTGCGATCACCGTCTTCGGTGCTCATTTCACCACGTCTAAACTTAGCATACCAATCCTTGATGGTTGATTTTCCTGGGGTAGTGTCCGGAAAGTGGGCATAAAGCCAAGTTTTTGTTTCAACTGTATTTTTTTCCTTCAAAAAGCAATATTTTATCAACACGTGAAATTCCTTTTTATCCATTTTTTTCACAATAGCAAAAGTTGCTTCACTCAAAATGCTATAATTCACAAACTAATGATCTGACAGCTGTCAAATTTATACAAGCATCTTTTGTGGGTTAGGGCTAACTAAAAAACATATGGATTTAATTCTAATAGCGTCATTTATGTGTCAGGCCGGGGACTTTTTAATTGACCTGTTATATTAGGGGACCTCGGGGACTTGCCTTCTTTAGGTAAGTACGGGCATCATGATCCTGAGGCACCCTAGTGATCTTTTCTTTCCCATGGGGTTTATTGTCTTTGGTAAACCAGGGTGACGCAATCCTCCTTCTTGTCCACCAATTTGTGTCTTTTCTTCAATTTCACATCTAGATCACAGTTAAATCTTGTTTGGCTCAATAAAAATAGAGATAATAAAGTTTATCTGGCACTCGACTTTTTGTTATTTAATAAGCAAACAATTTGCACTGTTTATATGTTCGTGGAATTTTGGTCTATGATGTAGTTAAAAAAATTAGTAGAAATATATCGTGGAAATATAGGATTTAAAAAAAAAAATTTGTTTTGAAGAATTATATGCAATTTACATGAAACTAACTTCTAATTGTGTATTCTTTTAACAAATGATACTGTTGAACTTTACTGTCCTAAATTTTCATATGCTGTATTTATTACTTTCTTCCATTTTCTTTTAGTATTATTTTTAGTATCTGATATGTAGTGTCATTTTTTTGTTTTTAGATCCTTTTGGGCATCCAAGATCTCTTAAATGAACCAAATATTAAAGATCCTGCTCAAGCTGAGGCATACACTATTTACTGGTATGTCATGAATATTATTCTATACCTTTTATTCAATACAATTTGTTTTAGAATCTGTTGTATTTTTGTTTAAATATATTTAAATAACTTTTTTTTTTATGCAGTCAAAATCGTTTGGAATATGAAAAACGAGTTCGTGCCCAGGCAAAGTCTATGGCACCCCAAGAATAATTGAGCATTTCTAATATCTTGCAAGCACCCATTTTGAACATTTAAATTATTGTTTTTGTAATATGAGGAAGATGACTCCTTAGAATATTCCCCTCAACTATTGATCATCATTCATCTGAACTTTTTTATTTTTATCTAGTAAGAACTATATATTCTTCAGAGATAAATTGAAATTAAGATGATAAATTTGGTGTGGTCTTTTTTTTTTTTTTTTTTTAAATTCTTTTCACATCATCCAAATAATTCATATGGATTTCAGACAACGTATTTTAATCAACAAAGTGTTCCAATACAGGATTTGAAAATTTGATTTGTAACCCATTTCAATCTTTAATTTTAGATAAAATGTTTGTGCTATTGTATATAGGTCTCATTTTTCTTTTTCAGTATATGTTCATGTCATGTATACTTAATATTTCCAATGTAATGTCTTTTATTATTAAAAATGTGTGTGTATTTTTTCCTTTCTTAAGACTATTAAACTGTCTTCTTGATTTGGTCTTTTGGTTTATTGAAGTTTTTAAAATTCTCTTGTGTATTCCACTGATAGAGAAAAACTTAGATTTGTAGTTTTCATGGCATTTAATTCTTTATGTTTTTTAAAACTTCATCAAATCAGGTGGTAGAAATTTATAAATATTCAATAATTTAGATAAAATGAGTTCACAGTTAATTACATTTATATTATAATTATTAAGTAAATTTATATTGTATTTTAGACAAACAGCTTAATCATTGTGTTGAATTACAAAAATCTAATAAGCATTGTATTTTTCATGAGATGTAATGAAGTCCAACTGTAAGAGGGGGGAGGGGAATTACCACTTTTTGTTGCAATTTTTTATAAGTTTATTGTTTATTATTCATTTGTAATATGTTTTTATTTATGAAGGAAAAAACCCTTGTTTAGAGAACTTTTTTTTTTAATCTTGAGAAGCTTAACCCTCTAGCTGATAATCCCGCGATTTCCACGGGCAACTCAAATGTAGCAAAATTTGCTTATCCCACGATTTCTGTGGGCATGTGTTTTTCTTCCTTCATTGAGGAGGACATCCCGCTTTTTCCCCGTTTAACTACTGAAACAAATTATATACAGTATTAGGCGTGCAATTTACGTTTTGGCCAACAGATGTCGTTAATTGTCCACTAAATTGCGGCATTTGAAGGCACGTGGTTTTACAGCTCAAAACTTCACTTTTGCAGCGTTTTTCTTATTGGAAATGACTGGTAGAAAATGTTCGGCGATGGACAGAATGTATATTCCTGATGACTTATCAGATTCCAAAAGCGATTTTAGTTGGGATAGTGATATAGTTTTATCGGACTGGTTCTCGTATAGCAATGAATCTGATCATAATTCAATAAACTTGCAAAGTGTTAGGCAGTGGTGCAAAGTTGATAAGAAGAATATTCCTCCATCTCCAGTTCCTTTTCGTAGAAATCTGGGAATTACTGTGAATATAGCTAATAATCCAAGTATATTGAATTAACCCGTTTCCGCCCAGCGTCATATTTATAGGACAGTTCATTTTCACCATTATGAATAAAACTATTCAACGTTTTGCCGATTCTATTTCTACCCCTTGAAGAGTATTGGTTTCACCCTACTTACTTAAACCGATTTGAACCGGATGGAAGCATTTTTCAGCCAGCTGCAGACACCTAAACTTCGTCATTTTCATGATTTTTTCTTGTTGAATTTCATTGTAATCGTACGAAAAGGTTTTAAAGGTATGTTTAAATATTTTTTCAGAATTTATATTTCAGATATTCTATTAACAGATATCTTATAACGTTTTAGAATTATTTTTACTTTTATTAGTTTTAATTACAAATTTAAACTACTGTCCTAAAAATAGGACGCTGGGCGGATTCGTTAAATTTTCTGATATTTAGTTTATTTCATAGGTGCTCAATATGTAGCGGAAAAAAGTTTTTAAAACTGCCGAGGAAGCTGTAGAATATCTATTTTCGGAGGAATTAGAGTCTGAAATGATTTTTTTGCCTCCTGAAGTAGATGAATTGACAGATGATGAAGGTTTTGATGACTCTGAAACTCTTGACTCATCTGTAAGAGACGTAATTTGTCCTATAATTTGTAAGTTGACCTAAGAAAGAGGGGATTTTGAGCAACAGAAACAATAAGAAGTGACAGAATACATCATTGTCAACTTGAAATTGATTCTACTTTCAAAAAGACTAGCAGTGGTTCACATGATTTCTACTTTGATGTGAAAAATAAAATTACTGCTGTAAAAGGGAATGATAGCAAATGCGTTACACTTGCGACAAATTTCGACATATTTGAGCCACTAACATCTGTTTCAAGGCGTGAAAAGGGAAAAGCTGAAAAAAATATAATTGAACAGCCATGTCTCGTAAACAATTATAATAAAAACATGGGTGGTATAGAATCTCATGATTGGCTTGTAGAGAAACATACCATAAGAATCCGTGGAAAAAATGGTATTGGCCAATTATTACCTGAATTGTAGGCATGGTTGTTGCAAATACCTGCGTTATTTACAACATGGTAAATGCAGAGAAAAAGAGTATCAAAGAAATAAGGAGACATATTGCAATAGCATATCTAAAAAAAGGCAACACAGTACAAATACAAATCGGTATACCAAGTTATACAATTTCATCTCGAGTGAAGGAAATAGACACTGTTAGACGTGATGGAGTTGGCCATATAATTAGTAAAAGAGAAAAACAAAGACGATGTCAAATGCAAAATTGTTTAGGATAACCTCTTACATGTTGCATGAAATGTATGTAACTCTATGTCCAAAATACCATACATAGTGTGAATATGTTTAAACTTAATAAAAAATGTCAAATTTATTTGTGTTTCACTTTATATTTTGCATTAAATATTAAAATTCAGTTGTTTGGGAACAGAAACATAATCAAGTAATTAAAAACAAAAGAGAAGTACTAAGTGTTCAAAAACTTCCATATCCGCCCAGCGTCCTATTTATAGGACAGTAATTATCTCGGATCCTAAATTAATGGTGTGGAGTTTAATTGCATATTATATTTAATTTAAGTGTTTAGAACATAATTTCAAAAGTTTTTAACAAAATTTCAATTTTAAATTAAGTTGGGCGTTAACGGGTTAATGTGAGTTTTTTTTTTATGATCAAATGTTACGAATGATAGTACGAGAAACCAATCGATATGCTGAACAATATATCCAAAAAACAGTTTGTAAAGAGGGATCACGCTGAAAAAAATGGACAGAAACCAATGTTGAAGAACTAAGACTATTTTTTGCAGTTTTGTTACTCCAAGGAGTCATAAAGAATCCAGATCAAGAGCACTATTGGTCTAAGTGTCAAATATTATCCACACCAATTTTTGCAAAAGTAATTGGAAGAAATAGGTTTTTATTGCTCATAAAGTTTCTTCATTTCACTAATAATGAGCAATTTGATAAAGACCAACACCCATGGCCGAAATTGAATAAAATTTATGACCTAATGGAACATCTTCAACACAAATTTCGAGAAGTCTATATACCAGGGGGAAATCTTAGTTTAGATGAGAGTTTGATGCGGTTCAAAGGCAGACTGAAGTGGAAAATGTTTAATGCCAAAAAAAAGAGCAAGATTTGGCTTGAAGTTTTTCGTTCTTTGTGAAGCAGAAAGAGGATGCATTTAAGATTTCCTCTTATACACTGGTGATGGAACAGTGTATAATCCAAAATACAGTCAATATCCCATTTCCACCAAAATTGTTTTACACTTGATGGATAGATTCCTGGGAGGAGGTTATTGTGTCACTATTGATAATTTTTATATGTCTCCACAGCTTGCAGACAACTTAGTTACAGAAAAGACGGACTCTTATGGGACAGTGAATAAAACCAGAAAAGACCTTCCTGTCAATTTTTCAAAAGAGATAGTCCCCCAGGGTGAAATTGTTGCTGATCAAAGAGGTAAAGTTATGGCCCTGAAGTGGCAGGACAAGAAGAGTGTCTGCCTTATGAGTACTATTCATGATGCAAGCTCTTATTTGGTGACATGCAAATCTAAAAAGACCGTTATGAAACCAGTTGACGTTTGTGACTATAATAATACAATGAATGGCGTCGATTTATGCGACCAAGAAATGTCCTACTACCCTACACTCCAAAAACAACAGGGGAAGTATTATATCAAAATTTTCAGGCAGTTTTTTCAATCATTGTGGAATGGTTATGTGCTTTACAAAAAGCAAAACCTGACACAAAATATAAAGCTTTTGGAATTTTGTTTGCAAATGGTTAAAGAAAGTATCCAAAAGTATTCTGTTAGATAAAAGCAGCTGTCCTGGAAGACTGTTCTACTCCAAACCCTTTGAGATTGACAGCTCATCATTTTGCAAGCCACATATCACCTAACTTCATAAAAAGAGAGCCTCGAAGACATTGTGCTGTTTGCTGTTCAAGAAAAAATGCAAATGGAAAAAAAAAAAAAAATCTCGAAGAAACACAAATCTGGTGCAAAAACTGTGAAGTTGGACTTTGCCTTGAACCCTATTTCAAACTCTATCATACTAAACTGTATTTCTAAGGTTTTTTTTTCTTGGTGCTTTATATTTTCTTAAATTTTATACATTGTACTTTTTTATGTTATGCAATAAATAGAAATTAACTGTGATTCACTTGAAATTTATTAAAATTTTTTTTTTTTTTTATTGGTGATAACATCTTAAATTAGTTTTTCTGGCAACTTAGTTTCTCATGATAAAAATCTATATATAAAAAATGTTTTCTAGAAAGAAGAAAAGCATTTTTCAATTCTCCAAAATATATTAAGATTTAAAATATGCAACAACAAAAAAATACACAATTTTTGACGCAATTTCGGTCCACAAATTGAGCAGTCTGAGGGTTAATAAAACCATATTTAATTTTAGTCTAATGAGGCCTTGATCAAAAAATTTAAGTGGTAAATGTACATTATTTTTGCTAGTTCAATGTGTGCTACCCTTAAGCATTGACCATTTTAATTTTGCATACTATTGGTAATAAGTTATGTTGACCCAAAGGCAAAAAAAATATCTTAACTCTCAATTTTATTTTAAACTATCCTACAAAACATAATAGATTTTTAAAATTATGTAATAATCTGTTTATATAGTTAAATGTTTCACGATTATAGAACACTGCATTTGATTAAGAAGGAAGGTAAATATTTCGACTAATGATTTGTGATAATTCAAGGATTGATTCAATATTTCCAAAAACACTCATTCAGGAGAAAACCCCAGAAGTTTAACTACTGTGAATTAAGTTTGACGAGTTCCATTTGTGCCGAGTTCAAGTTGGTTGACTGATATTTGTTTTCTCTTGTGGAGTTTACTGTCTTGGTAAATATGGCATAATTTTTAACAAATAGCTATTTTTTTTTTCAAGTATTCTTGTGATTTAAGCGATCCATGTTCCATTATTTTATTAAAACCTTTTCAATAAATCGGCTTCCCCCCCACTCCCAAAGAATGTTTAAGGCATGACGTAATGAAAAAAGCCTTTCTGAGAGTCAAGTCAACAGTTTTAAAGGAAAGTAAAAGCTGCAAACTCCCTGCATTTTCCCTATCTTCCGGGAATTTTCACATAAAAAAAATTCATTTGAATATATCAAGCTAATCGATATTTCTGAGACAATTTGATATTGATTATTTCGTGTAAGGAACATATTTTCATAATCCTTTGAAAGAAGTTTCTGAACTGTTAAATAGTTGTAGAGTACTGCGGTGACAACATCTGGGGTAGGGCACAATAAACTTCCTCTGTGACGTATTAAATCAGTTAGAATATGGCTCAAACGTTTTATTGTGAATAAGTGATTTGGAACAAAGGTCACATTTTAACTTGTTTAAGTGCTGCTCTTGCACAAACACCAGCTAAATATGTTAAAACAGGTAGATAAGGTTCAGCATGGCAAAAATCTTTTTCATAGTGTTATATTAATATTTAATATTGAAGACTAAATGACTTTTGTTATATATTCACGCTCATAGATGGCGTTACTGTCGCGAATAATTTTATTTGTATTCTGAAATTGGAATCTGTAGAGAAGTGGCATCGATGGTTTTGAGTATGATGTCCTAAGTTACTGTAGTCAATCATGAGAGATATTTAATTAAAAAGTAATTTTACTAGTAAACAAAAATGTTATTGAGAGTTAAATAACAACTTTCATTGCACGAATATTCTAAATCAATGTCTTTTAATTTGAGATGCCCATAAGTGTTCGAAATTAAAGTTAGAGATAAAACATTTTGAATTCTTATTTAAGCTTCCGCTTAATAAAACTGTCAAATTGATATTAAATATTGAGAACCTGAAAATGTCCTATATTTCCCAAAACAACTTTCCAATGCATCTGTTTAAATTTTCCCGTGAAGAATATACTGAAATTTTAATTCATTTATACAATATTTTGACATTTCAAGTAAAGCATATGTTGTATGAATAAAAGCAAGATGTGTTTCTTTAGTTAGGGTCTCAGTAGTATAATTTTTTTTCCTTCCTCGAATCTAACCATGACAAAATTTTGTATAAGAATTCACACCCTTTGTTATCTGGTGATAAAGTAATCAGTTGTTGATAAGAATCATGCAAATGTTGTCCCTTTAAAGGTGTTTTAACATTAACAATTTTCCACCTTGTACAAATCAAAGAAATAAAATTTGATGTTTCATAACAAAATAGTTTATGTTGCTCTCCTAATTGTTGAAGCCCCTGAATAACAAAGTTATTAAATATCTTGAGCACAAGTTCCACATTTTGTTTTTCAAGAATAACGAAAAAAAGAATTAGAAGAATCTGAAGGATGTGGATATACAATGCTCAATTTGGGAGAAACAGAAAAGTTGGACATTGCTTTTCGATTTATAGAATTATTGTTAGAAACTACGCCTATAACTTTGAATACTATAACATCAAATTCCATAATAAATTTTTTAACAACAGCAAAAAGTTTCTCTCCATCAATTTTTTTCACTGGCATTATATGAACTACTTCTGTAAAAGAAGACTGAATTATGAAAACATACGTTGAAGTAGTGGCTTCTTCACTATTATATGCCATCCCAAGAATATTACCCCCTTTAAAATCTAAATATGGTTTTAAATGAATTTCATCAAGCATCAGTATGACAGTTTTGTCAACAGATTTTAGGCTGGTTACATTTTTTTTATGCTTGCTAGAAAGTTTTCACTTGATTGTTCAGTTTGAGTGTTAGTTTTAAAAGGAGAACAAATTCTTTGTTAAGTTCTGGGATGTGGAATATTGAGATATTCTGAATTTCTTAAACATTTATAGGCATGAAGAGCTATTGATTGTAATATACAAAAAAAGAAAAACTATCATTTCAGATGAATATCTAAAAGAAAACTTGTTACTGGTTGAAAATTTGAACTTATCAATTAAGATATAGAGCACAATTTTTTTTTATCATCATCTAAATACGAAAGCATATCTTCTAAGAGATCAACAATAAAATCAAATGCTTTAGAAAAATCATGGGAGCTTTTCATTTGTACTTTGAGAGCCAACTTATGTAATATTTTATGTACTAAATAACGTTATTAAATTTAATAGGAAATTTGCTCTTTCCAAGTTCTTTCTTTGACCTATGTGTACTAGCAAATCTTAACTCTTTATTTATAACTACAGATGCTTTAAAACAGGAGTTATTGCATTGTCTAGGATAATGAATATCACTTGATCTTTTTTATATACAACAGTCCATATGTTCTGAAGCTTTTCTGCTCTTAAGCACTGTACTAATTCTGAAAAAGACGTGAGCTATTTATTTTGATTGCTTCCTCCGAAAAGGGCAATTCACAAATTTAAAATTTTAAAAAATTAATTGTTATACATAAACAGAAAAGACTTCTTAGAATTAACAAAATTTGTACTGTTAACTTGATTTTTTTTGTAATTTAGAATGGAACTCTTATTGGAAGTACCGAAACCATTTTGTTGCAACAAAAGTTTTTTGACAACTCTCTTTTAGAAAATTTGAACAAACTAAGTTTTTTCCCTTTGAACGGAGGAAATTTTTGCTTATTTTGCCAGCATATGTTTTCTATTAAAGCTGACACGTTTCTTGATTCTTTGAAAAGATAGATGGAGAATAATACAAAATCATTTGTTTGAAATAGCAAAAACACTAGACATTTTGGTACAAATCGGGAATAGGGTGTCCACTAGGAATGTGGTGAAGCTTGGCGACTTCCTGGATAGGTCGCACATCATGCCTATCATCCCATGTTTGGGAAAAAACAGCATCATCCAGATTATTAAAAAAAAGGAGTGTAATGAATTTGTTGTGCCTAAAGTTGCCATGAGTCGACTAAAATCATATGAGGCATTCTTCAAACCAAAAGGAAGGCATAATGGTCTGAATGTGCCGAAGTTAAGTCACAAAAGCTGCATACTTTTGGTCTTTACTTAAAGGTATCTGCCATTATCCTCTTATTAAGTCCAAGACATATCTATTTAGCAGCAGATACTTTATTCTATATTAAACAGGGTGAAAAATTTTGTTTGGTGGACTATTCAAAGTCTATTATCAATACAAGTTCTTGCTTCCTTGCCTGGTGCTTCCATCAATACTAACAGAGAAGTAAAATCAGATTCTCCTGGTTCAATTACTTATAGCTTCAGATTTTATGATTTCAGATTGTTGTGGTGAAAGTCTATAAGGTTTGACAAATAGGTTTCTCGAACTCTAGTTTAAAATAATGTTCAACCAAATGTGTGCTTCCAGGGTCATTTAAAAATGATTTAGAATATTTCTTAATCAGTTGACCAAGTTCCTCTTTCTGACTAAGACGTGCGCTTGTATATCCTGCTAAATCTCCATTAACTCAAAATCTTTAAATTCTAACTTAAGTTTAGGTTTCTCTTCATTGTTTAAGTTTATCCAGGCATATCAAGTTAATGTTTTGAAGTAAGGCTTTATCATATTCATATGATAATTTTTTTGTCCTTGTCTGGATAATGTATAACTAATGTCCGAAAGCTGTTTCACAATCTTTCCGGTCCAATCCAATTGACGGTCAGTTTGGTTTGGATGGAACTATTATCGGAACGAAATCTTCCTCTTTGAATTCTTTCTTTTTGGCTTTAGTATCATACCATAATTTTTGTTTATTTTTAGCTTCTTTTGTATATGTTTTGTATAGCAAGTTCATGGAAAATTTTCATTCTATTCAATAGTTCAAAAACATACAAAATTATACTGTTTCAATTCACTGGGGTCCTCAAGTTTCGACAAGGTACTAGAACCACTGGACTAAAAGCAGTACTATCGTGCGTAGCCTTCCTCAACACAAACGACCTGCAAATTTCATGCATAGGAAAAGAAATGAATTCTATAGAACGACAACTTCTACAGGCAATTAACAATATATCAAAATGGACGAATGAAAACGGCTTCTGCTTTTCGCTGACAGAAACAGCATGTGTTAACTTTTGTAGACAAAGGAAACTTCATCCCGAATCTGAAATTTATGGAAATACTATTTTATTTAATGTAGTGGACAAAACAAAAATTTTAGGAGGAATTTTTGCCGAAAGACTAACGCTTAACACATGGATCATTAAGTCCCGAGACTAACATTGAAAACATTTTTTTTTGCAAAATTTTTTTTTATTCATCAACATAATCACCTTTTAGGGTGATACAATCGTTCCAACGCTTTTCCAATTTTTCAATACCATGTTTATAAAAAAAATTATCTTTCGCTTCAAAATAAGCTTCAGTTTCAGCGATGACCTCCTCATTTGAGCCAAATCTTTTTCCCTGGAGCATTTTTTTAAAGATCAGCAAAGAGCCAGTAGTCACTGGGGGCTAAATCTGGCGAGTATGGGGGGTGGGCAAGCAGATCAAAGCTCAATTCGTTCAATTTTGCCATTGTTTTCATCGACTTGTGGCAGGGTGCATTGTCTTGGTGAAAAAGGATTTTTTTTCTCTGCATGTGCGGTCGTTTTTTTGCGATTTCCTCCTTCAAACGCACCAGCAAGTCAATATAATAATCACTGTTGATCGATTTACCTTTTTCGAGGTAGTCAATGAAAATCACTCCATGCGTATCCCAAAAAACTGACGCCATGACTTTGCCAGCTGACTGCTGCGTTTTCGGACGCTTCGGACGGCTTTCGCCAGCTGTGCGCCACTGCCGCTTCGACTCTGGAGTGTAGTGATGTATCCATGTTTCGTCCATGGTCACGTAACGACGCAAGAAATCTTTTTTGTTGCGAGTAAATAGCGATAAACAGCTTTCTGAATCATCGACTCGTTGCTGTTTTTGTTCCATCGAAAGCAATCGCGGCACCCACATGGAAAAAACCTTTTTCATGCTCAATTTTTCATGAAGGATAGTAAATACACTTCCATATGATATCTGTGTCATCTCAGCAATCTCACGGAGCTTCACTTTACGATCTTTCATTATAATTTTTGTCACTTCACTCACATTTTCCGGTGTAACGGCTTCCACAGGTCTACCCGAGCGTTCCGCGTCATTTGTGTCGGTACGACCACGTTTAAACTCGGCAAACCACCGACAAATCGTTGCTTTTGATGGACAAGAGTCCGGGTAACATTTTTCAATCCATTGTTTCGCTTGCACGGTGTTTTTACCCATTAAAAAACAATGTTTTATCAGAACACGAAACTCGGTTTTTTCCATTTTTAAACAAACTACAAAACGACTTTACTCCAACCTCGATAACTCAGCTGTTTCTGGTCCGATCGACTTAAAATTTTGACACGTTTCAAGCAAAGGTTAGTACTCTAGAAAGACCTGGTTATTGGTTTACTACGAGCGCCATCTCTGGGTTAGTTTCGGAACTTATTGATCCATGTGTTAGCTCTCATGTTTTAAACCTTCGAAAACAACGTGGAAAATCACTGAATATTTTTAAAGTTTTAGCACATATTTCATATGGATTTGATCACGTTTGCTTACTGCGCATTTATCACTCTCTTATCCGATCTAAATTAGATTATGGTTGCGTAGCTTTTAGAAAATCAGTTTTATATAAATGGAATACCGTACACCATACTACTCTAAAACTTTGTTGTGGTAACCTTCCGAATATCTCCCATCAAAAGCTTGTATATGGATCATTGCGAACCTTCATTAGACTTAAGGAGACAAATTTTGTTCCTTCAATATCATTTTAGAACGACTTCCATCTTCAAAGTTTTTACCTTTTACTGACAAAAGTTTGTTTTTAAATAGATTATATCATGCTAAAATTTGTCCATACCTCCGTTTCACAGGGGAGTACAATTACTAATCGAGCGCTATGGGTTATCTGATATCACTAATATTTTCTCCCAGGTAGGAACATAGTTTTGATTTTAAAAATTTTTGAAAAATCGATGCTGAACAAAATGTTCTTATTCAACATTTTAATGACTTTGTTCAGCAACATCCTGATTTTAACACATATGCACTGACGGTTCTAAGTCATTCAATCATACTGGCGCGTCAGTTTTAATTCAAAATTCACTTTATAGTTTTAAAATTCACCCATTATGTTCTGTTTTTACGACGGAAGTTTTCGCTATTTAGAACGCATTACTAAGTGTGTCCAATCGGCCTAATGAAAATTTAATTATTATACATTAGTGCATTAGCATCTTTAAATCATCCGAATCAGTCTTCCCAGCCATTGATCATTCATACGTTAAAGGAAATTCATAAATTAAATTCGGACAATATTCAGGTATTATTTTGATGGATTCCATCTTACGAGGGTATCTTGGGCAATGAGACTGTGGATAAAGCCGCTAAATCTGCAACTGGCAAAATATCTACCACCATTCCATATTGTGATGGTTTAAAGTATATTAAAACTGTTATTAATGACCATTGACAAGATCAATGGCATCTGTAATGTATATGAGATATATCTGTTGGCGAGATAAAAAAAATTGTGGCAACCCTCCATAGTGTAGAATATAGGTTGCCAAAGTGACCCGTGTGGTGACCAGGAATGACAGAATAGTCCCACTGTAGCTCATGCATGTCGTAAGAGGCGACTAAAATGGGTACCCAGAGTCTGGGGGTATAGCCGGTCACCCTGCCCCTGGGGATTATATCAGGGGACCTCGGGGACTTGCCTTCTTCAGGTAAGTACGGGCATCATGACCCCGAGGCACCCTAATGATCTTTTTCTTTCCCATGGGGTTTACTGTGGTAAACACGGGTGACGCACTCCCGGGATACCCTAGCGATCCTTCTCTATTT
This sequence comes from Nephila pilipes, assembly GCA_019974015.1. Classification (NCBI taxonomy): domain Eukaryota; kingdom Metazoa; phylum Arthropoda; class Arachnida; order Araneae; family Nephilidae; genus Nephila; species Nephila pilipes. Next base: position 564,913 of record BMAW01051852.1, read on the forward strand.
TCGACCCTCCTTCTTATCAACTACTTTTTATCTTTTTTTAACTTCACGTCTAGACCACAGTTTAATCTTGTTTGGCACAGCATAGCCACATCTGGCTCTTGTGCCAATAACCTTCACTTTCACTCACTCAGGTTGCCAAAGTGGTCCAGGTGGACCCCCAGGGGTCCATAGGAGACCACACGGGGGTCCACGTAGACGTGAAACGAAAACAGGGGTTCACAAGTTGTAAATGGGGGTCCACGAAAAATTTTCTGGTTTTCATAATAAAGAACAAAAATTTTGGCTTGGATTTACTTATCAACGTAGGCAGGTAGCATCATTCACTTGGTAGGTACTCAAAAATATTCGAGACTCAGTTCAAACACAGAATTGAATAGAACAATAGATAATAGTACAAGTGTACACCCACATGTCGAGACTTGCAAAGTGGCGCCCGCTCGTCCGGGATGCTTATTTAGACCTGCAAAGGGATGAAATGCGACTTGCGCTGTGCTTGCAATCTGCATTAGTTTAAATACGAATGCCAAGAACAAAACGTTACTCATTTGTTTCCGGGATTTTGAACATAAAAGTGTGACTGTGAGTGAATCGATGTCAGTGTTTCCAGTGCCGGAAAAAGTAAGTATCTGCCTATTTGTTATACATATTTTTATTGCATATTGTAATTTATCAATCATATTATATTTGTTTTACTATTTGAGTGTAGTAGGTAGTTATGTAGTAAAAATTAAATACTAGAGATTATTCAAAACTTCTATAAAAGAACAAAATGCCAGGGAAGCTTAAACTTTAGGTACCTAGGTACTTTTTTGTTTAAAAATATTTATTAACGCACATATAACCACAAGTATTATTTTAATAAATAGGACACAAGAAAATGTGCTACTTTTTTTTTCTTTTTAACATCCCCGATTTAGGGTGATATTTTTTAGGAGTTTTGGGAATACAGTAGAAATGTAGTAGCAGGGGGTCTACCGAAATTAGTAAAACTTTGAAAGTGGTCCTCGAGAAAAAAAAAAGTTTGGGAACCTCTGGTGTAGGAGAAGGAAAACAGCGTTTTACGGAGACGCGATCAAACTGTACTCGAAAGAAGTCGAAGAACACAAGCCCCCACATATAAATAAAACTTTTGTTATGTTTGTTTTTTTAAAAAAAGAAAAACGAGAGTAACACAGTAAAAGGAAAAAGAATTAGAAAAAAAAAATGTCGTTTCTGTTGAGAGCATCGAATGAATAGCTAGAAGATGGGCCTCTAAGTCACATCAGGAATGAAAAAAACTGACCTACAGAAAATAATCATGAAGTCTAAATATTATGAGGAAGAACTCATGTGAAAAAATGTTCGAAGGTATTAAAGAATAAAGAGGGTGGAGAGATCAGTATAAATCAAAGAAAAGAAGTGATAAAATAGAAATTCTTATGGAAGAAATGTTTATATTTTTGGAAAGAAGCCAATACTTAACGAGAGTCAAGTGCAGGGCTGAGTTGCAAGAAGTGAAAACGCAGATACGGAAAATTGAAGCAAAGAGCTTTTACTTGGAAACAGAAGAAGCATCATGTTAGAGAAAATTGGAAAGAAGGACAATGCTGAGAAAAGAAGGTAGAAAGGGAATTAAGGCAGTTAGCTCAATCTGAAAAGGAAGATCAAAATGCAAGTAAAGCTGTTGGAGAATCAACGAGAACAATCACCGTGTCCAGAAGAATGTGGAACGGAACCAATTCTGAGAAAAGAAGGGAAAAGAGTATTTAAAGCAATTCGAGCTGAATTTGAAAATAAAAAGGAAGAAATGCAAGCAAGGCCATTGGAGAATTATCGAGAAGAAGTATTGCATCAAGATGAAAATGGAACAGAACCAATGCTGGGAAAAGGAAAGAATGAAAAACAAGGACTGCAAGAAGATTTGGAATATTTAGAAGGACAAAAACTAACTGAACTTCAGAAGACCGACGAGATGCGTTTAATGGATCTTACAGGAAAAGATTGGAGAAAAAATAGAAGCAGAATTAGAAGAGGCGAGTGAAGAGGATCGTTCTAATCCCCCTAATCGATTGGAGAAACTAGAAAAAGAAACAGCTGAAAATAGACTCCTTCTGAATAGAACAGATGTCATCTTTCTCAAAGAAAGACGGAACGGAAAATGCTACCACAGCAGAAGGGCAATGAAAGAAAAGAGTCACTGAATCCCGAGGAGAGATGATTGCGATGTTCATGGAGAACAAGAAAACACGATACAGTTTAGGACCTGCGGAAAGAGTGAAATCCACACCTCGGAAGCCTCAGCTTGTTACAGTACAAGTTCGTGTGTTCTAAAAGAAAATACTTTATAGTCTAGTCGTCTTGTGACAAAGACCGGGTACAGAAGAAAAACGCTAATTTATAGACACCCTTTTGACCTCGGCTGTTGGTTGTATGCTGCCCAAGAAGTGCCGTCTCCTACAGTAAAGAAGAAAAAAAAGATAGTATCTGGAGCTCAGTCGCCTCCAAAACTGAGCGAAAGAAATTTACCTCCTTTGGACAACGACGGCGTACACGAGCGTAGTTTACGACCCAGCTATTGAAAAAGGGTACAGCGAGAAATAAGGAAGCTGTGATTTTGCGGCTAGTTCCCTACTCAGTGGACAAATTAAGGACCTCTGCGATTTGGATTCCGAATACCGAACTCCCACCTGTTGAATAGGAAAGTGAATCATCTAAGTGAACAGTGTCTTAGGACTTTTAACCCTGTTCTTCTCTCACCGGAACCATGCCATTGATCGGAGGATTGAAAAGAACTGATGATGGGAGAAAGAATTCCTTATTCATTTTCTTTTTAATTTTCCCTGTGATAACAGATCAATTGAAAAGTCCCCGGCCTGACACATAGATGGCGCTACTAGAATTAAATCCATATGTTTTTAGTTAGCCCTAACCCTCAAAAGATGCGTGTATAAATTTGACAGCTGTCGGATCATTAGTTTGTGAATTATAGCATTTTGAGTGAAGCAACTTTTGTTATTGTGAAAAAAATGGATAAAAAGGAATTTCGCGTGTTGATAAAATATTGCTTTTTGAAGGGAAAAAATACAGTTGAAGCAAAAACTTGGCTTGATGCCGAGTATTCGGACACTGCCCCAGGAAAATCAACCATCAAGGATTGGTATGCTAAGTTTAGACGTGGTGAAATGAGCACCGAAGACGGTGGACGCCCAAAAGAGGTTGTTACCGACGAAAACATTAAAAAAATCCACAAAATGATTTTGAATGACCGTAAATTGAAATTGAATGAAATAGCAGATACTCTAAAGATATCAACTGAAAGTGTACTTCATATCATTCACGAATATTTGGGTATGAGAAAGCTCTGTGCAAAGTGGGTGCCGCGCGAGCTCACTTTTGACCAAAAACAACGGTGAGTTGATGATTCGGAGCAGTGTTTGAAGATCTTCAAGCGTAATAAACCCGAGTTTTTGCGTCGATATGTGACAATGGATGAAACATGGCTCCATCATTTCACTCCGAAGTCCAATCGACAGTCATCCGAGTGGACTGCACACGATGAACCCGCTCCAAAGCGTGGGAAAACGCAACAGTCAGCTAGCAAGGTTATGGCGTCTGTATTTTGGGATGCGCATGGAATAATTTTCATTGACTACCTTGAAAAAGGAAGGACCATCAACAGCGACGATTACATAGCGTTACTGGACCGTTTGAAGGGCGAAATCGCCGAAAAACGGCCGCATTTGAAGAAAAAGAAAGTGCTGCTTCACCAAGACAATGCACCGTGTCACAAGTCAGTGAAAACGATGGCAAAAATCCAGGAATCGGGCTTCGAATTGCTTCCTCATCCACCGTATTCTCCAGATCTGGCCCCCAGCGACTATTTCGTGTTCTCAGATCTTAAAAGAATGCTCGCTGGGAAGAAATTTTCTTCGAATGAAGAGGTGATCGCCGAAACTGAGACCTATTTTGAAGCAAAGGACAAATCGTACTACAAAAATGGTATCGAAAAGTTGGAGGGTCGCTATAATCAGTGTATCCCCCTTGAAGGGAATTATGTTGAATAAAAGAACTAATTTTGCCAAAAAAATGTGTTTTACTATGGTAGGCCGGAGACTTTTGAATTGACCTGTTAAATAAAAATGTGAGAAAATTGTTGAATGATTAGTAAGATAAATATTAAAATAATTCGGAGAATTATAAGCAGTAAATAATTAGAGTTAAATAAGGATTGAGTTGATAAATTTCGATTGGTAATTGTCATGAAACTTTATTTAGGGATGAGTTTTTCGTAAATAGGGTGTCTTAATCAGCATCGTATAACTGATTAATTTTGTGTTATGCTTCTTGTGATTTTCTGTGTAAATTATTTTTGACTTTGAGGTCAATAAGAGTTAAGTACTTTCTATGCAAGTGAGAATTAATATTTTAAGTGAAAAAAAATAATAAAGTAAGGAGTAGTAATATTCAGAGATAAAATTAATATTGAAATAAACAATTACGATTGTTTTAAGTAGTATGAGTAATGGTATAAAAGATTTGTTTGTGAATATTTATTTTTATGTGTATGCGTTAACTAATGAGTAAGATGACATGAATTTTGATATTTGAAGTTTTGGAGGAATGAAATATTGATTTTCTATGTGTATAATTATCTATGTATCAAACATTAATGTTTTCTGTGTATGAAACATTAATGTTTTAAAGCGTAATTTTTTTAATGCCGTGAAGTGCTTTAAGTAAGATTATTTTTTATGAGGAATTTAGTCATGTCATTTTTATAATGTTATCGGTCAAATTAATACTTAATGCATGAAGAATTTTGCTTAGGGAAATTAATTGTGTATTTAATGTCATTTTGTGTAAATATTTTGTTAGAATAATGGGTATCTCCAAGTGAATATGGATTAGTAAATTTTAAAAGAAAAGGTTATATGTAGCCTTTTAAAAGGTGTTAAGATGTAGTATTGTGTAGTAAAGTTTTTGATAGTTTCAGCATTTTGATATATGAGATAATATTGTAAACTGTAGAATAACTAAGGATTTATGAAGTTTTAAATTGGAATTATATATTTCTTTAAATGATGGAAGATTTTGTTTATACATGCATAAAGGAATTATAGATAACGCTTAGGAAGATATGTGTAAGAGTGATGACTATTTAAAATTAAATGATAATTAACCGCTACCCTTACAATTTTTTTTGAAAAAAATTGCAACAAAATCACCATATTTCTTTTATTTAATTATTAAATACAAGGAAACGAAACAAAAGAAAATATGTAGGTTTTAAGTTGAATTCTGAATTTTTTACAGGTGTAAAAGCATTTAGTTTTAATATTAGTTTACTATCCCGAGTTATTTCGGGCAAATGGAAAAAAGTTAAATATTAGTCATTGTATGATAGTTTTTGAAACAAAGGACAACACAAAGTGATACTTGATATTCTGTGCACTGGTATCTGGTCTCTTTTCTTACTGGCTTACCTCTGGAATCTCTTTTATGGGAGCACAGAGTGCACTGTTTCGTTGAATTCGATTTTTTTTTCAGTAGTAGGAATAGCATCTGGAAAATACCTCGAGGTTAACCTAACAGGTGAAGGACTAATGCTGGGTCTTCCTGATGTGGCAGAAAACTCATCATGATGATTTTCTGAAATTAGTTTTTTAATTAGTTCCATTCTAAATTGTTTAGGTGATCGTTAACCTCCTGATTTATAGTACAAAATGTAGGAATTCCACAAGGCCAAATCCAATAAACGGAAGAAAATCTTATAATATCCCCCCCCCCGGGGGGGGGGGGGGAGAGTAAGCAGCTAAATGCTGGTCGACTTTATCTACACAACCTATTTTGTCATTGTAGTCAACTACACATTTAGGCCTTAACTTTGTTTCTCCCCGTTAATTTGTCACATCCAGTATTTCGATTGTATGTATTGTGGAAATTAGACTAACATCCTTATCTTTCCATTTCATTACAGTTACTTTCCCTTTCTGATACCCAATAATTTCTCCTTTTTTTTTTCACAACTCGGGCTGACATAGGAAGATCATGGAATGAATTATCAAAATTAGTTCCCATTCCACTGTATATAATGGCCTTCCACACGTACCCACACAGATTCGCAGAGTAAGAAACTCTTTATTCCAAATCGCGCTCTCTTCAAAGGGATGTACTTCACCCACCCGACTCTTCCTTTGTAAAGCAGTAAACTTTCATCTATTGTTATATCTCGTTCAGGTATAGTTGCACTCTAAAACTTCTCAGGTAAATGTTGCAGAATTGGCCATAACTTATTTAGTTTGGGACAAGGATATGTACTTCCATAATATGCTTCATTGTTGCTAAGTGCAAGTTTTGCTTTATCTGACAAAATCGTCTGTATGACATTGTTTTTGTAAAAAATGGCTTATTCCGCAACTGATTTTTACTCCAATAATCTTGTATTCTGGGTTTTTTTTTATAACACCTTGGAGAATAGTTATTCCCCAAAAATTTATTTCCTTTTGAGAAGTAGAACACCATGGTTCTGAATGCAATCTAAGAGCACGCTCTTCTTTATATCGATTTGTTTCGGTTGTAATAATGTAGATCAATTCATTATCAAAATATTTATATAAAAATTCCAAAATATTGCAGCGACTCTTTTCTACAACAGCGCCAGAAGTTAAAATGCCTTACTAACTATCCCGAATAGGGCATCCTCTTCAGCTTAGTTGGTTAGGGCATGACAAAAAAGCGACCGATCAACTTTTCTTCGGACCCACTGGTCCAGGGTTCGAAACAACGCTGCCTCATCATGTCCAATCGACACTCTCCCCCTCCACCGGGTCGATAAACTACCGGCCGCCGAAATGGTGACCCGAACTTGAACACTTGATGGCAGCACAGCCTATACCTACTGATTGCATATGCCTCAGACGTAAAAACACTTTCCTCTGTATGTCTAATTAAGACAACTGCACATAAATCACGACTATAGTGATATTCCGGTTCTGGCGCACGTGTCGACGAGACCCGCCACTCAACACGAGACAGCCGATGACTCAAATGGAAAATTGTTCCAAGCAAAATTCAATTCTATAGGGAGGGGATGTATATCAATTGCAGTAATGGCTGAAAAAAATCAAAAGCAACCTTCTGTACAAAATATCAATGTTTCTCTTCGTATCATCATCACAATGATACTGGAGGGGGAGTATGCAGCGACTCTCTTCTACAACAGCGCCAGGAGTTAAAATACCTTACTAACTAGTAATAGGGTATTCTCTTTAACCTGTTGGTTAAAGCGTGATAAAAAGCGACCGATCAACTTTTCTTCGACTTTTTTTTTGGTCCAAGGTTCGAAACAACGCTGCTTCATCAAGGCCAATTAACACTCTCTTCCTCATCGGGCTTAGAAAATCACCGTCAACCGGAGTATCTTTTACGCGAAATCTATGATTGGGTAAAATATTGTATGGTATTAAGCAACATTATACATGCATTTTATACCCTTTTCCTATCTGATCTTCTTTATTGTTAGTTGTCAAAGTAAAATAAGTTTTTCTTCAAAAAGTACTTTTAGAGCCATGTCTTGTTGTAATGCTGATTTCAAATGCAAGCGCAAATCTAAACTTTTAAATAATACTGCCAAGAAAATTTGTTTTAATGAAAAACAATATAGTTATTTACATGACACCCAGTAATGGAAAAAAACTTACCACAGACAACGTTCAAAGCATATGATTCATCTAGAAGGTTTAATATTCATTTTGGAGAATACATTTCAGGAGGAAGCACGCGTACACACAAAAGACAATAGAGATATTTTACATTCCACGAATGACAGAGAGTCTGTGAAATCTAATTGTGGAGTGCCTTTCATTGTCAGCTTTGCATGTTGCGTCCTTACGAAAACTTGCATTCATTGTTAAAAAAAAAAGACATTTGTCTTTTTAACCTTTCGTATAAAGATAATGAATGCGTGAGTATCTAAAGACTATTCCAGAGGAAAGATTCTTCTCTCCATTTCGTTTCAGAAAGGGTCCAGTTCAGGAGCAGGGAGGGTGAGCCTGACAGTCCAGCAGTAGAAAGGGTGACATCACTTCCGCCTCGTGAACTATGCTGCTTACGCACGATCGCACTGATTTGTTTTTGTTAGCATTCTTTTACTTCCGATATCTGGATGAATGAAATAGCATCCTATTGAATATTTCTACTGCGGCTCAATAAGAACTTTTAACGTATTGTAGATAACTTTATGGTTTTATGGAAGTAAAAACTATTTTTTAAAAATAAATGATATGTCCCTAGTTACAGATATAAAGTCTGCTGGGTTCGCGAAAATAGCTTTTGAAGCAATCAAAACATTGCTTTTCGATAAGGAATTGTGCATGTACTCTTGTTTTTCTTTTGACAAGTAATGTTCACTTAGTGTGGACTAAAAGTATTCTTTTAAGTAGGAATTTTCATAACCGTTATTCAAAGTTTATCCCAGCGTAATTATTGCTTTCTCTTTCTGAGAGTCACTGAAACTAGAAATTTTCTTTGAAACATAATCTAAATTTGAAGAGCTGCTTTATTGGATCTGCAGTATTGACATTTTGTTACCAGGTTGCGTTACAGGTTGCCAGGATGAAAGAACAATGGGACTAACGGGTCAGCTATCACTACCAAAGCTTATGAATGAATTCATTTTTTTCAAGCAGGAATTATTTCTACGATTTGGTTTATTGATGAATTTCTTCAATATGACTTATTTTTCCTCCACCTCACTTCTGCCAGAATCTTAAAGATCCATTTAAGACTACTAATACAATTCGTAATTTTTAGCCACTTTGGGATGGCGATATCAACACTCGAATCAGCACCCAACTTTCTACGGCCTGTCTAAGAAATTATTTAGATTTACAACTACGTCATCTTTCAGACGGAATGCGATGCATTACTTCAATTTTTTTTAATTGCATCGTTATATTTATCTTTTCTCTTTTTAATTTTTTGTAATATATTGTTACTAGATTATCAATAATAATTAAAACTTCAATAAGTTTTTCAATAAGTATCATTTTCGATGTTAACTTTCTCTCGTAATGTCTACTTAAAAACTTGGAAAAGACACCCGAAAGCTTTAAATGCATGTAAACATGCAAGAACACCTTTTCATGAATATGTCGACATTCTAATGCAAAAGCCGTATAGCCGGGGCTGATGCACGTCAAAATTGTCGAGGCCCAAAGTTCTCCCTTTGGCGTGGTAGGGAAGTTTGGAGATAAGGGGATACCAGCTCTGGTGTCGTCCTTGTCACTTAACCGAGGTTCAGAATTACCGAGTCCGTCGCCAATAGCCCTCGAGTTGCTTCTAGTGCGACGTTAATAAAAACGAAACCAAATCCAATGCAATAAGTGTACAAATAAAATTCTTTATTTTATTCGTATTTCTATACCCTACTGATAACTTAAATTGTGGTGGCTTCTTCTGAAAGAGAAAGAGACCAGGAGGGAATTCCTTTCTGGTTGAGTTGTCTAAAGCGTATATATGTGGACCCTCAGATATGCAATTCAAATATGCGTCAATTGTAACCAAGGCAAATAGCTTCCACTTAAGTGGGGATCTAGAATTTGAACACTAGGTGGCAGCACATCTCAGACGTGCTCTGCTGGTTGAATATACACCCAAACGCAAAACACATCCCAAAAACACTTTGTAACAGATCAATTGTAGCTATGGTTTGAAAAACACTTTTCTCTATCTGTTGTTCAGAAAGGATTTAGGATTTCTTACCTAGCAGGGATGGAGTAGCGGCCAGAAGTGCCCAATGACTTACAAGCAATTATTTTCTGACTTAGTTGTCCAAGGGGCATCCGCACAAAGGCAGTTCAAATCTCCCTTACAAGGACGGCAACGCCGAAAAATTAAAGAATTTTGGGATCAATAGATTCGACTGCAATTTGTTTTTTTTAAATAAAAAAAACGAAAGTATATCTATTTCTGTTGTAGGTTTCTCAAATATAAATGCAAGAGTCAGAACTAAAAATAATGAAAGATGTTATCAGATTGTAAATAAATTAAATCGATCCTCAATCACATTATGGATATACGATATTTTGATGCTGACAAAGGATCTCCTCTTTTAAATAATTCTCTTTTAGAATGGAGTTAATCTTGTAGCATTCAACCATCTACTTCAAATAAAACCAAGAAAATGCTACATATGACTAGTATATTTCAAACTACTAATTTTAGATAATTCAATAGTTTTTGTGTGTGTCTCTTAGATAGAGAAAATTTCTCTTTTAATATACATAATTATTTTTGTATTTTAATCAGTCGATCTTCTCATCTCCTTTTCTTATTATCTCAACCTATCTGAGAGTATCATTCAACTGGATAATGAAGAATTGTGACTGCTAAAAAATCTACTAAAAAATGCATCTGCTAATATAAAAATTGCAAATAAAGAATCTGCTTAAAAATGCATGAGATATATTATCAGATTGCCCTTCATACTCTTATCATGGAATAGTAATAACCAATTTTCTATTTTATTCATGAGACTGTAAAATAAAAAAAAGAAGTTTATTTTGATAGTAAGAGTGGCTTGGTTTCAGAATGTGAAAATTGAATTTATTTTCGCATCATTGTGTTTTGATTAAGTTTGTAGGTTATAATTCTTCATATCTTAACGTACTAAAGAAACGAAAACAGCTTAAATTACTGTTTTTTCTGTTGTAAACTTTATATCGAATCTCGCAAAAAATAGAAGATTCATTACTTTTCAGAAAAAAAAAAAAAAGATTTCTGTATCCTTTCTTGATGTTAAATGAGTTGCTTTTCGTTTTTTTGTTATAAATTATTTACTCAGTTCATGATATGTTTTTTGCAGATCGATATTGCTTAAAGCTGACTATTTTTATCACCCTGAAAAAATTTTATGTTTCTGTTCGAGGTTATATATATTTACGTGTTTCTTTTCTGTTAATTTCATTTACCTTCCAAATATAAAAAATCAGTGATAATATTCACATCATTTTAAAAGGCAAGTGATGAAAAATTAAGTTGCAATTTATATGAAATTAAATACATTATTAAGATATTATTTATCAAGGAATATACACTTATTTCAATTGAGTAAACTTTTGTAATACTGTATAAAATAGTGTAATAATTCCAATGTTAAGAGCACTAATATGCTTACGGAACACAATTTTATTCCCATAAAATAACAATTATTATTTGGAATGAACAAAATGCATAAAAAAGTACTGTTTATTAGATATTTCAATGGACACTTTCTATTTATCATCCTCTAATAAATAATATAAAGTATCAGAAAGTTTATTTACCTCTTATATGTATTTTGAAAAGATGGTACATTGGTATTGCTAAATTAAAATTCCAGCTATATATATATACATGCTTTCTCCCTCAATTCGCCATCTGAAAACAATGGCCCCCAAAAAAGCACCACATTTCGCTCTAAAAAAAAGATCTCATGTATATGATGATATCATTGGATGCATATAATTGTTTTTCCAAGATGCAGTCTTAAAGACAGCTTATGCGCTCCCAGAATTTCTTTTCAACTCAAGTTCATTGTCCTTTATTGGTTGAACTCGTGTTTAAACTTGGGTTTATCACTCCATTCGGGTTGAAATTTTCTGGAAGTTTACCACTAGCCATAACGAAATCGAGAAGTGCTTGTTGGCCTAACCAAGTGACTAATCGGTCATGTCGAACTTTAGAATCGTGATCGATGGGATCATCTTCATCGGAGCAAACATAACACTGACAAGCTTCTTGTGCTGCTACGATACAGCAAGCAACCGCCAACGCGCAGTCAGCTATAGCTGATGTTAAAGTAACTGCAGCGACTGCTAACAATGGTGCTCTTGTGGCGATATCTCCTGCAAATAAAACTCTTCTTCCATCACTGTCAACGTAATATCCCGCTGGCCATTGAGCATCATGAGCCAGGCCTGTAGCTACGAAGACGGTTGCTAGACCTCCTGTTAGAACACTTGTTACTGAAAGGCAGAGAAACAGTACAGCATGTATTGCTTTGCGAGAACATTTCGTTAAACATATTGCTGACAATCCAGTTGCAATAGCAACTCCACCTGCCCACACACCGCCAGCTAAAGATGACATGGCAGCCTCCATGTTCATTGAGAGTAGTCCGAACACACCAAGCATAACGCCACAGAATATTTCTGCGACTCCAAGCCCAAAAGTGAGTTTCTTCCGAAAGTTTTCATTTTCTTCGTTCTCTTCCGCTAGTGTCAGGGAAGGGGGGAATAAATCTTCCTGCAGAGAGTTTCTGTTCTCAGGCATTTTGGAGTTTTATAGTTAACAGCTTTTTTTACGAAAGGACGGCGTGCTTTAGATTTCATCCATAGTAACTGAAAGATGAAAAGGGTAAGATACATTTAGTTCAAAAGGAAAAATAAGTGTAGTCATTTTCAGTTTAATTTTGGTTTTAAAAATATCTTATTTTTCTTCTGAAAATTCCAAGTTCATAGAACGTTTTTAAGATGGAGATTATGCTAATCGAAGATTGTTCAGGACGAATCTGATGGATATTTTTCAAAGTGCGTACGAGGAAAATGGAGTTTTCTCCCCTATTCTTTAGTCGAGAAGTTAAACTGTCAAGGAAGTGAGTCTAAAAGTAGTGTGCTTATTTTAATTGGCCTCAATTATAATAAGCATTTTAACTCAGTATTTTTGTTATAAGACGAGGTTTCCTAAATCGACAGAAAAGTGCTTTCAAGTTATTATTTTTTTCGAGCACACGCTAAAGAATGGTTCATTTATTTCATGTTAAAAACTTCTTTTTGTCTGTTATGTTTCGTAGCGCAGTTCTTAGCACCAAAAATACCATTAATTACATCCCGAGCATCACATACATATTTTATTTTTTTCCCCTGGCAATTTATTTTAAAAGTGGTAATCTATTTTAATTAATAGCTATTGTCAAGTTACCCCCCCCCCCCCCAAAAAAAAAAAAAAAAAAAAAGGAAACAAGAAATAAATTGATGAAAATGTTATAACCAGTTAGGAAATTTTAACGGAAGTTTATTTCATTTAATCGGATACATATTTATACCAATTTAACTAGGTATATATTTTATCCTACCGCATATTTTAATATGGAAGAAAACACTCTTTATTTATTTTTTATTTCTTTGTTAAATCCCGATATAATCATACAATAATAACTAAATGGAGGTATCTACAATTTTTTTTAAAGAAAAATTTGTAATCAAAATTATTTAGGAGAAAGAGAATGTCTTTTTTTTATTGTTCGCAATGTAGTAACTATTCATTTTTACTATTATTATATCCAGTAAATGAATACTGATTGATTTCTATTTCTACAAAATTTGTGACTCTCATTAAGCTACAACATTTCTTTACAGACTTGCCGAGTGTAAAATTTGTTTCACTTAATGACAAATTTAAAAATTTCTTTTCATTTCTTAGTAAATAAAGAAATCTTTGAATTACGTCAAGTGCAAATGATCATTTCAGTATTATTTTAGTTTTGTTAATCCCTCAACTTATTTTTTAAATTTCTGTAGAGCCAGTTCCCTTTTTCAAACAAAACTACCTCTGATACCATGAATTGAGAAATGATTTAATTCTTTTTTATATTTCTTGTATTTTAAAAAATTAACTTTTGCAAGTTATTGCGTCAATCAAATAAACTACTGTCATTCACTTAACGAAAGAAAAGTTTCTTTTCAAAAATTATTTTTTTTTATGTATAATAAGAAATCTCTTCTCAAGATATGAAATTTTGATCATTAATGTAACATTGCGATTTAAAAAAACATTAATCATTTACATCACAAAAATCTAGTGATATATGAGCAATGGAATTGAACTTAGTTATTCATTAATTTATAAATATATGAGGAAGGGATAGTGCTTCATTTCATTTGTAATACGACTCTTAAAAATAATCGAGGATTAACGGCACAACAGCTCAATTCCGAAAGCATCGAGTTCTTTGCATATTTAATATAAGATTCTATTACAAAAAGGATTCATTCGAATGAATATATTCAAGCAAACCCGATAAATCGTTATGCATAGCAAAATAATTTGAAAAATATATGAAGGATAATTTAAGTAGAATGCATTCGTGTTCCTTAACACGAAAAAAAAAATTTCCTATTTAACAACAAATTAAAAAAAATTCTGCTCTAACTTATATATATATATATATTATTCCAATTCGGTTTTGAAAAAATTATTAATTTTCCTTCGCTCATAGTTAAAAAAATTCAGTTACTTATTTATTACTGATATCTTTAATCTTAATAAGAAACTAAATCCGTCTTTTGATATGCATACCTTTTTGAGATGGATTTTAAAAAAAAATTAATTAGGTACTGTAGAATGTAGACTTTGTGATAGAAAATTTCAGTTTTTCAGAAACACTTCTAAAGTTTTAAGATGAGATCACGACCTATATTGCATTTTCGTTAAAATTGCTTTGATTTGCTTATGTGCTTAAAGATGTAGCTTTTAATTATATTTTCATATAACGTATAAACTTAGAGATTTATTTCATTACAAAATAAAATTTTATTTTTAACGAACATTTTCTGTATACAATGACCAAAATAAATACAAAATATATACCTTTTGCAGAAATGCATGTGCTGATAAAGATATTTTTAATTTTCAGTTTGATTTAATACTTCCTTGGTGTGGTGTGGAATTATATTGAGAAAGGCACCACGGACGTCATCCTCGTTAATTAACCATTATTCAAAAAAAAAAAAAAAAAAACAATTCTGTAGGCTGTCACCAATAACCTTTTTACATCTAGTGGAATTCTAACCGATTAATCTATTGTTTAATTTATATAATCATCCTTTTTTTATTGTATGATTTTCATTTTAAGTTGTTGAAACTTTCATATATCTCGTAACTCCTTTTACTAACAGTTTTATTTATGAATAAATATTTCGACTCTTAGAACAAATTTTTTTATTATAAGTGTTTCATTGTATTCGAAACCGAGTAAAGTAATTATTTTGTTGTATTAAATCTGTTACTTAATTTTCTTCCTCGATATTTTTTCGTTTCGTCTATTTTAATACGAGTTTCCTTTTTTGATTTTATTCTTCTTGTTCATATTGAGATAGTACAAAGGACATTTTAAAAATAAGGATAGTTATTCAAAAGAAAAGCTGCCTCTCTTCTTTTTGCGATATTGAATTTTTAGAAGAAATTTAATTGACACAGTTTACACAGGCAACATACTACAAATTAATATATGCGATATTTTTAAAAGGCAACATACATTCTTTTTTCTAAGAACTCTGTTGAAAACTACTATACATCTCTAGTTTTATAAAAGTAAATGGTTAGGAAGAAAATTAGTTTTTATTTTCAATTTAAGCTTGTAACTAAAAATTAAATTTTTTTACAATTTATGTATTATGATTCATTATTGTTTTTTACTCGGAAATTACCATAACTAATGTGTGACATTGGGCTATTCACGATTATCTCTTCACTAACTTCGGGTACTTAACCGACAATAATTTGAACCGCATAAAATTACAATTTCAACCAAAGCAAAACTTGATTATGTAAATTAGATGACAAGAGAAGTGAAATGAATTGAATTAAAGAAAGTGATACATAAATAAAATATAATTGTAAGGAAAACGAAGGGAGATAGAAGATAGGCTGACAAAAATTTGTAAGTTGAACTAAAGCATCACTAGAAATTTTTTTGATTGAAGAGAATCTTAGATGAAGAACTAGACTAAGAATCGATTGTTAGAGAGAAATGGAACGAGTGAATTGGTAAGTTAAGACTTGATTAGTTGATCCTAATTCAGAATAAACATGGGATTCGAGACAGAGTGACCTTACCCTTAGTGATTAATAAATATTTTGTCTTGTTCTTCATTGATAGTTATTATTGACTGTGCAATTTGAAGGACAGAAGGCATTAGAATTAAACAATGAAGGACGGTCGTCTCAAATATATTAGCACCATACATAGGAAAACCTTTGAAATGCAACAGATATGTTATCAAACACTACGGACATTTTGATTAAAAAAAGCGAGAATCCAGAAAGTTCTAACTAAAATGTCATTTATGATCAATATGTCAAATGAAGTTTCTTTTTCCTGTATCCAAAGGAAAAACATCAATATAGGATATTTATCAGCGTTGGTATCCGTATTATTATTTAAAAAAAAGGGCCGAATTTGACTGAAAGCCATTTACTCGTCTTGACAAACTATTTTTTTTTATCATGTGATTCAAGGACAGTAACCATTTGTGTGAGTGCAGTTGCGAGAGTTTTTCCCCAATAATGTTTATTGTGTCCTCTTGGAAAAAGCACAGAGAACTATGTAGAAATTATAAAATTAATTATTTCCGCCGAATATTCCAAACATTTTTCAAAATATCAATTTTTTTACAAGTAAAAGTTTTATTTTTGCTTTTGTAATGACTCGAATCCCCCTTTTTGGAAATTTTTATATTATCTTACTTTTAAGTTTTCTTCTTTATAATTTATTTTAATAATTTAAACATTCAAATCCATTATTTTATTATATAGTGATAAAATTCAGAATTTTTAGCTTTTAATAATAATAATAGTTAAAAAATAGAAAAGTACCATAAATATAAATTTTCTTGAGAAACGGGATTTTGTTTGATAAGATGAATTAAAAAATATTTTATCGAAAATTTTCAATTCTTAAAACAAAACAAATAGTACTTTTAATAAAATAAAAGGTTGTGAATCACGTGTGTTATATCCTTCGGTTTCGAGGAAATCAATGCGAAAAGCTTTAAGAAACAAATTAAAAGTTCTCCAGTTTCCTTGCCTAACAGTTCAGTTAAAAACAGCAGTTTGTTTTAAAAATATTTATAATCGAGTGACAGATATAAATAAAACTTTTTTCGATAAAGTTCAATAAGATCAAAAGATTTCTATAACATAAAAATTCCAAATTAGCTTAAAATTAGCTCTCGTATTTGTCCTGACTCTGTGTAATAATAAAATCGATAATATACTCGTATGATGAATAAAAATATTATTTCAAACATATATGTTTTGAAGAAAACAACTTCACTGATGGAAAAACACGTGTCATAGGTAAATTAAATATGTACTCAAGTCTTGTCATAATTTATCAATTATTCATTGTTAAATTACTCATTGTTTAAAATAATTTAAATATGTAAACTAATCCAGTGAAAGGAAATTGAAAGTAGGACATGGTATCATTTCAAACCTGTAAACAATTTAAATAATTATTCAGTAAGACATGTAATTATCCTGTACAGAAATTAATCATCTGATAAATTGGGTTATTTTGGTAAAAAAAAAAAAAAAAGAATACACTAGTATTATGGAAATTTATAGGAATTGTTCAGGTGTTTATCAATTTACTATACATTTTTAATTACTTCGAAAAAAAAAATATTCACTGAATTTATTATTTATAAGCGAAATACCACTGACTGACTCATCACGAAATCTCATAGACTATTCCTTGATCCTAAGCGCCTCGGCGCATGTAAACTGCTTGTTCTTTTGCTAAATGCTGTTCTTTTTCATTTGAAAAAGAAATATATCAAACAGGAGTAAAATGCCTACCCAGGCTAGCACTCACAAAATTATTCGATTGTCGTCGTCATAGACTATACAACCGATTGACTTGAAACTTGGCATAGTTACTCATTTTGCGATGTAGACGCTCACTAAGAACAGAATTTACGGAAGTCTTATCCAAAATGTAATTTTCATCCGTTAATCTACTCTTATCCGTCGGTTATGTGATTTTTGACGACTTTATCGCCAAAAATGATATCACCGACGCCAAACGGAATATATTTTTTTATATGTATACTGTGTCACTAATTAAGTTTACTTGGTGAGATTTGCGCGAGCGAAATGGAAAAATACCAAATAATTTTATATTGAAGCGCTGATGGAGGATTGGCAAGATTTGGGCGAAGAGGCTTTTCATGTGAAATTTTGTGTATATACGAAAATAGAAAACGTACATATTTAGCGATAGAAATAAATGAGTTTGGAATCCCACGGTTGGTGAAAGTGTAGTTTAGCTCCAAAACTTAGCGGGATTTTGAAAAATACTAAAATGGCGACTTCTTACGGAATAGCGCACACGCAAGACAATCTTCGTTTACTGGAGGACCTCGCTACATGCATGAACGAACCCAAGAGACTATGACATACGTAAGACATTTTCTCATATATATGAAAGTCGATGATAACCATTATTACAGACAATATATATATACACACACACATATATATACATGTATAAAGGAATTTAAACACTGATAAAAAATACATCTTTGCTTTATCAACTATTTGAAATTGAACATTTTACGTTAACTCCCCCCCCCCCCCCCCCCCCCCGGGGGGGGGGAATAAATTTCACCGAATTATAAGCATGTGTTATTATTCGAAAATTTCGGATAGATATGAGGCATACAAAAGCTCAGAAGGTATCTTTTATAGTTAAAATAAATTTGTATTATATTAAATAAATTTGTTCCGAGTCAAATAAAACGATAAAATAATCAAAACAAAAACGATTTCAAGAAAATTGTGTTTAAAAAATTGGCACAAAATTGTATAATAAGTGTATATTAAACTAAGTACTAAATACAAAAATAAAGTACTAAGCATATATGTATTTAAAGGTATGTTCGTATAAATTATGACAAACATTTTTTATACCAATATTGTTTACAAGAAACGGTATATATATATATATATATATATATATATATATATATATAACACGAAAACATTAAATGATATCAGGGACAAAGTTTTTTTTTTTTTTTTTTCTTCATACTATATTAATTATCTGCAGGAAGAGAGAAAAGCTTAACATTTTTTTTCAGCGGTTGCTGGGAGGCACTGAATCCATGGTTGGATTAATCTATAAATATTATATATTTCCAATCATAATAATTTGCAAGCAGATGATTGTTTTTTCTCAAGGGTATCTCCATTTTTATAGAAAATGAAATATGGATTATGCTTAATGTTTTCTACAGTTTAAATTTATTACAAATTGTTCCTTTCTTTCTTTTTTTTTTTTTTTTTTTTTTTTTTAAATATGGAACAGGTTTAATGTTTCCTTAAGAACCTTTTTGTTTGCTAATTACATTTTAAATTAAGTACAAAAAATTAACGAATTATTAAATGTTACAAAAGATAATTATGATAACGCTCTTTTTTTTCTGATTGAAGACATTTTTATAATTTAATTATAAATATTTCTAATATTATAAGGGTTAAAATAAAAGAAAATAGGTCTTAAATTTTTTTAAATATGTTTCTTCAAAAAATGTTGATTGTTTTAACAGATGATTGGGAGCTCTTACTTCGTGTCAATAAAAAATGTATATAACTAAAAAATCAACAAACTATTTAATGGTATAAGTATCAAGAAATGCCGGATATATGTCAACTGAATCCTTGAAGATAATTTGAATGTTTTATTTTTCAAAACTAGAATTCAGTAGGAAAATTTGAACAAACAAGCTTCTTCAAAATTTTGAGTAACTGCATTTATTTGGTTACATTTCACCATCTAGATTATTTAGAACACGTTCTCAATTAAAGAAATCTAATCCTATTTAGAAAGTTATTTGAAATAGTTTTTTTTTATCAGAACTTTGATAGCATGCAGTGATTTAATAAATTTGTTTTAATCAGTATTTCTAGAAAGTTATTAAATTTCGTTATCAGGCATTTAATGATTAATTTAATGCTACCACATTTTCCCCGCATAGATAAATAGTTCGGAATATTCAAAATCTCACTACACATATGAATATTGTGATGTAAAAAAATCTGGATATCGTTACATCATAGGGATGTTATCTTATTTAAATATATCATATAACGCTGGCATCTTTTCTGATATTTTACGCCGAATTAAAGCTAACATAATCTACGCGTTATCTTTTTGTTGCGCGAAATAGCTACCGTTAATTTTGACACATATGAATTACATTAGAAAATCATAAAATTTCATTTGTGTGATCAATTCGTGTTTTAATGTATATGCCATCCTTAAAATGTTTAAATAAAAAATCCTTGTACAATTATAGACATTTTTTTTTAATTATTGACTATTGTTGGTTAATTTTGTTCACAGATGTTTAGTTCTTTTAGATTTTACTATTTTTCATCTACCCCTTTTTATTACATCAATGTCTAGTTAAGTCATGCGAAATAGCCAGATGAAAATAAATTTTATATTAAGTATACCTTTCAAAAATAAAAGAAAGCTATATTTTAAATTTTTTTCCCCCAAGAAATTATCAAAGTAGGAAACAATTTTAATTTTCAGTGATTAGAATGCATAATGTAACAATTCTTAAAATTATTATTTCTTAATGCATTGAAATTTATAAATAAATATAAAAAACAGTATTATATATTTTATGAAACTTGGAACATTTTTAAATCTCTTGGAATAACCTAAATTGTTCATTTCAATTTTATTTTTGATATATATTTTAAGCTTCCCTAAGATAATGAAATAAATTTATGATGTGCAAACTGTAAATTAAGAAATTAGTTTTAAAAAAATTCCTAATACAATTCAAGCAACCACACATCAATCTATACTGGTACTTTCAATAAAACTATTGTATTGAATTAAAATTTCAATCAACTTAGTAAAAGTTTTCTCAAATTATCTGAAAAATAGCAGATATTTATGTAAACTTGGCATTTATGTTTATTTCGTAATAAAATTTACAAGAAATACAAAAGAATTAATAATTTTTATTTGTACATATAATTCTAGTTACGAATGATCAATTTACAACAAGAAATTATTTTATAGTGATGATGATACAGAAGTTTTTCCGCCTCTAGAAATTTAATATTTTCACAGAAAAATAAAATTATTAAAAAAATCCATGTCAAAAAATTTTTAAAGACAAATATTTTTGAACATGCAAAAAGCAAAAATCAGTAAATAACTTCAAAAGATGGAAATTCTTTGAGTAAAAAATTATTATGTTACAAAAAAAAAATCCATTACAAATAATGTCGCAAGGAAATGATTTTAGCAAATTAAAATTATAGACGCAAATAAATGAAAACTTTTTTTCCTTCTGATTTCTTAAAAATTTTTTAACCGTGGAATTGTTAACAGCATTTTCCATGTTTGTGGGAATGGAATTTCAAGTACTTCTAATGATTATTTTGCAAAGGATTATTATTTTTATTAGTTTATTTGAATTCACGTGATAAGCAAATGATTGTTCAAAATTGATTTTTTTTATCACATGTCATCAATTATACGAAAAATGTTAAATAGTTTAAAAATTCAAACATTGTTTTACAATTTATTTAATTTAGCTTGCAGATTAATTCAGCAGATTATTATTTCTATTAGTTTTATAGAATTTATATAGTATATAAACGTATGTTCGATGTAGAAAATGCATTTTATTTACAATTTATTTCATTTTTTGTTCACATTTTTATGCTATACTTTAAGCTATCCCAACTTAAATATTTTGAGTGTTACAACGTAAGAAAAGAAGCGAATAGCGAGTCGTTTTACTTACCTTTCCACATTATAAGTTTGCTTCTCGGAAGGGCCACACTGTCATTGAACTCATTTGCGCAACTTAACTCCACTCTCCATCGAACGAAGATCGTAACTGGTGTGGTGGTGGTGAGCTCACTTCTGGTGGTTCAGATTTTCTCTCAGTCACTTGAGGAGTAGAGGTCAGTATGCCAGTGGACGCTCAACCTTGAAATATGCTTGTTTCTGGCCCCGTTACCCATTTCCTGCGGAACATCTTTTTTTTATTCTCTTGTAATGATCCATTAAAAGTAGCGGTCATTACTTATTCACATGGGCAGATTTGTTTTCGTTCTTCATCTTATGATATAACTTTCTTCAGTGTCATTGATCTGCTCGAACCGTTAGAAATGACCGAGATTGTGAAGTCGTTCGAAAACGAATTAAAGATGCTTCAACACGATAAAGATGTTTAAAACTTTTCGACATACTATGTTTTTATTTCACGGTTCGCAAAGACAATAGGGGGAAAAAACCATTTTTTTTTTTCTTTTTCAATAAATTAATTTCATGTACGTCTTTCATGAAAATATAGGGTTGTTGTATTTAAAGTTCATTTACTCCTTTTTTTCTTAATATTTTTTTACAAGTCTTTTGATCTTGTTTCACACCAACAGTTAGTTATTGTGTACAGTATAGTTGATTTGCAAACTAAACCATTAGGAATTTTTCGATTATTCCGTGTTAATGAACAGAATGAAACGTCAACTCAAACTGGATGATGAAATTTTAAATAAGTCCTCCTTCCAAGTCCTACCTTTTTAGTGACCTGAATAAATATTTCATTATTTTTAATATTTTATTAATTCGAATTATTTTAAAACATTTGTTACAACCTATGGAAAAATTTCGGTTTATTTTTGTTTGTTTTAAACTACACTAAATAGGTATGATAAAACAACGTAATTAAGAATTGTCTAAATATTTTTGTTATATCAATTGTCGAGATTTTAAAATGAGGAAAGTGTATAAAAATGTTCGAAACCACAAATCATTATAGCTTTTAGAAAATAACTTTAAAAATGGTAAACAGATTTAAGCAATTTTATAGAAACGGGGACAGTTATCAGATAACACAGTCTTAATTATGTAAATATTCTATTTTATCCAAGAGGTTTTAGGAGTTCAATTATTTTTTCTAGTGGATTAATTTTTTTAAAAAAAATTCTATTTTATGAGTTACTTTTCTATTTCGAATTTTGTGTATTTTATATACAAATGTTTTGCAGATGTTTTGAAAAATGGCACAACGCACTCAAATGTGTAATTATTTTTTGATGCTCAACTATCTCCTTCATTGTATTGTAATTTTTATTTATATTAGAATATAAGATTCACTGAATCATTTCATAATTTTTTAAAGTTATAGCCTCATTTTTCTTAAATGTGTTATTATGCTATTGCCTACTTTAAACATTATTTGGTCTAGAATTCAAGAAGGCTTTAAAAATTTCTGAAGTGGCGTAGAGTCTTCTTTGTCATTTTTCAATGGTTCACAGTTAGAAGGTCTTTAACATTAGTCCTCGAATAGTTGTATAATAGCATAATTAAAAATTAAGGGACATCTATAAATAATCAGAAATTGCCAAATTTCTGAGTCATTTAATTATGAAAAACTTTATTGAATTTAAATGTATTGTAAAGTGTTTTAATTATAATTAAGAAATAACCAAGATATATGAATAAAACTTATTCTGAACGTTATTTTATCCTTTATGTTGTAAATTACAACTATTAAGTTTGATTTGTTTGGTCTCGGAAATTCGTAGAATGAATCAGTATCGTTTTTATTATTATCCTGGGGAATCAGAGTTTTGATTATTGCTATAAATAATAGAAATACAGGAATTTAATTTTTATCTAGTATTCCTAAGACTTCTCTATACAATCATAACACAGAGTTATCATTTCTTCTAACGTTTCTTTCGAAGACCGTCATTGGAGAACTTAGCAGACCGAACCTATTCTCACCATACTGCGGGTCAATTGGATCTACGTCGTCTTGAAACTTTCAAAAAAAAAAAAAAAAAAAAAAATCAATATTAATTTATAGCACATAAAGATGAATTAAAATGCAGAATTAATTTTATCGGTTATTTCTCAGTATAATAATTAAAATTTTACGATACCTCGCATATTAGAATATGAGATTTACGGAATCATTCCATAACTTTTTAAAAAGTCTCAGCCCGAATGTTCAATTATGTTCTTGGCTACTTTTAATATGATTGGGTCTGACATTTGAGAATTCCTCCAAAATTCCTTTGGGAACGCAGCATAGAAATTGTCCCTTGTGTCACAAGTCCATGATTCAAAATTAGAAGGACCATCCACAAAAGCTCTTGAATAATTCTAGAATAACAATAATTCAAAAATAAAGGACATCTTTAAATATTCTAAAATTACCAACTTTTTGGTTCATTTAATAATGAAAAAAAGCGTTATTCAGTTTTAATGTATATTATTATCTAACTATAATGATGAAAAAAAAAATCCAGTGAATGATGTAGAAAATATTTTACCTTAAAATGTTACAGATATATGATAAGTTTAAAGATATGTCAACATACTTTATGCTTAATTTAAAAAAAATTTTATTCTTATTTTTTAAAAAGTTGGAATTTTCAATCCTTCTACCATTTTCATAACCCGTGCATTATTAATTTGAAAAATTAATTCTTTAAATCCTTGTTTGGTTAAAAAGATTTGAGAAAAATATCAGTTTTGTTTATTTTTGTATATTGACTGAATAAACATTTGGCCTCTTTTTAAAATAAGAATGGGGGGGGGGGATATCAATTGGTGGATTTTATACAAATTTTCAATTGCACAAATAATTTGACCGATTTTTCTTTTCTTTTCTTTTTTTTTATTGTTCTTTCCCTCTCCTCTAAGGAAGATTAACATTCCACATACCTTTGGTGTGTATTATGTCACAAGTACTCACAGGCTGTGTTTGTTTCCATTATTTTATCCAACATGGAATTTTTTGGAGATTGTGATATTTATTCATTTTTTTTTTTTTGCTGCAGAATTACGATTCTTTTTTTCTCTTTGAATGAATCCTCGCAAAAAAAATTATTCCTACTGAAATTAAATTTTAATCAATTTTGTGTTGATTTCTTATTTGTGACAGTATTTTAAGAAATGTAAATGTTTTTTTAATAATGTTTTATGATTTCTGAGTTAATGGTTTTCATATTATTGCGGCTTGTATGTTATTGATATACATTATTTATGAATATGTTATTGAGTACTATGCCAATATTTTATGATAGTTTTCATAATGGTATTGCATGTTGATTGTTTAGATAGTAATATGGTTATTGAGCGCTTTACTAAATAACAGAACAAGCTGAATTGAACTCTTTGAAATGGAGTCAGACATGTTGTCTTGTTCTGGATTGAATGTAGGTTTCCATTAAAATTGTGATGTTTGTTAACTGGGGAATATTGAATTTTATTTTCAAAAATTCTCCGTGAGAAGAATGGGTACCCCAGTTTTCCATTTCATAATATAAGAAAAAGTACAATTGGAAATGTTGCTTAGGTTGAACTTAATTTGTTTTTAATTCTTTTCGTAATCGTCGTAGTTTAAAGTTGTCTGCAAAAAAAAAAAAATTGCTAGGAGTTATCTCGAATTTCTGTTTAACATTTAGAGTTCAGTTGTTTATATTTTGTCTTTCTGGTATTTAAAACTTTTTTTTTAGACACACGTGGTTTTTTTTTTTAAACACTTTAAAGAATAATACACCTACAGATTGTTCTAATGGCTGTAAACTTTTTTTTGTTCTCGAAATCTCTTTTTTAAATTTGTTAGCGAAAAGATGGTTTTAAAACTATTTACTCGATTTTTATTTGTAGTCATAATTAACATAATGACGCATCATTTAAATTGATTGATTGTTTATTAATGTCCCCCTTAGAAGTAACATGAGAGCCAGTGGACCTCGTAGTCAGTCAGGTAACGAGCTGGCACTTCTTTTTCCAAATTTCCACACAACATCTGCAGAAGCCTGGACAGATTCAACGTGCATCATCTATAGAGGCATCAGGATTCAACCTAAGACTCGATGGAAACGACGCCAGCCGCGACTAAGACCGTTTGTCTTGGCTATATTATTTAAAAGCCTCTTATGTTTAATATCTTGTTACATATATTAAAACTAATTAATTTATTGTGTTCATGGAACGTCTATGTTAAAATTGCATTGAGTATTTGAATAATAATTGTAATATCTGATTAAAATTTCTAGCACTATTTCAGACGATGTACACAACAAATAAGAAGCCATTTGAGACGAATGTAAAGTTTTTTTTCTTGGAAACAATAATTTTAGTTCTTCTTTCAGTGAGATAATTTATAAATAATGTATAATATAACCGACATATAATACGAGGCCGGATTGAATGCCTCTATGACCATAATTTTATTTGTTACCCGAATTTCTTCTTTTACTTGAAATCTACGCGTCGCTATGTTTCGTCTAGATCAGAGGTCTTCATTCTGGGTTCTGCGGAACTTTGTCAGAGGTTCCGCAAGAGATCACTATTATCAAAGGGCTAAAATTTAAGAAAATTTTTAATTTTTATTAAAGTCAAATTTTTAAAGGCTGTTTGTTTGTAAAAATAAATATTTTATAGATAAAATAAAATCTTAAATTTCGTAGAAGTCATGTGCTTCAAATACATTAATTGAGATGCATTCGGTCACATATTAGTCTCTATTCCTTGGCTCAGGTGAAGAATCGCCCACTTATTTGTCCACTTATTTCACTATTTTCGTGGTATAAAGTAAAACTGACTCCGCTAATTTAAAATTGAAATTTTGGGTAGATTGCGTTTTGAATGATAATATTGAATGCCTTCCTAATTTGCATAACATTTTAGTAGACGGTAACGTTATTCCTGATAAAAATGTAAAAATTAGTTTAGTCCAACATTAATCAGAACTGGAAGAAAAAAAAAACTTCTTAAACATGCCTATTCAAAAAGAAAAATTATCTTGGATCTAAAATCCTTCTCCAGACTATTATCCCCCCCCCCCCCCTGAAAAAAATATCGTTTGATGTTCTTTTCGACCGACACTCAATTGAAACTAAATTTTAGTCAAGTTGATATTATGCATTTTTGGATTGACTTTAGAAAAGAATATCCTGAAATTACCAAAAGAGCTGTGAAACATCTAATGTCATATCTAATGTCGCTTTTAAGAACTGTTATTTTCCCTTAAAAATTCTTGTGAGGAATTTATTAACATTTTATGTTTCCTTACTATTAATTCAATGGATTTCAGAATAAAATAATTGACCTTTAATGTACAAATATTCCATTCAGTTAAAGTTAATTCAGTTTAGAATTTAGCTGTTTTTAAAGAGTAAAATGAGAACCCTTTTGAAGATTAATACATTTAACTTTCATTATTTAAGTCTTACTTAATGCTTTATTTTGTTTTACACTGTATTTAAGAATTTGTTCATATTTAAAATTTAGTGATTGATTTGAAAATCTTGCATATCATTTTTATGATTACTTTGCTAGTAAAGTATCCCTTTGAATATTAACCTTTATTTTTTATTTTAACTAATTCTTTGATTTAGTTTTCATTATGTTTTTATAATTTGTTACTATCTGAGATTTAGTTAATTGATTTATTTGAAGTTACTCCTTTATTATTTTTAAGATCAATTTTATAACAAAGTGCCATTTTGAATATTTGTATTTGCTTTTCATATTTTTCTTTTTAAATAATACTTTGATTTGTTTCTTATTGTGTGTGTTTAATAATTCCTTAATATTTGGAAATTGGTAAATTAATTGATATCTGAACAACTGAAGATATCGTGTATACAATATAAGAATTATGGATATGTAAATTCTTGAGAGTAAAGAGTAATTCTTTATATTCCAAAAATATTGTTCAGTGATGATTATACAAAATTCGATTTACATTTGTAATTGTATTTAGAAATGTATTTATATTATACTTTCTTTTATTGTTTACATGCAACTAAGGTATAATTTTAAATTTGTATTTTTATTACATGTTGTAAATGTATAATAAGTGTTTTCTATTTTTGAATTATTATTAATATTTCAACGCCAGACGCGAGATGTTCGGTACGATGCAATTCTGCGCTTGGCAAGCGATTCTCGTTTCTTTCCATAGCGCCTGTATCAGATCGACCTAGGACTAGTGACGCCCTTACGAACTGAATGGAGCCTAAAACCTAAACTAGCGGCATGAACATATGGTTGCGATTGTCGAATTGATTATTTCTGATATGCACCATTTTGCATGCACATCAGCAACAGTTATTACTGATGTAGTTAACTTTGTTATGGTTTTACTAAAAACATACAATCCACTCATTTTTACGATTTATTGCATCTGAGCTATTTATATATTATATATATTATGCATACATACACTCACAAAAAAACACAAGGGGCATGAACAAAAGAAATACAAGGGAAATGATAAAAATCTTAGATAACTAGAAATATTTCAAATAAACATATTTCATTATTTTTGATTCTGTAAAAACTTTTCATTCTGGCTTTAAATATATATTCGTTTATTTAACTCCAATTATTGGTATTTCTGAAAAAGTGTTTTTGGTGAAGTGCCTGACAATGTTACCTTGTCTATTTATTTCATAGTTGCTACTGGATCTCCATCAAATTCTTTTGCTTACCGCAGGGGCAACAATTCCCTTTATAGATTGTCAAACGGCGTGATATCCTATGTTATACAGTTACGATACAGTGTTGTTATCGTTATACAATCTAATAGAATAAGGTTTTCTTTAAATCTTTTCAAAAACAGTGTAAAACGTCATTTTTTTTTATCGCAAGGCTGGTTATGCGTAACATTTCTCTCAAGCAGTTAAGACATGTATGATTAATGTGAGAATTTTTTACGGTGAAAGAGTGCGTCTTCTACTGGAACGGTAGGAAAGGTTTTAAAACTGTCGCTTTCACTTTATATAAGTCACTTGTTTTTGCTCTATTTTGACTATTCAATTGCTTTTTATGTAAACCTCTTATTATTCATTGCCGTGATCAATGACTGAAGCTTCGCATAAATATTAAAAGCCTACTTTTAATTCTTCTGGCGCCACTTTTTCCCTTTTAAAATCATATTCTTTTGAACCAGACATCTTTAAAAAACTAGATGTAGACTGAATATATTATGGATGAGGATATGTGTTGAAAAGAAAACCTTGCATTTTTATGTAGTAACTAATAGAAGGTACAACAACCTCTTTACAGAACTTTTCGACTTGTCATTTGAAGAGACGACCGCTTTAGGTAACGCTATACGACTTGATTTTTATCGTTTATCAATCGAAAAATTGATTATTCAGTTGTATTAACCTCATTCCTATTCGTCTAGTTGATTGAATTTGCTGCAATCATTGAAGTTTTGTTTGGAAGTGTCTTATAATCGATTCATGGGAAAACAGATAGGAGGAAGAGAATTTTGTTTAATTTTCAGATCTGCGATTCAAAATGATATCTTTACGCTTCAAGGATAAATTTAAGGCATGAAAACATGCCACTGGAATTTCAAACAGGATAACATAATTGAAATATAGTGTTACAGCAGCTTGATTTAAAAGATGAACGAATGCAAAAATGAATTTATGAGAATTGGAGGACACTTATCAAAAGATGAAATCGTTTCATTTGAAGAAATATCATGAACCTGTTTCTATACCAAATTGGTACTTAAAACGAATTACAGACGAATGCGGAAACAGATTTGGGACTCGTACATTTATGAATAACAGAATATAAATTCGAAATTTGATACGGCTTATAGAAAAGATTCATTTTTTATTTTCAGACAAATGCTCTAATTTCTGTTATAGGATCATTTTAATTTAAAGCTCTTTCTGTATATAATTCATAGAAATATAATTAATTTGTTAGGTTTATCTAGTGTTAGTTTATAAGTAAATCAAGAATAATATTGTTTTACAAAATCCCTTGACTTGTGTATATATATATATATATATATATATATATATATATATATATATATATATATAGCTTCAGGGAATAAAAATATAGAAAATTGCTGTTACAAACATATGACAAAAAGTACTTTTCAAAATGTTTTGATTAGTTTTACCGAGAAGTAAATTCCCACATCATTTCTAAACGTTCAAGCGAAAAGCGTTATTATTATTTTTTAAATTTCATCCAGAGATGAAATATAACTGTTTTTGTTTCAGCTTCAAGGTAACTTTAAGCAATAATGTCGCAGTATATTTCCTCATCGATTTTAATTAAATAGAAAATTTTCTATTGTTATATTACTGCCCCTAGCCGCTTTTAAATTAGAATAGAGAAAATACTTTTTGTGCATAAAAAGAAGATATAGTTTTAATTTCTTCCCTGAATGCAATTTACATTCAACATGAATAATCTTTATAAAGGCTTATGTGCATAATATTTTTTATCATTGATTAATCATGGAATTTTATATAAGTTATTTTTATTATGCTGATAACATTAAGTAGACTATTTTATTGTTACTTTTGCATTTGAAAATTGAATTATTTTGTTTCAAATGGGCTTTTCATTACAAGTCTAAATGACGCAAAGTATTCTGAGCTGTATGGAATGATTTTTATTTTGGTGTCTTCTTATAAATTGATTATTTTGAGAAAGAATATAACTTTTTTCCTAGTATAATTATTTAATAATATTAAAAATACTTTAATTTTACTATACTGTTTTCGTTTCAAGTGTAAATTCAGATTATAGCCAATTTATGTCACATTAATCTTTATTTTATGTCAATAAGTTCTGATAAATTAAGTCTTCTATTTTACATAGAATTATATGCAAAACAGATGAGTAGATAATTGGAAGAAGATATATCTCTATACATTTTATAAAAAATGTGCAAATTAAATATTCTTTGATGAAATATGGGACGCTATCCTATTACTCGTCCTCTTAAATACTGTTCTAAAAATAGTCAGTAATATCTTCATTGAATAAGAGGAATGTTCTCCACAGTTATTATCCTTTCCGCGAGAACCATCTGCAATTTCTCCGACAGCGTTCAGTTCCCAATCTCACAAAATCTTCTATACATGCCAGAATATTTCCGAACAAATCACACAAACATTTTTCTTATTACCGTAACCTTATTCTCATTTCCTATCTTTCATCTCTCCCCTCTTCTTCTCACTAAACTCCAATTTATATATAAACTCAGTTTTGTTTGTTTAAAAGTTGAGTTGTTTGAATCAAATAGCGTGCAAGAAAAGTCCATAAGGACAGTTGAAAGGAAGTACGCCTCATATCGCTAAAAATTTACATATTTTATTTGGGTCGACGCGTTTTGGGTGAGTAATAAATTCTAGAAGGGATTAGAATATTATCTCATTTTAAAGCAAGAAGTATATTTTTTTGAAGTGTGAATTTCTCTTCCAATCAGAGACAATCAGATCGATAACGGTACCTCAAAGATTGTAACGCTCCGGTTGTATTTCTATCCATTGGTGGCTCCCATCACTAGTGAACATTCAGTCTCTACTAAATTAGTGACAGACAGTTTGTAATATTCGAATCTGCTAGAATTCAAAATCCAAATTTGTGGCGTCCTTCTTTTACCTGTCTCGTCTTAATTGTTTTTCTAATTATGAGATCTTAAGTTCAAGCTTTGGCTAAATAAATAAAATAGCCAGATATATCTGGAATACATGTTTATTAACTGCTTTAATAAGGAGGAGGGGTACTCTCAAAGAGTTTATTTTCTTTATCAGTGGGATCTAAAAAGTTCTACAATCTATCACGGAATAAGCTCAATAGAATAAGATGCGATTACCTTCTGTGATTGTTCCGACAGCGTAGATCTCACCAAATCCACTAGACACGCCAGAATACTTCCGCGCACTCGCGGCTGGCGGTTTTCGTTGAGTCACGGGTTCGAGGCTTGATGCCACCTGTCGCGTAGCCGGGGTTGATGCACGTTAAATCTATCGGGGTCTCCTCCTGTAGGCGTGGTATGGAAGTTAGGAGAGGGGGATGGCAGCTCAGGTGTCGTTCTCGTCACTTGATCGAGGTTCGAAATTACGAGGTCCATCGCCAATAGCCCTCGTGTTGCTTCTAATGTGACGTTAATAAAACCAAAATCCGAGGACATCACACGAACACTCTTTTTATTACCATAAGTTTAATTATCATTCTTCTGTCTTTGTTGTTTTTATACTACTTGATTATATCTATTCACTTTTCTCCTGAAGTTTACTTAATTTACATCTCGTACTACTTGAATCGAAATAAGTTGGGAACTCTTAAAATATAAAACCAGGAAGAAAGAAACTCCAGTTGTTAGTCAGAAAGAAGTATCGCGAATAGCACTTTTTACAAATTATTATACTTGTGGATCAAGTTCTTACAATTTTCCGAACCTAAAGATTAATATTTGACATATTTACTTATTTTTCCATTACTGACCGGGTCAGAATCAATAATAATACTTGTGCTATGAGTCCGACTCAGTGTCCGTATTCAGATCCCCACTTCTCACTAACTTCAGATCCTATATCTCTTTACATCGATCAGCTTCGTTGTAAACTCTCTCTTCCACAAACCTTACTCTTAAATTCTCCGTATTTTTATAAATACTATCTCACCAGTCCTATTTACTACAGTATTTCTGTTTTAATTTACATAAGTCACGGTTCATTTACAAAAAAAAGTCTGGTTGAAGGTAAATACGTGAGAGAACCGGTTATAAGGTGAGCTGCTTTATAATGAATTGTATATTTGATTTATATCGCGAATTGTTCTAAAAATTACATTAAAGTATAGTTTGATAAAAAAAAAAATTACTCCCTCTGTCAATGGAAAAGTTATTATTTTTATCATTTTGTCAAATTTTTTGCCTCGTTCGTGGAAATATTATTTTCTTCAAAATCAATTCCTTACAAAAGAAATTTTTCAAGAGAAAAGTAATTTCGAAAGGCACGAATCTGTAATCACCCCCCCCCCGTACACATACACATACACACGTATATATATGTGTGTGTGTGTATTTAACTTTAATTTAATTTTTCCAATTCTGTCATTTAAAAATAAAGCGTTCATTCTTATTTTCTGATACCATTCCTTTGTAACTTAATTTATGCAATCACACGTTCTTAAAAATTCGCTGAATATGCAGATCTTATTGGGAAGACGGGGAGAAATGAAAACTAGAAAAAGTAATACTTCACAAGAATAGCTTGAAAGCAGAAAAAAGCAGCTAAAATAGAAAAAAAAATTCGAATTAAAATAGGTGATTGTGAAGAAAACCCAAATGAATAGGACAGAAAATGTACAGAAGAATTGCAAAGGAAATATGAGATCGATGAACAAGATCTAAAAAAAGAAAAGGGAAGTAGTGAAAATGAAAAACATTGAGAAACGTGTGAAAAATAGAGACGTGAAGGACAAAAAGATTTTATTACGCAGATAGAATGGGGGAAAGTAGAAGGAAAGAATTCCATAACACCCCCGTCATCACTTGACCGAGGTTTAAAATTAAGAGATCCCAGTGTTGCTTCTAGTGCGACGTTAATAAAATCAAACAACTAACCAAAACAGCCCCATGCGAAACACGGAAGAGTTGGTGAAGGAAAAGACAGAATCCAAACACGAGACAATTCTACTGCAACAAGAGAATAGTATGGACTAACAGAAAGATAAAACGCTTTCTTTTTTGACCCCAGGAGCAAAACTTTTGAAGTTAACAAAGATATCAACCCCCCCCCCCCAACTTCATTAAGGAATGATCGAAAGGGGACCTGGGGCTTCCTCATGAAGAGCACATTAAGATTTATGATATCCGTGGTTTCAGTGACAAAAGGAAGAGGAATATCTACAAAGCAGACCAAAATCCACTTTCGTTTGTTCTCCTTTTTCTGTGAGTAACTGAAGACAATAAGTGGCTTCCTGTGTAACAAACTTAGGAATGATGGACACTGAAATAAACCACTGCTATGAAAAGACTATCGAGGATTTTTGCTCCAGTTGGAAATAAAGTAGTCGACAAGGGGGGGGGCTCCATTTTCCTTATTTTTTCTTCTTTGAGACTGATAAAAAGGAACTTTGCCCATGGACATTTTTAAATTTTTTCGCTGTGATCCATTGTGAAAATGAATTTAAAGATTTATTATAGCTCAATTATTATTTAAAGAATAATGTATTTATTTTAGGGTTATTGAATAATTAACTTAAGAATTATTGAATGATTAATGGAAGAATTATTGATTGTTTAATTAGAGAATTACTGAATAATTCATTTGGGAATTATTTATTGGTTAATTTGAAAACCTTTGACTGGTCATTGTTAAAAATTTATTTAGGGATGTTAATATGTCTTAATAAGCATCTTAGAACTAATTTATTATTGTGCTTTGATAAGATATTTTTATATTTTTGTATCATTTATTTTGAAATATTTGGGTGTATAATAATTGATATTGTATAATGTGTATGGTTTTTGATAATTTGAAAGATGTTATAGTGTTCGTATTTAATATTATTTCTTTTTATGATAATTCTTATTGGGCAATTAGTGTTAATGATTATGAAATAATTTTAATTTGTGTGAATATTTTGAGTATTAATTTTAAGGGTTTCAACTGAAAAGTTAAACTTGTAAACAAATGTAACGTCAGAGCTTGGTAGGGAAATCTAGCGTTCCCATAGAAATACTGCCCGTGAGGAGGGAGAAAGAGAATGTTATACACGGAGTCGGATATTGAATAGCGATGTAGCAGCTACAGTAGGCTTACCTAGGAGCAGTATAAGACTTTTTGTTCAAGAATAAAGTTTTAAATGTAGAAACTTATTTCACTATATCTCCAAACTATAAGGTGACATCAGACAATGGGTTGACTTCGGTGAACCTGCTCAAAAAAAGGAGTTGGTCTCATCGACCGGTAAAATTATGACGATTTTTTTGGAAGGTGAAGGATATCATATTCATTAACTTCTCAGAAAAAGTAAAAGTGACAAATGGACAATATTGCAGTGAGTTTTCCCATTCCTACTCCCCCCCTTTCCCCCCATTCACACAGGTATTTTTGAATCTTCCTCGTAAGACATGGGGTAACCCTTTTACGATGAAAGGCCGCATTATATATCCAATAAGTCTACACTAAAATGATTGTGATATAAAAGAAATTAAAGAAAAACTAATTTAATAAGTTTTCTAAACTTATTGCAACAATACCATTGAATACACGTGCTTAAATAAGTATTAAATTTACACAATATCGAAGTATGTAGATGCTAATAGTTTTTAAAAGCCTTAAATAGAACCTACAGTATTTAAATAGCTTTTCTTGATGAAAGTTTAAAATATTAATGAATAAAAGTCGATTGAATGAAAAATTATCAAGAAATAATCAATGGAGATTGAAACTGCGAGATGATTATTTTTTTACTACAAAATTGAATACATTAAAAAAACCACACAATTATTCTTCCAGGAAGCCAAATGCAACCTGTTACAAATATTACGAGTATATTATAGCAGGAAAGAGTATAATTCAGTAAGAAAAATTCAAATTGAGTTTATGTAAATTAAGTATAGATTAATCTTACTAATATAAATTGTTGTAATAACAAATTATCACTTTATCAAAGTGATATATAGAGATTTTAGAATATGTTATTTTAATAATCTCAAAACTTTGTCTTATAGTAATCCTGTTACAGCCTTCCTTCACTAGTTAACTCTACAGCTATCTTGAATTCTAATTAAATAGTCAATAAGTTCAAGGTTCCAACTGAATATCCGTAAGAGGAAGACAACGCAATTCATTAGTTATTAGCATAGAATATTAACATCACTCCCTCTCTCTCTCGAATTCCTCTTAACTCAGTTAATCCTAGCTTTTATTCTAATAATTTGGTCTAAGCTAACCAAATCACTCTTTCCGATCCTTGTTTATAATTGTTTCAATTCTTATTTCTATTCTAGGAGTTTCTTCAATCTAAGCGATTTATTACGATGCTTCAATCCAATTTACAAATATCTATATCAGCTTGCCGTTATCCTCCTTTCCCTTCAGTTGTATTTCGCACTCTATCCCTAATTCAATTCGCTGCACTTCTTATCTTCTTATTTACTTAAACATATTTCATTTCGGTTGGCAAGGAGTGGTAATTGTATAAAACTCAAAATACCAAAAAGTCTCCGAGTTTAGCGATGGCCCAGCGTCACAAACCTTAATCGTGATCGCAAGTTTAATTATTTATAATGTACTCTTTGATTATGATCTTACGCTTAATATATAATACATTTTTATTCATTCACCTTAGTAACGAGTAGAAGTCTGAAGTAATCCCGAAAAATGTTGTCTCAAAGAGAAGATTTGCGGTAATCGTTTCTGTCTTACATGGTTTTTTTGTGTGATTAAAGCTTATTAAATTCTGTCT
The DNA here is from genome assembly GCA_019974015.1 of Nephila pilipes. Classification (NCBI taxonomy): domain Eukaryota; kingdom Metazoa; phylum Arthropoda; class Arachnida; order Araneae; family Nephilidae; genus Nephila; species Nephila pilipes. Next base: position 600,968 of record BMAW01051852.1, read on the forward strand.
ATCTACTGAAATATGAATTGAAATGGAATAAAATATTTTCTTTTCCTGAATACTTTTAAAATTTTATTTATTTCAAAATTAGTTTATCTTAACTGATGAGTTAAATTTACAATGGAAAAATAAACATTTTGAAGTAGGGAAGTATCCTCATTACAAAATTCTCTAACGTTAATGTCTTGAATATTACTCAGGAAGAATTCCGTGGAAGGGAAGATTATTAGAAAAACAATTATTATTCATTTCATTATTTTTCTTGCACTCGTTATTGCTTTTCAGATAACCTCACGTACTCACTCTCAAATTGTTACCACAACTTCATAGAAACGCGTGAGTGTACACACTCACAAATGGAAGAAGGAAAATATCGACGTCTTGTTCGATGCTGCCATACTTTTTAATCCCCATTCTAATTAAACTACATAAAATATATCAAACATTAAAGAATAATATCAAATACAAAAAAAATCAAATGAACTGAATGAATGAAATTGAATTAAATAAAAATTAAGTGCTTTCATATGTTCGCCAACAGTAAGTGACACATGTATACGTGCAATTTGAGAGCCTTTAATTACCTCATATACCTTTCGTCTCTGACAGTAGATTCGAAAATTACTTCATCCATATCTTTTTTGAAAATGATACAAAAACTCCTACAAAGAGAGCTTACGAAATGAGTTTAGTGAAGGATTTGCGGAAATTTTAAACAGGTATACTTCATTTTAAAAAATCAGATTAAACTGACCAACACACAGTGATTATGAATCGCAAATCAAATTCTTGAAGCATCTAATTTATGACGATTAATAAGAGCTATGAGATGTTCGCGCATGTTACAAAAATCACAATTTCTTTTAAATTCTTATACAAAAATGAGATTGAGAGATGGAAACCATAGACATTATTAACCATCGAAATTATTTGATACGGTTTTATTTTTAAATGAAAAACAGTTATTGACAATTATGTCAGATGAGGTCACTTTTTGATTACCGTTTTTATTAAATGTTACGGTACCTTTTTACTTTTATTTTTATTTGACCTCCGATAAACAAAAGTATTGATGCTAGCCAAAATTATGATGGATGTATTCGAATTATGGAAAATCATAATACCTAAGGATAAGTTTCATATTTCCATATGTAACTCAATGTTGTATTAGATAATTAAGTACCTAAATATTGTGATATGTATGCGAAACAAACAAAGAAGGTGATCAATATGAAAAGTTGTATTTGAATAGAGTGTCTTTTTCATTTACTAAAGAAAATTATTTAAAAGTTATTGTTGATCAAGACACTATATTTATTATGTTCTTTAATTTTGAAAGTTATAAAAAGTTATTGAATTGTGCGAATGGAATGTTTAAATTTGCATGAATTAACGTGAAATTATTTACATAATATCGGAAGTTTTTTTTTCTCTATATGTCATTATGAAAATATATTTTAAAAACTTCATTTTAAAAATAGGTACAAAGCAGTTTGAAATTATTGAAAGACGAAAATATAAAAATCTTTTACGTAATAAAGATTTTGAAATATTCTTTGATACTCAGGTTTCAATGAAAGGGGAAAAAAAGAGAAGGATTTTTAAAATAAAGGCATGTCCTACCTTTTTCAAAATGTTGCTTACATTTCAGTCATCTCAAGCATATTTAGAGTAATTCATTTTTCGTGAGAAAGAATCCCCCCCTCCTAAGCTAAACAGGCTATTGATTCAATTTTTCGAAAGTTTTTTTAATGGGATGTTGATTCTACTTATTTTATTTTTAATAAAAAATATTATTTATTAGGGAGGACGTGCATTCTTGATAAGAAATCGAATAGCTTATCAAGAGCATTTTAAATGTTTTTTAAAGAATGTGTAACAATGGGCTTTATCGCAATTTCCCCTTCAACTAACCTTGGGGACTTTTCTATTAGAATAGCTCTACATCAATCCAATAAAATGCAATGCGATCCATGTAATGAAATTATGAAGAGTAATGAATGGATTTGATCAATTGCATGTATAAGCAGCAAAAAAAGTTAATACTGAAGATGGAAGTTGGTGAGAGCGGATCAAATTGAGACATCGGAACTAGTTGTTAGTAATGTAGGAAGCGTTCGCTGGGATTTGAAGAGATAGGAAAAAAGCGTTCAAAATCCAACCATCCTACTTGCTTGAATGAAAGTGAAAAATAAAGTTTAACTTCAAATTGCAAACGGTAATTCAAGCGCGTTAGTCCATAGAAAGGTTAGATAGACATCTTTAAATATTCCTAACTTAAATAAAAATAAATTAATTTAGTTCATCTACGCATAAATTTCTATTTATTAGATCTTTATCACTAACTCTTGTAACGAAGATTTATGATGGAAAGTAAATCACAATTAATAATTAACGGATAATTTCATTTGAGGATCTTATCATAGAAGATCACTCAGAGTAAACTAATACTATCTTTTCAAACAAGATAACATAAATGAATGACATTTTTTAGTATTAAGAATAAATTCTAAAAAAACCGAGAGTAAAATTTTTGTTTTCATATATAAATATTATTAAACATATATAAATAGGAGAAAATCATCTTTTCTTTGAAAATAAATTTTATTTAAAATACGTAAAATATATCTACTCTTAATAAACAAACTTATCCTATTAAAGTTCTATTATTTATATAACTACTTAAGAATATGTTTTCTCTTTTGTGATGCATTATTATATCAAATTAAATCACTCTAATATCAATGTGATCAGCAATTTTATTGATAAATTTGATTGGAATTCATGCATATTTTTTACTTTGTTCGTGATAGTTTATTTATCCTAGTTGAAATGTTATCGAAAGAAACTCAATTTTTTTAGAATCTACTTGTTAAATGTATCGCATAGTGATTTGTTTGTTTAAAAGGAGAATCTTATTGTCTCATAATTCCTGTTCACGTAATATTGTCACATAATCACGCTATGAATAATTTTTTTTAATTCTCTATGTAGTTCAAAGCTAAGCCTTTATCGATTGTTTAAAACAAAAGAACCTACGCTCATAGAAACTAGAACTGATTTTTTTTTTTTTTTTTTTGATGATCAGCTCTGAGAAAAAAAAAATTCACCAACAACTTTTTGAAAAGATTTATAAAAACACAAGACACAGGCTACAATCTGAAATTATCTAACCAACCTCAAGCGATACAAGGTTTCAGAGGACCTTTTCATAAAAATAGTCACGATCCCCAGCTTTTTCCGTGACCGTGGATTATGAATGTGCTCATGAATGTATCCTATTCACACGCATAAAGGACCGGCGCTGCTGTGAAATGAAGCAAATCGACTGATTGGTCAGATACTTTGTTATTCTCTGCTTCGTCCTATTTTCGTCCGCTCCGTGTAAAAGCTCGGAAAAACAGGCTTTCGATCACTGAAGGACTGAGAGGATATTGTTTGGGAAGACGTCTGATGTCCTACTTTTTAACCCCACTGTCCAGATTGGCTTAGGTACTTTTTGACGATTCGAAACCCGCCCTGTGGAACAGGTTGCTTTTGAATTGTGTAATTTGAGTTTAACTATGCCATCCCTTAAAGTACAGAGCCCTCTTGAAAATATGATGTTGTTGTATGGTACTGGTGTGTGATCTTTTTTCGGAAAAACAGGTTTTCGTAAATGGAAACTTTAAGAAATACGCTGTCAAAACATTTGTAATTTATTGGAATACGAATTCATTTATCTCTCCGAATTTTGGAACAGAATTTGCATCAATAAAGTACATTTTTATCCTTAAGTAATAAATGTGAAATAATGGTTGGCTGATTTTATTGGCGCAAGAACCATTTTGGTCAAGCTGCGCGCGCCAAATGCTCGTTAATTTACTGTAATCAAATAGATTTATCTTTGGTTAGAATGTGATAAAAGTTTTTATTTCCATCGTTTTTCCATTCTCATTTGTTTTCCCATTTTCATTTGTTCTTCGATCACATTTGTTTTTTGTGTATTGAAATTTTCTACCCAACAGCTGCTTGCAACTAAATTTATTTTTACTTATTTGCTTAGAGATTTAACTGTTTTTGTTCATTGGTCAAATACTTTGTAATATTCACATTTTTCACGAAGAATTTCTTCGTAAATTTATTTTTCTTTGAAATTTAAATAAAAGCTACCGGACAATTTAGCACCTGACGTACTTTACCGAGTTCTTAGGTGGTAGTCTTTTCTTGAGAACGATTTTGTAACTCTGAGCCATAATATCTCGACCATTTTTGGCCTACATACCTCTTCTAAAAAAATTACTTACCGGCCCCCTTTTTTTGGGGGGGGGAGGGGGGTTGCCGATTCCATTTCTTGAAATCATTAATATAGCTGTGAGTTTTCAGATCCTTATTGCTCGTAAATATGTTAAAAAAATTCCAAAAGTAATCATGCAGATACATTCCTTTTTTTTTTTCGAGTGCTTCTTATTGTATGCAACTGAAAGAAATACTCAAATTTTGAGAAGAAAAGTGGAAAATTCGACAGATTAACAGTATGCTCAGGTATTCGAGAACTTTGATTTTGTTCGTGACCTGTCCAAATTTTTAAATATAAGCCTTGTTGATGGAGTCGGAACATACATTGTGGTGCTCTGTGTTGTGCACTGCTCATGCTGCCACATTTATGTACTAATCGAAAAGGTACTGGAAACAAAGTTATAATGTATAAATACCTACTTTAAATATGGGCTGATTTTGTTTAAAAGACAGTTAGAATTATTCGTTGAATTGTGAATTCAATGATTCTTAGTATTACTTAAACTTTTCAGTGCGTTCTTATAAGTATTACCCAGGGGGACAGTTGGCCCTCGAGTTAGATCTGTCCAATGCCCACCGGTAGGCAGTATCGCTCCTGTTGGGAACCACTGATCCTTAATGAGCGATTTCTCTTTGGTTAAAAAAAGAAAACGTTATAAATCTACGCCTCTAATTTAAATGCAAGGTGAAGAAAATGATATGCATTGATCGAAAATAGGAAAAGATAGTTAAGGGATCCAAGGAGCGGGGTGTCAACTCTGTTGCCAAAGACAGTAAGCCCATGAAGAAAGGAAAAATCACTCGGCCTCCGCGGAGTCGTAAAACCCTTATTTACCAGAAGAAAGTAAAGCCTGGGGATGTAGAGAGTTTAGTTATGTTCACAAATTCTCTGAGTACCTAAATAACAGTTTATTAAGATGAAATCTTAAGGGTGAAATAACTTTTTTTTTAGAAAAATCATTTTTTTTTTTAATATTAGAAAATATTTTTTTAAAAAAATATACATATTGTTACTTTTAGAGATAGTTATCACGAAAACGAACGCAAAGATAATTTTTAAATTTTTAAAAAGTTCTCATGTAAATAAAGATTTATGACATTATTTGACTTTTGTGCATACTTTGTATACTAGAGTTCACTTCTACTAAGGGTTTTTACTAATATTTTAGTAAATTTTAAGACATTGTAAGAATAATTGAAATGATAGTACTAAAATTGCGTTAAAATATATTACTCATGTTTGAATTAAATTAACCTAAATCTATGAATGCTGTACATTTAGTGAAAATCTTAGTCGAGCTTCCCCCCCCCTTGATATCTAAATCAACCAAGGTTCCTGATTATCGATTTTTAATAGTATAGCACGTATAATACAAGTTTAAATTTATAATTGTACTTTTGGGAAAGTGCTGAAATTAAATGAGAGACTAAACTTTCTCACTATTTTCAAGCTGTGTAAATAAATCTCTTTATTGTAAATTAATGTTTCAGAAAGAGCGAGCGATTTTGTGTTTAAGCAGAGCCGGTGAAATTCTATTTCAGCTTACGCTTTTTTGGAAAAGAAAGTGAAGCTAAATCATGCCAAAAGTAGGGATGCATAAAGTAGAGTTTCGTAAAGCTCATTACAAGGGTTGTCGATTCAGCGCCTCTATCGCTCTTTTTGGTTCTAATTTCTTTTCCATTGCCAATTCGGCGGCAAGAATATGATCCAACTAGTAGATAGTATGAAAATCAGAAATATTGATACTATTGCAATATTTCTAATGATCCATTTAAACATGATATAAAAGTTACGGAGTTATCATTACCGAGTTAGCCAAAGGTTATTCGACGCAACATAATGTTACGAACCCGCAATGACCCTTCCCTGCAACGTTATTCTTGCAATGAAAAGAGATATTTACAGAGGTCTTGTCGGATACTGAGAAAGACTTAATGACTCCTCACCTGTGGCGACAAAGTTGGCGACTATTTTAGAGCTTTGGCGAAGAAAATGAAAGTTTTTTTTACAACTTGGACTTTTTTCGAAATTTGTAATAGAGAAAAGTCATGGAATTTTCTATGGAATGTCACACTTGACCGGAACAGCTGTTAATATACGTATATGCGAAGTATTAACGAATCTGCCCGGAATCTGTCAGAGTTTGCCTTTGAAGTACAGAGAATTACTTTGGAGATTTGTCAGAGGTGTGAATTAGTAAGCTGGTTATTGACTGGAGGGATTACAAAAAAGTGCTATTAGGGATGTTAAAAATGATTTGTTACTTGTTTTTTTCGCTAATCTGTTCACTTCTTGTGATTATGTTGTGTCGTTAATCTGTACAAATGCTGTTTTTCATGGTCGCGCCCGGTGAGTCATTTGTTGAGTCATGGTTTCGAGTCTTGATGCCACTAAAGACCCACCATGTGGCTGATACACGTTAAATCTGTGGAGGCTCAAAGTATTCCCGTTGGCGTAGTGTGGAAGTTATGAGAGGGAAGAGCCAGCTGAGATATCGTCCTCGATTCTAAATATTATGAGGTTTGTTCTTCCTGAAAAACAAATTCTTTTCCTTAACAAATTTTCGGGGTCCTCCGAGTGGGAGATTTACACTAACGTATCAAGGATAGGTTGCAACATTGTGTTCGGCTTGTGTATTTTCCTTCGAGGTGTCCTAAATAGGTCTACATTTTTAAAAGAATCCTTGTAATTCCTGGCCAAGCTTTTGGCAATTGGATTTGCCGGATGATGGGGCATCTCTCATAACTTTAAAGTTACTATTTATACCGACAGTTTATCATCAATATTGCTATTACAGAGTACCAGAGCTAAATCAGTCTTTATTAATATCATTTAAAAAAATTAACAACTTATTCTAATTTTTACAACTTATACTGGATTCGGGCTCACGTTGGAGATTATTGTAACAAAACTGCAGATATATTTGCAAAACTCGCTGTCACTGATGCTTGGACCCGTGTTCCTCGGTCTCATATTGTTAAGATTTTAAAAAATAAGCTTCTTTTTGAATCGAAGTTCTAGTGGTCAATTAGTAATACCGGTATTTGAGTTCAGTCCTATATTCCATGACCAAATTTGAATTTTTATTCCCATTCAGATTTTATTATTTGCTTCTTAACTGGTCATGGTTTCTTCGTTTGTTATTTAAATCATTTTAATATGATAAATATAATTTTATTTTCCTGTAGTTCTGTTGAAGATGAAGTTTTCTCTTACCAAACGTTTTCATTTAATTTGTCCTGTTCTTGAAGGAAAATTTATTTGGCCGAGGACCATATAACCATAGAGTGAACATAATATACGCCATTAAATTCTAATGTTCTTTGTGTTTTGTAAAGTATAATAAATAAATGTAATATTTTGATTCGAAATTGACGGAGATTTCTTCAACAAGTACTAGTCGTCAAAATAAAGCATGTGGTGAAGCACCCTCCCTAAAACAACATTTATAGTTATTGACTGTTTTTCTTTCGTTATTCAATTCCCTGAATGTTAGACAATGTTCATTGCAAATGCTCAGAAATAATAAATTTTGAATTAGGATGATAGGATTGTATGTAAGATTAAGTAAGATCTAAATATTATTTCCAGTGTTCTTAATACCAAAAATACTTAAAATTAATTATATATATGTGTGTGTAAACACAATGATGATATAAAATAAAAATACGGTCCATATGCAGTATACGCACGAAAGCGAGTTTGTTTGTTTTTCGTCAACTTAATGCATGTAGCATGTGAACCTAACATGGCAATTGACATGCGCGAAATTTGACTTAAAAAGCCTCATTGCCAAAAAAAAAAAAAAAAAAAACTTACACACATTGATTTTAAGCAATAAGATGTTTAATCTGCACATGTATGTAATAAGAGAAATGTGAGGTGCACAAGGAAAAAATTAAAACATCATTTCGAGTTATAAAAATATCTTTTTAATCTTTGCATTAAAAATTATTTAACTTTTTAATTCTCAAAAAATAGTTTAAGTTTAAAGTTAAATATTGAATAAGAATTCAGATAAAAGTATTACTAAGCCATGACAGGTTTTTTTCTAACTAAAAATGCATAACTTTTTTTAGGTTTTATTTTACGAAACAAAGGCTCAATAACATTTAATTAGGTGTGGAATAACTTCTTTCTGTGAGAGTAAAAATAAGTACAGCCTTATACGTTTTATTTTTAATAATTTCAAATTATTTTGGAATTCCTTTTTTTCAATTCACAGTGATTAATTTAGACACTTTCATGACTGTATTATAAATTTTGCAGCTGCAATTTTTTTTTTAAAAAAAGGGACTGCATTACAGGTACATAGAAATTTCTTTCATGAAGTATAGTAAAATATACTTTTAAAGATTTTTCAAAAAATACTTTAATCTTTTAAATGGAAATTAGGTATTTTTATTTAATATACAACTAATTTTAGTAGAAGGAAACTTTAATTTTCTTAGTTTTAATAATCATTAGCTATATATAAACATATTTATACATGATAGAACTTACCTAAATTTTCTCGCTAGATGCAATTTCACTTCTTAATTGAAATAAACTACATTTAAAGAATTTTTTAAAGTTGTTATGCAATAATTTTTAACAATGAAATAAAACACATGTTTAGAATAATACATCAAAAATAATGAAAGCTTGCGAAAAAGAAATTATTACATAAACTAATGTAATTTGAATTCTTTTAAGGGGAGATTTAAATTAGGAGCACCATTTACAATATTTTTTGTTTGTCATACATGTACATACAAATGTTTAGATCGAGCAATATTTTTAAAATTTATTATATTCATTATTTTAAAATTATTTTATTTTATGAAGACTTGAACCAGAAAATTCATGACTTGAGATGTTAATTTTTTGTATCAAGAAATAAAAACATATATGTATTATTACTGAAAAGCGAAAAACTAGATACTGATTTCTAAAAGCTCATTAAATTGAAGTCTCTGCATGTTATTAATATATAAACATTTTTCACTTAATTCATTTTAACTATAGAAAAAAATGTCTCAACATTTTTCATTATTTTTAAAAATTCTATGTTTATTTTGAAATCTGCTGACTACAGGATAGCTTTATTTTAAAGTAATTCAATTTTTCTGGAAAAATCATTGCCATAGAGAATCATGCTGAATTTTACTTATTCTATTAGTATTTATTTTTTGCCAAAATTTTTTATATTGAATATGATTTTCACCATATACCATTGTTAATATATTTTTTTTTCTTACGCTGCAATAGTAATATGATTTATTTTACATCTTTGATCCTGTTTTAATACTTGACACAAAAAATGTGACGCTCTCTTTGTCCCTATTAAGAAACAGATTTTATGATAAAGTTATTTTATTGGTTACGTTTCTAAAACCCTTTATAAATTTAAATATAAGAAAGTTCTGGATAAAATGCGAAAAGAAACGAGTATGTCAGGTCACGCCTTAGTGAATTCAATTTTTATTCTTTCTTTCTAACTGCACTGAAAGACATCTGTCGAAAAAAAAGACATCATCGATGACTTTATTCAAACATTAAATGGATACAAAAGCTGGAGTGGATAATCAGTGACGAAAGGAATGTCAAATGAAGATTTTTTTTTCTTAGATCAAATGTTCCAATACAAAGTACAACGCTTCTGGCGATGCGGGTTCCTCCAATCCAGCCTTTGCCAGGTGCCAAAAATTTCACCTTCTGCCAGCTTCAGCAACGAGTTTTTTGGAGCGTAAGGCCTGCAACAGATAAAAGATAAATTGAATTCTATTGTCTTCAAAGTATCTCAGTTTACAACTCTCGTTTGGAGCAGAGGGCAATTCACTAATAAAACTTTGCAGAACAATGGCTTTCGAAGTGATTTTCTACTTGTGATTGCTCCTTAATCTGTCATAATCACCATTCTAAGCATCTCTCGTGGGGGCCTTCTGTCAGGTGTAAAGTTCTATAGGAATATTCATTGGCCACTCTCGCTGTTTGGTGATATAGTTCGTCGAAAGAAAAGGACCGCTGAAATTTAAATAGGACAAAACAAAAGAATACAATTGAGGTTAATGGAACTATTATGATTGCTATTATTTTTGTGTTCGGGATATACTATTCTTTTAACTTTCTTTGGTTTTGTTTTAAGATACAAGTATAAATTAATTTGATTTTAATTTATAATAATCTTAATTATATACGTAATTACATCTTTTTATCGATTAAATGGAACAACTTGTTTTACTAATGGGTTACTGTTAGATGCTCGAAGTACCATAATTAGAATAAGTTCTACAAAAATAAAGCATATTTTATTATTATTATACAATACTACTAATTAAAACGTTGCTTAAACTGATTTGGTAATGGCTTTCTAATAAGCTTAATTAGTAGTTAATAATAATCTTTATTTAATGAGACGAAAATTAGAAAAAGTTTTTCATCTGGAATGCTTCTAAAATTAGTTGTTATAGCTAGCAAAAATTGTGTTACGAACCGTACAATTTTTCTATTTGATTATCTGGCGATTTAAAAAGGATTTGATAGCAGAAATATATTTTAAAGTTAAATGTTTTAATAAAAGTTTGTCGAAAAGAAATTTAAGATATTTCATGATTTTTATTTTTTATTAATTTACTTTATTTAAAAGCATTAAAAAAATGCCAACATTCGATAAGGAGATCCTAATTAAACATTTTACCAGTCTGTTTATTTTAAATTGTTGGAAACAATTCAGGGTATAAACGCTAAGTAAACCGAAATTTTATATCTCTTACAAATAATTTCGCATAATTACGAATTACAAAAGCAATTAAATAGTGTTATTTGTATAACAACTTAGGTACTTTTGAAACAGTGGTATTGCAAGAACTGGAAAAATAAACAAGTTACCTTGAATAGAAAAAAAATGTAATACAAACATATTTGTCTGACTTTTGAGCAACTGAACAAGTTTTTAATTATTTTATTTCACTTTATGCGATTTTTTTTGTAAGCAGTTGTAAAATTAAGGCTACCAGTAGAAGGTCATTTGATCAAAAGTACTTAATCCAATGTGAGTTAAGGGACATCACGGCAGTTGTTAAGAAAACAAGCAGCAATGGGTAATGGAGTTGAAAAAACTTTGTTAATTAAACTAGCCTTGAAAATCTGGCAGTGCTGTCGAGATTTAGTCAATAGATAATATTTTGTGTAATTTTATACAGCAACAGCTGGTTTGCCTCACTACAAAAAAAATCGATTAATTTGCTTAAAATCATCGAAAAAAAAATTTTTTTTTTTCTACGAGGACATAATAGAATTGTACCTTTATTCAAGAACCGCTAATTTTTTTTTTTACAAATGCCTCACAAATATGAAATTGACATGAACACTATGCATTACTTTATCTTTTCCGAGGGCACATAATTTAAAGTTTGATTTATACCCTCAAAGAAATAAAACATTAATAATATTTTCAAAAATAAGTAATTGATAAGAACTATTATTTTTCATTTTTTGAAAACATTTTAGGTTCAAAGGAGATTTTTTTCAAATGTTCAAAGAGCTCCAATAAAAAATAAAAAAAATTTAAATTGGAGAAAGTTTGTTTTCAACGGTCCTTTTCCTAGTGGATTTTTAAATGCCACAAAAAACAAGAACTAAACGGATTGATATCTTAAATAAATAAAAATGAGTAATGAAAAAAATTACATGTAAGAAAATTATCATATAATATAGTATAATGTTGTATATATATATATATATATATATATATATATATATATACATATTATGCAACTGAATAATTCTGTAGAGAGAATTTTCAATATCACACGAAATTTTCAGTATGTTCAATTTTATTAATTTACAACAAAAATTATCGACTTGTAATTAAATTATGTTCCATAAGTTTATGTATATTTACAACTTAAGTTTTACTGAGTTTTAAGCTTACAGTTTAAGCTTCCTACATTTTGAAAGGAATATATTGGTTTTTTCCTAGTCAGTGTGTTAAATATATTTTTAGTAATACTCTTTCTTTCTTTTTCTTGTAGTTTATAGAAACAACTCTATAATTCATGAAAATAATTAAGATATAAGTCTCTGGAAGCTAACAGATACTAGGGAACTTGTTTATTTACTTTCGTATCAATACAGATTTCGTTTTCAAAGTAATAGAAGTACTGCAAACGTATATAAATGTTTATATTTACAACAGTGCAAAATTACAAATTTCTTCAAGTAAAGAAAAAGTAAGTTTTTAATTAGTATGTTAATTGACATAATTATATTGGGAGTAAAGTTTTAACAATTTTCTTTTAAATTAAAAATTAACACTAAATTTGTCATTATGTGTCTTAAATATATTGTAATTAATTATTAAAATAACGATGTAGAGAAATAAGTAGAAAAATTGAAATTGGCTATGCTAATTTCTCTTTAACACATGCCAACGCGTTTTTTTTAAACAAGTGATAAAATGTTATTGTTTTGAGAAAATGGTGTCAAAAAATGCATGGGCATAAAATAAAGGAAACATGGTGTTAGGTTAAAATATTGACATTATAAATACATTGTGATTATAATAGTTACATTTAGTTTGCTTCCACACACACAAATATCCACACACACATTTATTATATTGCTACGATATATTTAATTGAATATTTTATCGCCTGCTTTTTAATAAAAGCAGACGATATCGGAACAGGATATTACTATCTATTTTAAAACGTTTTTCTGAATTTCACTTGGTGTGTGTGTGTGTCATCAAATTTTCGATCGTTAATTTAACCAACTTCCCATCAAGCTAGAGCTTTGAAATTTTGGTAATCGTTCGTACTCGTCTAACAATGCAATATTTAGACGTTTGCAACAAGTTTTAACTAATATATCAATAATTTTAATAAGTCAAAATATTCTTTCCTCTCGGCGCTTTTAGGATTGAGGAAAAAATTTCTTTCCCCCTCTGGCCGCATGAGGTATCGTAAACCTTTTGTACTCACAAAGGGGAGATACTATCTCCCCTATACTATCTCCGAGATAGTAAGGGTTGCTGACTTTTAGTCAGTAATCATTCGCAAGAAAGAAAGTTTCCAATATTTGGCGCCATTTCTTATCACAATAATTTTTTTCTGAATTCTGATTCCCATTTTTTTTTAATAGAATGACTTACAAACTTCCAAATGCATGTTTTGGTTTTATGAGTATTATGAATTTTTTAATACGCTCACAAATGTCTCTTTTTAAGTAAATTTTAAAGTTAAAAATAACTAACAGTTTTAACTAATATTTCAATAATTTTCTGTAATAAACTTTACCACCACATAAAAACGTTGTTTTTAAAAACGTTGGTTTTTATATCGAATTATTAATAATTTATCGTTTGCTCTTATATTGATATTTAATTTAGTAATAGAACTTTAAGACATAATCGTCTATTTTTATTCTTTCTGTTGTTAAAATTAACAATGTTTAGAGCTTTAAAATGTTTTGCTCGTAAAAAGGAAAATGCATTAGGGATTTGAAGAAGGTATTTTTTTTCTTGATAGTAATTTATTTTGTGGAGCTTGTGATTCGGAAGTATATTTACCTTATGCTAATTAATATTCGTTTTGAGTAATTATATTTTTTCGGACACTTAAAAGAAAAAAATGAACGTCAGCACATGCTAAAATGAAATTATCAAAGTCAATTTCAATTACTTAAAAGGTCTTCACCTTTGGTAACAAGCTCTTTCGACGATGAAATTTTCGAGTTTTTGTAGCCATCTTCTTCCCAAACTACACTGTCAATTCACCAAAATGAATATTAATTTAAGTAAAGTAAATCAATTATTAAATTGCATATTAAAATAAAGCAAACGATAAATTATTAAAGTAGACAATAATACTCCGTAGGATATTAAAATAAAGGCAGACGTAAAAAATATTAAATTAAATGCATATTGAATACATCTTAGCAATGTAAATATACTTCAAACAAACTAAAAATGTAATCATTAGGATCAAAATATCAATTTCTGGAGCATAACACCATTATTTTATGCCCTCCCTTTTTTATTGACGCCCTTTCTTCAAAACTACAACATATTAGCACGTGTTAAAAAATGGTGTGGATTTATTATTTATCGTCTCTGCAGAATTCAGGTTGTGCAAATGTAATCAGTATTTGTTGCTGTACTTCATCATAAGAGATGGATATGGTTCTGATGTTGTATCTTTTCACAAAATAAGATAGAAATTCATTTTATTCATCCCATATTTTACATGATTAGCATTTCAATTTTAATTATTGCATGAAAAAATGATTTTTGCATTGATAAAATTATTTATTTCATGCCATTCTTTCTTCCAAGAGCAGAATAATTTTAAAAAAAACTAAAGAGTCATTTATTTTGTTCCCGCAAGCATTGTATTTCAAATAATATTCATTCCAATTTATAAATTATTTCCTTTGTAATATTATTTCGACTTTTAGTCGAATGTCTGATCATCTTTTCTATCAGTAAAAACTTTTTTTTGAAGCAATGTGTAAAATCACATTGAAATAAATACACAAGAAACCGATTTCACTTTTCGGGATAAAAAGGAAGACAATTATTTGTTATTGTGAAAAATAAAGTCTTATGAATATTTAATTACCACGATTTCCTTCCTTATTGTTAAAAAATAAATTCTTACGCATATTTAATTTTTACCGAACAATTTTGAAACAAGGTAATTTCGAAATAACTGCATTTTAATACTATTTTAAGATGAAAAAAAAAAAAAAGCAAACGATTAGCAATTAACAGCAAAACGATTTATTCTACTAAAACGTACCCACGAACGATGGTAATACAGTAATGAATCTGAAATGAAATTACTTTCGATGCAGAAAATTAATGGAATTTGGGACAGGTAAGTTTTCAGAATAGTTATTATTTTTTGCAGATACACATGCAAATTATCTATGTATTTATACATATGCTCTTTGTGCTGGGATTGCCTTGTTAATTGGGCGAGACAAGAAGTAAAACAGTATGAATTACTTGATTTTTTTAGCCTTTATATTTGTGGTTAATTTTAAATGAAAAGAGTTTTGGCGTTTGTAAGAACTTAAGCAATTGTGTTTCAAAATTTCAAGAATTCCAATGCATTGTCTCCTGTTTTAACTATAACTGGCATAATATTTTATATTTAATTTCAAATCATTTGTTTGTTTCAGATAAAATCTGAATATAACAGGGTTTCTAACAGTATTTTTCATTTTTTCGCAGCTATTTTAGGTATAATATTTTTTTTTTCTTTTTTGTAGTAAATTTATGAAAACAAAATACATCATTATTTATAAGCACATAAAATAGCGTTAATTATCTTTCAATTTTAATTAATACTTTTTTTATTTATAGTTTGTGATCAACATCACAGTTTGTACAGTTTTTCACAATACTTCAATTTGTGATTGGCTCAATTTGGACATTTCTAATTTGCTTATAGATCATTATAATTGATTTGCGATAAAATATAAGCATAACTATTTATAATTATCCTTTTAAGTCATTTTCCATTTTGAATTATTTCTTTTCAAAATTTTGAAGATAATTTTTTTGACGGTAATTTTTGAATTTTAAAAATTCTTAATTATTTTATGAATTTTAAGTTTAAATTTTTTTTCTTTAGTTATGTGTACAAGAGATCACCAATGTTTAATTTTCTTTCAACTGATTGCTTAGATTTATGAATTTTTTGGAGAATATATATAAATATATTGCAATATTGAGAAGAACTGGTAATTTACATGATTTCAATATATTACAAGAACTAGTGATGCAAATAAATATATGATGTTATGTCATTACCGCAGTTACCAGTATTAAGGCATAACTTCATTGTGATTGTGGTTCCGTTGACCCACGTGGACAATGCCTTGCCGAGGGATTCGCAAACGGGATGAACAGATGCCATTATCTGAAGCAGGATGTACAATTGGACTAAAGCTCCACTTGGGGGTCTCCACACTTTTCAGCTCCAGAGCCACATTAACTATCAAACAGTAGCTTGGGGCTGACTACCCCCTCGAGGTCGAAATAAAAAAGAATCAAAACATAGATTTTGAGTTTAATTATTTATTTAACATTATTTTATTTAGTTATTATTTAATAACACAATAATACGTTACGCATAAACACCTATATGGAATGGTGGAATTGTTTTCTGGATGCCAAAATAGCAGACATTTCTGGTTTTCGCTTTGATATCCCTAACATCAATAGTTACCTTAGATTGTCATCAGACAAGTTTGCTCTTAAATTATTCTTTACGTATTTCCTCCTTGAAAATGTTTGCTCACACAAGTATGTTGTTCCAAAGATTGAAAGGTACCTTAATGCAAAAGTTTTGATATTAGGAAAGTCTTACTTGGGCAAAAATTCGTAAGAGCCCACCAGTCCTTCTTTGAACTTATCGCTAAGGAGGTCATTTGCTTGCAACTCATTCACATCCAGTTGCAGTTCATCTGGGCAACTGGCATATCTGCTTCCAATGGGATTTGAAACTCACTTCATCTGCCTTTAATCCAAGTCAGAAAACCGCTCTTGATATTAAATGGTTGTGACTTGTCTTTACTTTCCAGGAAGTAACCTATTTCCTTTCTTAATTAAAATAGTCTGTCATAATTTTCTCACACCTTAGCTATCGTAATGCTGTGTAATATGGTAAATCTTGCGATTCTGAGTCTGTATCTTTCAACATGTCTCTGAACTGTCTATAGTTGAGTTCATGTGACCTTATCAAATTGACCATCTTCACAATGCTTCAATGATTCAGTACAATGCTTATGTCCACGTATTTAGCACACAAAGCTTGCCGGTGAATAATACAGTACAGGAACATTAGTTGTGGAATATTTTTCTCAATACACATTTGCTTCACTTGTCCACCAAAACCTTTCTTTATACCACTCATGTTCTTTCCTCCATCAACAGCTAGGCAACTGAGATTACTCCAATCCATGTTACAATCAGTAATTTTTTTTTCTTCAATTCATTGAATATATTCTCTCCAGTAACAGTGTCGTAATACTATGTAGGGAAGCCAACTCTTGCGTTATGTTCATGTTTCCATCCGCACTTCTAATGAACACAAGCAGTTGAGAGGTGAAATAGCTATCCAGCGATTTATTCACTCCAATTAAAAACGGCGAAACTTGCTTGCTTTTTTCGCTATTGGAGTCACACTGTTTTCTGCCATATCTTCAACACGGCAGGTAGTAGTATTTGCACTCAAAGCCATATTTTAAAATTGTTTCGACTTTTCTAGGCAAAGTTCCTGAGTCAACTTCAACAGACATTCCTTCACTATTTCACCATCGGTTTGCCGCTTTTAGCTATGATGTAGGCAACTTTATAACTGGTCTTATTTAAGGATTCATTTTCATTTGTGGATTTACTGAACAATGTCCTCCGAGATGTGTGTTGATTTTGTAATTTAGAAAATTTTTCAGCTCTGACCTTACCATCCAACTATGAATATTTCTCCTGATGTTTACTTGGATGATGACGTCACAGGTTGTATTCTTTCATCTTAGTCATGGTTTCGTTGAAAATCACACACAATGCTTTCTCACTAGATTTGACGAAGAAGGACTCCATTCTTCTTGAAATTGCCGACACTTATCATCTATTTTTTTTTTCTTCCTCTTCTCTGCCATCTTTGGGCAATGAAATGACTTTGACAAGAATAGTGAAACTGAAAGTATCTTTCATATAATATCGATCAAAAAACCTGATTATGCGAACGAATTTCGTCGCATAATCAGGTGCAAATGATCGAAAAAAGTTTTAAAATTTCTTTTGATTTCTTATCTCAATTTATTTATTTGCTTGGCATTTGAGAATAATAATATTTTTAAGGTTAATTAAATCTAAACAAACTAAAAATAATATATATATATATATATATATATATATATATATATATATATATATATATTATATAAGAAATCTGACCCGTCTTTTAAATAGGACACTAGGGTAAAGGGGATGAAAATTGCACTGACATATTCAGTGTCCTCATCAATAGTGAAAAGCAATTTTCGAGTACAAAGTCTTACATTATCCAAATAATACTTTCATATTTACATGAGAGTTCAATTTTCAATTGAATTAGACTCTAATTTTGATGGAAAGGCGCAAAGCAAGTCTGACAAAGAGCTTAATCAGTGCTTTCCAACAATTTGTTTAGAGTTTCCTTTACATCCCTCTCTATGACAACGACACTATTTTTCTCTCTTTAGTAGAAAATGACTAAATTATCTTTTGCACTGAAGGTACAGAAGATATTCTGGGTCTACCTTTTGTTCTGATCAATGTCTTTTTAAGATAAACTGTTGTTATAGCTCTTCGGAAAACTTTCAAATTTAGGGCTTCACTTTTGTTGACTGCTTTGTAAATTATCTATGCATTTACCACTGCCGTGACCAGTGTACTTATGAAAAGTGGTCAGTACCACTTTTTCCCACGAATTTCAACTACATATAGTCCAGCCAACCAGTCGTGGTAATCCACATCGACCATTTGTTTCTTGTAAGGATTTATCAAATTAGTCATCTTCGCAGCAACTTTACATTTGTGTCCTTTTACTCGTCTCTTTACATCAAAGAATGGCTCTGAAGTGCTGAAATTTGTAGCAACCGCTACAGCACTGTAGGCCTTCCATCGCACCATGAAAATCTTAGAGTTCTTGTCAAATGCAAAATAACGTCCCATTTTCTTTCTTCCGTATAGACTTAGATACTTCTAAAAGACACTCGTGGATTATCCGATTTTCTCGCATAGCTCATGTGGCTCGAAACCTTTTTCACCAAGATTTTTCAAAAGATTAAATCTGGTAAAAGTGTTATCAAAATATACTGCCAGCCATTAAAATGAATTGAACCATCATGAATGAAAGCAAATGTAAATAAGATATTTATTGTACGCAAATAGTTTGGCATGAAGACAAAATGATTAAATTTGCAATCAGTTTTGGAGTTTATAAGGGTTCAAAATTAGAACCCTTGTAAACTCCAAACACCTGCCCCCTCTGGTAGCTAAAACGGTCCTTACCCGGTTAGATATGGAGTCGAACTGGGCTTGGATGACAGAAACGGGCAACTCATTCTATGCTGCTTTAAGTCCATGCCACACTTCATCAACCGTATTAGCTGGGCAGAGGTCGCGGGCCAGTCTCTCAGTAACCCGTAATCAGATGTTTTCAATGGGTTTCAGATCTGGAGTCCATGCAGGCCAGGGCAACAATCGAATACCTTGTGTATCGAGGAAGGTCAAAACACGACGTGCAACATGTGGTCTAGCATTATTTTGTTGGAAGATGGCGTTTATCATCCCTCGAAGATAGGTCAGAATCACTGGATGTAAGATATCTAAAATGTACCGAACCGCATTCAAATTACCGACCATCCGAACAAGAGATGTGCGTGTCGTGTACCCAATGGCTACCTAAATCATCACACCAAGTGCAGGGCCACTATGCCGATATCGAATGGAAGCAGGCGACGAATGATCTCCTCGGAGCCTCCAGACACGTATACGGCCACCAGAATATTGCACACAGAACTGGGACTCGTCTGAAAAGACGACATTGTGCCACTCCTGTATCTAGCTTTGTCGTTCGGTGCACTATTGTTGCCGTTTCTCTCTATACTGCATTGTCAAAGGAAACCGAATTTATGGTCGTCATGCTGACAGTCTACGCTGCTGCAAACGTCGTCGCACCACACGAGCAGATACTAGGTGTGCTGCAAACATGCTAATTTCCTGACTAATGGTGTCTGTGATGCGCTTGTACGTTTTTGCATGACCGCTTGTACATTTTCACAATATGTCTGTTTTCTCAGGAGTTAGTCATGGGAGGGCGTGAGGTCCTGTATGCCGCTCAGTATGACTCTCATCAACCCATTGATTCCATAATCGCATGACAGTGGTTGAATTTCGACCAGTGCGATGGAAGACGATCCTGTCTTTATCGAATTCCGACAATTTCTGGTAAGCATTTCTTTTCTTTTTTTTTTTTTTTTTTTTTTCATAATACGATATTCTGAACAAAGTTCGACTTCACAAAGTGTTTTCCGAATGAGAAATCCACTTCACAACTTTTCTTTTATGCAGCACTCCAGATGTTGTTTTTCCTTCCGGCGTCGACTAAATGCGTTGAAGTAACTACAAACCATATGCATATCCTAAGCTCTTCTTCCTTCCATGTGATATTGACTTTCGTCAAATCATTCCTTCCTGGTGTAGCAATTTTAATGGACAGCAGTGAATAAAGTGTAACTTGAAGGATTCACAATATTCTCTGTCAGTTTCATCACAACCCGGGCACCAAGAAGAGTATAATTTCTTTAATCGGATTTCTTACCGCAGCAGAGGGAAAAATTGTAACAATATCCTTAATGAGCCCAAAGTTTGTATCCAAAATTGGCTTGCCTCGGATAAAATATTTCATACTATTCCTACTGTAATACATGATGATCATTTCATTAATGCTTAAATTTGATGAGAAGTGTGCAAAGCTCATAAAATTATTAACAAAGATTTTACTTTGAAGGATCAATTCTGGTCATGTTGACTTAAAGTCCCATTGTCCACAAAATGTAAATAAGATTTCAATTTTTGGATGTGGTTTCGTGACGTAGCTTTTTTTTCACCATGGTAATGCCAAGGTCTTCAGCATCTGACCAGTAATCACTTTCACAGGAATTTGAATTGTAACAAGTTAGAAACAAAATTTCTACAAAAACACGTATTTCGTTAGCAGTGGTCAGGAAATCCTGTTTATTTTTTACATAACTTCAGTGAAATAAAACTGTTCAAAAAGCTGACGGAGTTTTATCTTTCAATGCAGTTTCCATCTGCGTGAATAAGTCATTTGCAGTTGATTCCGCCTGTATTTCTCATTTTCTGTATTGCGGTGATTTAGTCTTTATCCAAGATGACTGATGTCTTTTAATTTTTTTCAAGGCTTTGTTAACGAAACACTAGAGCTTGGTTCAGGATATCTCTAGTTGTAATCTCTAGAGACCCATAAACTTCATTTACAATAATCACACTAATATTTACATTATTGGCCTCCCTCCCCTTCAGTTAATTCACTGGCATGCGGTAGTAACACAGAAATTTCAACATTGCTCTTATCTGAATTTAAACTATTTAATAATTCAAATGCTTCCTCTAACTTTAGAAACCTTTGTATTGATATAATTCAGCCGGCAATTAGGAGATATATAATTTTTTAACTCTTAATTATAAAGGGAGAAATAATGCGTCCATCGAATGCTTATCTTCCGCTGTCGAATTTAGAGGACAGTTAAGAAACAATACGCTAAAATTTATCTAATAATAATAAAGCTTTAATTAACCACCAGGATGATAACGAAAGAGTACTATCAAATAAAAAATGCCCAGCCAAGTGTTCAAATTAAATTGATAAAGAATACTGCATAAGAGTATATATAAACCACACCCTTCAATACGAGAAATAAACAATGTTTCCAGGTGGGGAAAGAAAGGGGGGGGAACGCTTACCTCATGCTAGCAGAAGCTTACACATTACCCCTACATGTTACAATTGACAAATTATTCGTATCAAATAATTACATATCTTAACATGCTATTTTTCAGCTGACCTTAGGACAATGGAATAAAATGAGTTTTAAGTTAAACTTACCTGAATATAATCAGCAAATCTATCAACTTATAGTTGATAGATTGTTGCTTTTAATGTTTCCTCTTCAAAGTATTAGGAAAATTCTTGTTAAAACTAACGACATTCCCAATATTTTTCACACACTGGTAAGTAATTACGCGAAAGAAATAATCACTAAGTAAAATAGAGAGCAATTTGTTTCGCAATTAGGTGCTTCTCTTCTTGATGAATGACACTTCCGCATCGCCTCAGTCAACCATAACTGGCAAATTGTGATAAAAAGAATCAAGTCTTGAACAAGTAAGAAACCATTTAAATACTCTGCCACTAGATGTTATACCATCTCATTGACTGTAAACAGAAGTAGAAAAAGGAAGCAGCGAATAAAGTTTTGAAATGTAGTGATCAGCTGGAAAACATAAAAAACTACTGTGCACCTCTAGTTTAATTCGGTAAAAACGTAACGTCCACGTAAGCGATGGTTGATCTTGGCAGGATGCACGCAAATCTCAGTAACTTATTTCCGTAGATGAAAAGGCATCCGCTAGCCGGATGAGAGAGCCTCGAGAGGAGTAGTTTGGACTAAAGGAAGCAGGGTGGTCAGATCATAGAATAGTTCGACATTTTGGTTGGGGCGGTGCTACCATTCAACGATGTTTTTAGGAATGGTGGAATTGTGGCAGTACAGTTCATCAAATAGGTAGCGGTCGACCGAGAGCGACCACAGGATTGAATGATCATCGGAACGGTGCTCACAGCCTCTTATACATTCTTATCAACGATCCGATATGTACCGGGACACCAGTAACCCTCGATAGGCGACTCAGTGAACGAAGGATGAGGTTACAGGAGTCATTACGCCGACCGCATTTCACAGTTGTATACCATTAAGCACGTTTACGGTGGAGCATTCAATCTGGAATCTCGAAGACTTGACAATAATTATTTTCAACGACGAGTCTCGCTTTGAGATGAGGCTCGATGACCAGTGAAGAAGTATCTAAATAAGCTCAAGACAGCGGTGAGATACTCACCTGACTGCTACACAGCTCATTAACCAGTAATTATGGTATGGGTGCTATTTCATTTGATAGCTTGACCCCCTTTGGTTGTTATCTGTGAAGCATATACAGCACTTCGTCGTCGATATGTCTACGTCTCGCGGTGTTTCCCTTTTTTTCCCGCCCCGCTATGCTTACATTTCAACAGGATAATGTACGGTGTACACGGCACATTATTTCTACAACTTGTCTTATTGCTTTTCTAACAATTCCATGGAAGCGCGATCACCAGATCCCTGTCCAATAGCGAACGTATGGGTTCTGATGGATAAGCGTGTCTGACCTTGCTTAGATCACAATAATCTAACTCGCCAGTTGGAATGTGAATGGCAAGAAGGAGGACATATGCCAATCTTTGTGTCAATTTTCAACCGAATAGCAGCTTGAATCAGGCCAAAATGTTACTGAATTTGTTTCGCTTTTGTAGCTATATTTCCTGAAATTTTTTTTAAATTCCTGTGATGCTGTTAGCGTTTTGTTTTCATTACATAAACATCACATTTACCGATTTTCTTTTTTGTTAATAACTCCTTTTCGGTGCGTCGCTTTTTATGTTAGAGAGTATCTATCTGAAATTATCTATTTTTATTCTTTTTTTTTAAAAAAAAATGGATCTGCCAATTTCTAATATATAGTTTCCTTTTTAGTTAGTTATTACAATTCATAATTTTAAAAATCTGTTGTTATATTTTCTTTAAAATACATTTAAATTTCTTAGGGTTGTATTTGTAATTAGTTGTTCACACAAGCGTATCAAACGAATTTTCTAAGTTCAAGAAGGAACAAAGATTGTTTTCCTTGTGTTTTACTTTTATAGTTTATTTTCCTTATTTGTTATCTATGAATATAGGTTAGAATGGTTAAAACATCTATTCCACAAGAAAAATTAATAATTATAATTTTCGATAAAGTCATTATTGAAATAGCGTCAGACGAAAAAGTTGAGTAAAAGAACTTTGATAACGCATACATTGTTATATCAATTAATTTATGGACTGGATCACTGATGTTTAAGGATAATTTTTGAAACCAATTATAATGGAGTAGTAACTTTGTGACATTGGGCTATTCGCTGTGTCTCTTCACTAACCTTGGAGACTTTTAATTAAGATTGATTGCTTTTACCAAACAACCTTTGCCCAACCAAAAATGAAATGTGATTTTAGTAAAACAAGTAGAAATGAAGTGAAGCGGGAGAGTTAGGAAATATATAAACTCCGACTGAAAGTTGCGATAGAGAGGTTGAAGTAGGTGATTAGAGTAAAAGTGGAGTGATTGAAGAGATTCAGTTATTCCAGTGTGCAACAATTGATCCAGATTCTGAGTTACAGTCGAGGAAGGCTTAGTGGTAAGGGTCTGTTGGATTATTATTGGTGGTTGAATTAAAGTAGTAAAATCCTTGCCCGGGAGAGCATTAATAATTGTTGTTATATTAACTAGAAGTTAATAAATTCCGTAATTATTGTTCTAGTGTGTCTTTGATTGACTTATTGTGTCTAAGTGTTTAATCATTGAATTTAGCTATGGCACAAGAGGCAGCTCGGAACGGGCAGGCGTCACAACTTCTTTATCATATTTACGTACATATCTTTGCGTTATAATGTCTCGAAAAAGGCGTATAGAAAAAAGATATTTTCCTTGTTAATCTATCTTTTAGACATGTTCTAAATCCCACAAAAAGTTAAAAAGATTCTGAATAATGTATGTCATCTTCTTTTAGGATTAAAAGTGAAGTTTCTATCATGTTTAATGTTATTTAATTAAATAATAAAATAAAATGAATAGCATTTTTAGAAGATAATTTAGAAATAAATTTCGCATTCAAATTTGTTTCAGGACCCTATTGTCTTATAGGAATCTCATTAATTTGATGTCTGAGCTTGACCATGAACGGTATAATTGAATAGAAGTGCAACTGAGAAGATATATGCTCACACATTTTTAAGAGTGCCTACTTATTTTAATCTCACCATGTACGACGTCATATTTTTGGTATTAGCAATATTCTTGCATCAACTAGAAACTCGATATACTGAAGCGAAATTAAAACAGTAAGGTATGAAGGAAATATTTATTAATAAAATAAATAAAAAATCATATTTGTAAAATAAAAATGGCAACAATTATAAAAAAGAAAGAATATTTAATTATTCAAATCACACGAAATTTCAAAGTATTTCAACTTGGGAGATTGGTATATAAATTATATTATACGTCCACTGAGTTTCATATACGTGTTTTGATGATATTTATTTAAACAATGAAAGAAAATATAATTTTCAATTGAGTATCGTTTGATAAAAAATGCAGTTCTTGATTTTAATACTATTTAAATTGAAAACGTGAAATATATGTTCCGAAATCGATTTTTTTTCACATTGATTAATCCTCATGAAAGAAATTATTTAGTTCAGGTTCTATTATTTTAACATTGTTATGACTCTATTGATATCCAATCTTCTTTCTAATTCTTCTCGGAATCGTCTGTTGATTCAGGACAAGACATTTCCGCAGTGATTATAATTTAGCATTAAATTTTTACTATGAAGTTTTTTAAATTGATTTCCTCTTTTCATACTGTTCTAAACTAGTTCTAAAGTACTGACTATTGATATCTAAGTAACGGATAATTTAATATTCAAACTAACTTATAAGGCTTTTTATCGTATTATTAAAAGGCGTGTAAATAATTAAAGGAATGCGCCCTCTCTATGGTTCATTGTTCCAAAATTATCTATTCAATAACCCTCTTTAAAAAATTTTGTAAGCGAATGATGAAAAATTAAACGAGACTGAAAAAATGTATCACTTATTCCTTTTTTTAAGCTTTTGTTATAAAATAGAAAAATTTTCAATGCACCTGTGAGGTTAAAATGAAAATTTTGGCATGCAAGTTGGCGATTTTGAAAATTTATCAGCGACTTTAAAAATAAGTCACCAAACTATTTTGAAAGTTATAGGAAAAATAAAGTTAGTGAGAATAAAGTTATTATTGATCCAAAAAATTGCCAAAATCAGTATGCCACCAATGCTTTATTTAATCCACCCACGGATGTATTAAACTTATACTTTTAATGAAAAAAAAATAAACGAATAACAATAGTAAAGGATGTCTAGCGGCTAAAATCGTAATTAAATACAAACAAGATACTGAAAGAAATGATTTTGGAATAAATATGACGAGTATAATAATGAAATTTTATCATTGAGATTTGGGATTAAAATTTTGAGCATATTTCGCTGAACTTTTTTATATTCATAAAATATATTACTTGCCTGGAATGAGGATTACCTTTTCTCGTTGTACTTTCTTATGAATTTTTAATAAAGTAAGGTAACATACTGTTTTACTATTTCAAATTAATTGAAAAGAAAACTGAATCTGGTTTAATTAAACAGAAAGTCTTATGACCTTTTCTTAAGAGCATCAATAATACGTTTCGTCGGGCATACGTAGGTGATGAACTTTCATTAATTTAATTTTGAGGCTTAAGAACTGAATAAATATGTAGTAAGAGTTTATCTACAAACAATTCTGGTAGTGAATTAGTGTTTAAACATTCATCGCGTCTTTGCATAAGCATCATGTTTGTCTGCATTGAAAGAGAGTTAGTTAAATGTGTGGAAAGGAAGTATCTCATTTTGAAAGTGTAAACATTAAGGGGAAATTAAGTTTGAAGTACATTCGGATAACTTTAAATTATTCCTTCATTTTGTGAAAATGGAATTTTGAAATACATAATCAAAGACTCATCGGTAATATGTGCAGACACTTTACATATATGCTTCAAATTACTGATTTTTCTAAATAATTAACTGAAATTCTATTCTGCAACATTCTACGTATAAATATATATGACAATTAAGTGTACATTTTGGAAATCAAAAGTAACATACTATTTTTTTAAATATTACCGGTATTGATTTTTTTAGTATATTTAATAAAATTTGTTTTCATAAGTTGCTTTTTCAAATAGTGATTTATTTATATCCTCTCGATTATATGTGATTTTTACGTCGCTTATAAACCTGTATATCTTAATTAAATAACAGAATAATTTCTAGATTTTTTTTATTGTATTATCACAATTGTTACCAATTTACAGAATCTCATCAAAAGTATATTGTAATGTAAATTTAACCATCTTAAATGTACTTGATCCTTTTCTTGCGCAAGGTGGTTAAAATTAAACTGACAGAACCTCGTATCTCCGGTGACACTGAAAGGGTTCAAAAGAAACTTCAACTTGAGTTATGTAGATCGTGAGGACCAGGCATAGACAAAAAAAATTAATAGATGAAACTTTTGCCGATAGAGGGCGTTGTGTAACAAAATTCTGTGCAAAAACGAACAAGAACACCAGTTATGCTGTGTTAGCCGAAGAAAGTGCTAACATGCATGTTGCGCAACAATTGATCATTCTGCACATCTTCATTTTGTTTTGCGTTTTCTAACAAATAGATTGGTTGCCTCATATCTTAAGGACAGACGAGTCTCATTTTCACTTAGACATCGAGGTGAACACGCAGAGCTGCCACTTATAAGATTCCACCAATCCTCATGTCGTGCAACAGCATAAGTGGATAATCCAGTCACAAAAATAACCGGATCAGATTCCTTGCAACTTTTGGCTGCATAGTTTTCTCGAAAAACAACGTGTATCAAGGACGTGTGAATACTGAAGCGAAACTGAAAGCAGCATAGTTTCCCTCATTCCATCAGAAATGCTGAGTGCGGCCACTGTTGGTGGTAGTTTCAAGACGTGGTTGACCAACACGGTATGCACATCGAGCGTACAGGAATATAAATAATAGAATGGGTGTTGTGACGACATTCTATTACCCGTCTCGGCCTTCAAATTAATCACAAGATCCAAATTTCAACTTAAGTTCAAGTACAGACCAATTGATTAAAATAGTCTGTTTTTAAAATATCCTTATTTACTCCTCAAAGAACGTAATGCTCCCCACAGTTCAATTCTCTATACGCGATGTCTGTCAAGTTTTGTACTTTATCGACTACGTTTACCGGAATAAGATTATAAGAACTTCTTGCAATTGCTCTGACACCTTCAAGTCCAAATTTCAATAAATCAACTATACCTCCCAGGATACTTCGATGCTCATCACATCTTTTTATTACCATACCCTGAATTTTATTCTCAACTCTTCTTTGTTTCTGTCTCTCGTTTCTTTTTTCCGCTTTTCATACTATATCTCAATCTGAACTTTGCCGAGTATAAATGGAAGTCGAATTGTTTGAATCAAGTAGAGTCCAAGAAATATTCGTAAATGACAATTGAAGGGAAGTTAGTTTCATCTCTACAGTTTTTTTCAAATAATTTTATTTTCTTGCTTTGCCATTAATTCTATTGCAGGACCCTCCATCGGTGAAAATTCCAACTAATACTATTTGTTTCTGACTAAACCGTGGCTCCACGAAACATAAGGTTTCATTCGGATCCATCCACGATTCCGAGCATCATCTGAAAAAAGGCTGTATTTTACCTTACCTATTTCATTAGAAAAAAGACTGTATTTTACCTTAAAAATTATCTATTTTATTATTATCTAATTACATTAAGTCTTGAAATTTCTTTCTTGATTTGAAAGGTACACGAACATAAATCACGGAATATGTTGTACATATTTAGAAAAAAAATACGTTCAGAGTTTTGCTCTTTTCTGCAAGTATTGTTTAATCATTTCAAAGTAACAATTTTCCTTAAGAGAAATTGCTTGTTTCGTTTCAAGAATACCATTTTAATACCCAATTTAAGGAATATACGAAAAAAGAATTAGTTTTATTTTTTTAAAAAAGATCTTTATTTCTCTTAATATATTATTTAGTCCATATATCTTAAGAAACTTACCAAAAAATGATATTACCTTCATAAAAATTACAGAATTTAGGAAAACAATTTTCACTAGTCTGTGTCAAGTAAATTATCCGTCAACCAAAATTCCTGAAAGGATTTTTCTGAAATTCTACACTCTTTATACTACGCTAGTGTACAAAAATTAAGGATGAGATGGGTTTTTTCAATGTAACCTTGTGTAAAAGCTTTCCAAATCAACACAAATAATACCATAAGATCCTCAAGACGTAAGAACAAGAGTAGTGTAAGCAAAATTTACCAAAAAAAAAAATCAAAAAGACAAAAAGGAATTTTATTGAAAAAGTAGCATGGAGAACAATGCGACTGTAGGTCAAAACATCTATGTGACAGGTGCCAGCCAGAAATATCTAGCCTTTAGTATGGGATATTATCTCCCCTGACTGCTATGAAGGTTTCACATCTTCTGAATATGCTGAGTATGACATAGTCAATGAGTTGTTGAAGCATTGCAGACCATTCGTCTTATACAGCCAATCGGAGCTCCGGAATCGTTGCTGGTGGTAAGATACGTGCTACCAAGCGTTTTCCTAGAAAATATCATGCATACTCGATGGGATAATGATCCAGAGATTTTACCATTCAATCCATGCGTTCAGTATCTTCACTGTCCAACAGCTCTCCGACAGCTATTGTGCGATGAGCTGGTGCATAGTCGTCCATGAAAAGGAACTGTGGACCCATAGAGCCTCTATAAAGATGCACATATGGAAGGAGAATCTCGTTGTACTAGCGTGTCCCGGTGACTGAAGAGTTTTCGAAGATGCGAAGTTCGGTACGGCAACCAAGCACGATGTTTCCCTAAACGAGGACACCATGACCTCCAAACCTGTCTTTTTCGATGATGTTGGAGGAATTATTACGGGTTCTCCGCTCACTCCATGTATGTATGCATGCAGAATCGTTACTCAGACTATACCTGTTCTCATCAGTAAAGAGTACTCGACTCCATTGATTATCAGTCAAATTCTTGTGTTCCCAGTACCACAAAAAACACCTTCTCCAATGAGCGGACGTTAAAGGTACACGCTGTACGGGTCGTCGTTTAAACAGACCATAACTGTGCAGCCTCCTGGCCACTGTAAAACGTGATACCGGTCATCCAATCCTCTGTGTCGTGTGTCTAGAGATTTCACCAGCTGTCTGTCGCCTGTTCCTTCAGGCCTATTGGGCAATATAACAGTCATCCTCTGGCGTGGTTGTTTGAGGACAACCACAGCTGAATCGTCGGACAGTTATTTCTGTAGTTTGAAATTCTCTCTAAAATCGTAAAACGATGCTGTGAGCAATCCCAAACTCCATAGCCATACTTGTCACACTTCGACTTTTCTTTATCTTTCCGATGATTCGACCTCGGGAAAAATAATCAGATATCGTCTAACTGATCATTTGTTTAACATTTCACACTGAGACAGCAACTCGATGTCGTTTAAACTGAAAAACGCATTGCAATCTCTTTTCCAGAAATGCTGAGCTAACACCGCCGGCGTGCTTTATCTCGCTCTGATACTCCCACATTACGTCTAGCTGTATATCTGCGCATGTGATACCGTACCTCATCCTAGTCAATCTCCTGATTGGGTCCGCTCTGCCTCTTCTTTCCGCTGATATGCTAACTTTTCGACTTCGTCTTAATTTTTGCAGACCAGTGTATTTTGCGAAAACATTTATTTAAACGTTTAATAAATTTATGCCTCAGATATATGTATTCAAGATTACAATGTATATTTGAATGTATAAATATTTATTTAGAATATTTGATTACTTCAATTTACCATCTTTTACTGAATTAAATAGATTTATATCACAAAGAAACGAACTAAATCAAACAAGACGAATTACAAAATGTTCAAGCATATTCTAACTAAAAGCAAAATTAAAATGAATTGAATTCGGGACAAAAATATTTTTCGAGTCATCTCTATCTCTAATATTTATAATGATATGCATATAGTATAACACACTCTTTCGTTTGAGCTCTCGACTTATAAATGTTTAAGGCTGCATATCTGTTTATTCATTTTCTTGTTATTGTTGAGTGTTGCTCATCTCCAAAGGCCAGCAGGACTCGACTAAGTCCACACTATTGTGTGCGATCTAAGGGAATATAAAACAAATAATGGATTGAAGAGTAGATCTTGTCCTTAACAATCGAGGATATGACAAGCTTTATGGCTAATGCTTTGGTGCAGGTTGGAAAAGACTTTGTTGCTTTGGAGTAAGTCAGAGATATAAGATATCCACTGAAGAAGAGAATCCTACTCTTGCCTGGTACAAAGGAAAGTCAAGGAACCTCCCGGACGAATACCCCGATACCACTAATGTGCTAGTGGTTGGCTACGTCTTTACGTTTTATATTGGAATATAGTTCCATAAGCTTTAGCGGGACTGGTAAATCCGATAGTTACTCGTATGCTCTTGATCCTATTAATGGGGAAGTAATTAATTAGTAACTAAAACTGTATGAAAATGTGAAGTGAAATTACAGCTTTTTGAATTGAAGCACCTTAAGAGTGAGTTTTAAAATTTTGCTGTAACATTTATTTTCATTATTTATTTTATATTACATCTAAAAGTTCAGTCGTAATCTCTGCACCTAAGACATAAAAAAAAATGAAGCGAGTTCATTACATAAGCAATATGCTGATATTTGGTTAGATATTTTTGTTTAGAAACTGGATCTTACTTTTTATGTTGTGTCTTTATTTCCAATTGATTATATTAAATTTTAATATTTTATTACAGTTCTAATACTTTTTATATGATTAAATACTTGTTGTTTATTTGGTATGCCAGTTTTTGTTCCCATGGCATTATTAACTAACTTGTATAAATATTAATTAGATTAGCATACTTTTAGTCAGTTCTTCCTCGATTAAACAATATTATAGTTCACCTAACAATAATCAAAATATAGCTTTAAAGTGAAATGAATAAATAAAATTTCTTACGCTGAGAGCATTTCTCCTGTGTGTCCCTATACTTCTTCCATACCTGAAAAAGGAAAATTGCTCTGGTTAAATAACGTTAACGTCAAACATAAGAAATGATTTAAATGTATCGAGATATCTCAATTTGCATAAGTTTAATGCAAATTAATGCCGTTTTTAATGACTCCTAAAGAACTATCTGCTTTCACAGTATTAAAGGGATTCATTAAGTAGAGCTAAATAAGTACAAGCAAAAGAAAATTGATTTGGTAATGCTAATATATCTCAAATACTGTGACAAATTATTGATCCTAATTTAATAATTTACCTACTCTATCAGTGTCATTGTTTTATCTTTTCCCAAGTTCGTAAAAGTTGCTTTACATTAAAAAATTATAAATAAATATATAAATGTTTTCCTTTTCCTTACTGAAGCACGTTACTACTCATTTTTCAACACTGCATGTATTGTTTTCATATTTTCAGTAAAAGGATCTGGAACAACAATTCTAAAAGTTTTCTATCAATGACCTCTGTATATGAAGAATATCTAATGCACCCCACTGAATAAAACCTTTCCAAATAATTTTTTCAGCATGTAATCGAATATATATTTTTGCAATTTCCAGTATCTGAGGTAAGAATGCCTCAAATGTGAGTGTTCTTCATTGCAAGGAAATTGCTGGAATTAGAAGGCCTTGAGAACGAATTTTAGGGCCATTCATTCTAATCAAGTTTATCACATTTGGCCTTCCTCAAGTTTACGAAGAAAAGGGAAGGACTTTTTATTTGCGGATATACTTAAAACCAAAAACTTTAAAGGAGCCTATAAAATAAAAGACATCTCAGGAGCTTTTCATATGAAAGAGTGCCCGTTTTGAAAAAGTACATTATCACATACTTATTCTTCAGCTGGCTAAAACTATAATATCCCATGAAACGACCTTCTAAATAGACTCTATTATTTCCAAGAGATTACAGAAATTTCTTTTTAGATTTTTATTGTTTTGAGAATACTTTACAGTTTTTCTCCTTGAGAATACTGTTTAAAATTTTTTCCTAGGAATAATTTTGAAGCTTTTTGTCAAAGATCTGCTTGTTTCAATAACAGTGATTAACATCTTTTTTAATGCTCGACTACAGGTTTTTTCCCCTATAAGTATCGGGACTGATCTTTCCAACCTATGGTAAGGGTTGGAGGATAGTCTTTATGGATGGGATAGGTTGCGAGGAACGTAACGTATAAGGACCATGTCTCATAGCTCTTAGTGCGCGTAAGACTCGCCCAAAATGAGATCATGTTGCAACGAGAGGGATAATGCCGCAAACTTTCGAGAAAAGTTATGTCATCAAGTTTTGTGTTAAACACGACAAAGTTTCCAGACTTTCGATAGGATCCATGAAGCATGCAAGGGCGAACCCAAGTCGTGTTGTTGACAAAAAAATTCAATGACGGCAGGGTCCTGGACGTCTGATATCGATTATTTTATATTTTAAAGTTAAAATTTGATTACACAGATTTTTTCAAAATTGTTCCATATGAAAATTGAAAACTCTATTTTATAAACAGATGAAAAATATTTTAGTTACGTAATTATATGACCTATTTATAATTTAAAAATATCTAAAAATAATAACTTTTTTCTTTTGTTAAATATTTTTCTATTTTGCAAAGTTTAAATTCTAATTTATAATGTAACACTATGGTCAGAAACAAGAAATAAATGAGATCGTCTTTGTCAAAATTTAGTTTCAGTTTAAAAAAAACAAGAGGACAATTAGCTGTAATGAAATGATTACATTTGTGCCAAATGAAGCTTAACTTAAATAAATGGAAAATATATTGAATGATTATGTAAGAGGTGGTATTAATAATCATGATCTCGTTTAAACTAACGAATTTTTGAAAGGATGTTACTTATAATTTATTCAACATGTTGAAAGAGCCCAATTTTTCTTTATATTTTCCTGCCTTCCCCCTCCAAATATCTTGATCTATTATAATAACTTTTCCTGCAAGTCTTTTGAAATTTAGATTGTGAAACACAATAAAAATGTCGCATGCACTGTTACTACTCAGATATCACTGACGAGACTATTCAAATGTGAGATCTGCAGTCTTACCATAATCTTTTACCGAATACAATACATCATACATTTCATCGACTCGTTTTCTGTATTCGTTATTTATTTGTTCTTATTTGAATACAAAATACGATATAAATTGAAGCGATTGTTAACCAAGGCGCTTTAACAATGAATAGTGATAAGATTTATACGATTTACATATGAAGTTTAAGAGATGTGTAAGTACGTCACATCAAATGATCAGTTAGATCATTAGATTCGCTGGTTGTATTATTTTAAGTCATATAGGGATTTCCTTTTAATAAATGTCTTCCATCGGAATTAAAAGAGAAAGGTGTCCCAGTTTTGAGTATGCATAATTTATGGCAGTTTACCAAAATTCACTTTCTTTTGAAACAATCGATATATATATATATATATATATATATATATATATATATATATATATA
>BMAW01051852.1:635320-678978 GCA_019974015.1 Nephila pilipes
ATATATATATATATATATATATATATATATATATATATATATATATACATATATACATATATACATATATACTAATTATTCTATTCTTGTGTTAACAATGATAACATATTCAAAACTTTTTCTTTGAGATGAAAACTAAATAGAGTATAAATAATAAAATTTAGTTGGGCACTTATAAATTTATTTGATCAAAATATTTTTTGAAAAGTATTGCATTCATCTTAGATTGACGATAATTCACCTACAGTTACGAAACTTTATTGCACTGT
Source organism: Nephila pilipes (assembly GCA_019974015.1). NCBI lineage: Eukaryota > Metazoa > Arthropoda > Arachnida > Araneae > Nephilidae > Nephila > Nephila pilipes. The sequence goes on from BMAW01051852.1 coordinate 635,590, forward strand.
TAAGTTGATCTTAACAATAAAGTTGCAAAATTAAAAAAAAAAATTATGAAATTTTGACTTACTCACCTTGGACATGGAAAAAATTTCACTATATAGGGTTAAAAATCAATGCAAAATTCACAACAAATATTTACGATCAATATTTTTTTAGATCTGAAAAAGCTGCAAATATTTTTTAAAAAATCCTGAAAGTCTAAAATACTGATCTTGAATTAAAAATCATCACATTCCGTGAGACTTTTATATTTAATGTGATCTTATCATTTAAATTAACTAAGCAAATGTTAGGGAGTACCTTTCTGATACGTAGTTTCCACTTCTGTAATTAGTTCACATTCCTACAATATTTTATCCTATTACTACAATCTAATACAGCAATATACAATAATTTTCAGTTGGAACGCATTTCAATACAAACATTATTCGGTAAAAATAATTGATATGTTTTTGTAAAATTAATTAAATGATCTGTGAGTTTTGTTCGTTTAAAACAAATTTTTTGAAATGACATTTGTTCAAATACTCCTGGAGGAATAAGGAGACTAACAAACTAAAAGAGACGAATAAAAATCTTTATCGTGTAATCAGGAGAAAGAAGAGATTAAATTAAAAAATTTAAAAAAAAAATTTATGCATATCAGAATTAGTCATTATATTTAAGAATTGATAGAAAATTGCAATTATGGGTTATTCTGCTGAAATCTTCTTTTATTCTTAAGTGTTTTAAGTATGATTCATTTTAAAATTAAACTACCAAAAAAAAAAAAAAAAGAGAAATAAATTTAAGAAAAATATACATCTCTCCAAAATTCGATTTTGTAAAAAGAAAAATCTTGGTGATCTTAATGTCCTAGATCCCCTACTCTTATTCATCGTTGCTTTTTGTTTGAATATGTTCTATGAACTTTTTTTGTTTTAAAAAAATAATAATAAAAAAAAAAGAGTTAGTTTTTTGATAGATTTTGTTAAATCACATAATAACGTTGCTGTAGTATTGACCGTGGTTTACTACCGTGCGAAAAAAGCAAAAAAGAAATTTTTACATCTTCATTTTCCCTTTTGCATTTTTTTTAAACTCAAGAAAAGTACATAATGCGAAATGCAATTACATTTTAAAGTATGACGAATAGTTCTTTTGTAATATACACTCATTGCCATAAAATTTACGCACCAAGAAAGAGTTATCTGAATAAAACGAACTTTTACGTAGTACATACGTAAGTACAACATTGATGCAAGAAAGTGATTACAAGATCAAATCAAAATGATCTCTTATTGTAGGAAAAATTGCAAATGAATGGAGGTTTCAGTACCCTGTTGGGTCACCTCTAGCATAAATGCATGATGTGATATGGTCCAGCATTGAGGCAAACAAGTCCCGTACGATTTCCCGAGACATCTCTCCCCATTGTTGATGTAAACGCGCATTTAATTCGGCCAAACTCGTAGGCTGTCCAACTTACCGTCTTAAGTGATCCCAGATATGCTCGATCATTGACATATCTGGGGATCGAACATGACAGAGAAAGGTGGAAATGCAGCAGAGGCTTTCCTGTGAAACTCTTGCGGTGTGTAGGTGAGCATTGTCCTGTTGAAAAATGGCTGCTCGGTGCGCTACAAGGAGTGGCAACACATGTGGCTGAAGAATGTCACGAACGAACATCTGGGCTGTCATGGTGCCGTGGATCAATATTAGGGGTGATCGTATGTCGTATGCAATGGCACCCCATAACATCACACCAGTTGTGGGAGTGGTGTGCCGCTGTACAGCGAAGGCAGGATTAACACGTTCACCATGGAGCCCCCCCCCCACACGCATATGTTTGTCATCACTGCCCAAATTCAATTTGGATTCGTTGCTAAAGACGACTTGATTCCATTCGGTTCAGTCCAATCGCTTCAAGCGCGATACCACTCCAAACGGAGGCAACAGTGAGTAGGTGTCAATGGCAGTACACGTAATGGGCGCCGCAGTCGCAATTTCCCTTCAGCCAGGCACCTTGGAATGGTGCGGACTGACATAGAGGCCCATAGAGAAGGTGCTGTCAGTGCATGAATGGTGAACAGTTGGCGCTATGCGTGCGTGATATATGATGTGATCGTTTTCTCGACTATTGGTCTGTAGATGGAATCCTGAACCTGGTGGTCGCGTGAGTAATACACTTTACTCTTGGCCACTGGTCCCAGCACCTCCTCACAGTAAAGTCAGAACGGCCTAGAAGGCGAGCTACTCGCCGAGTAGACCACTAGATTTTCATCATCCCTATGATTCTTCTCCTCTCGAACTCTGACAGCTGCTCATATTGTCTCCGATGGTGGAGTAATAACATCTCCAGTTAAAAGGCGTTCCTTTGCACTATAATGAATACACGCAAACAAGCTTTGCTTACCTGGTTTATAATCAAAGAAAAACGAAATTCAATGTCATCTGGTAGCAAGCAATCACGCTGCATTTCTACTCATTTACATATTTGCCTGACACGTACCTTCATGGTAAATTTCGTAACAATTCCTCTCTTACTTCTTGGCATGCAAATTTTTATGGCATTGAGTGTATAATTTAGTTTTAGCATTATAAAATATTTTTAAAACACGAGCTAAATGTTTAGTTGATGTTCAATTGATTTAAATATTAGTATTTCAGATACTTTTCATGTATTTTTTTATTTATTGAAAACGCAATTTTAACTACGCTTCTAGAACTTTTTTTAAATAGCATATACTCTTTTTAGGTGGTCAACTTTAGCTATTTCTATATTTTTTTATTAAGAATTAGTACAGAAATTTTAGTGTCAGATAAAATATAGAAATTTTGATTATGTTTTCCCCTTCAGAAGTGGAGAGGCTGAAATGAAGATATTTAGAATTCTAATAAAAATATTACATATATCTTTGAACCTATAAATTTCTAATAATTTCAGATAAACAAAAACTGTTAGTACTTATTTTAATTTTTCTCTAATTATTATGCAAACAAACAGAAAACGATTATCCAGCATTTAAGTGTTGAAGTGAAATCTTTCCTTTATAATACGCAAAATTAGAGTTAAAAATGTATTTGTTATTCATGAACCCAAAGCCTTTTTGTGTGAAAGAAATATATAGATAATAATGTTTTGGTCACAGACAAGATCAAGACAATCGATGATATAAATCAGAAGTGAATAAACAAGACAAAACAGGAATGCAGGTGTCAGATTGCATACAGATCTATACACTGTAGGCGTAATCGGTTTTTTTCCGAACAGGAATGATAGATGATAACGCCAGCTGCCGATTCACCACCGATTTCTTGTGCAAATCTAACGATCACTTGAGCTTATAATAAGCTATAGGTAAAAAACGGGGGTTGCTCTCTTATCTGTGACAACCAGCGGTTGCAAGCAATTGCCGATAAGCATTTTCTAAAAAGTTTCGTTTCTAATATTTTTAGTTTATTTTCTTTTTGATCAGTATCACTAGATAATATTTCTTTTGCATATATCAAACAATCAAAACTGAGGCTATATATAAATATATATATCAAACATATTACTGAATAGCAGATGCATTGTATTTGATTCTTTTCTTTTATATAAGGAATAATTATATTTCATTTAGTATGCTATGCCTTATATGAATTTCGGGGGTAAAATTATTGTAATTGAAGACTTCGGTATTTTTTGACTGCTTATACACGTTAAGTCACGTGATTACAGTTTTGAATTACAAAAAGAAGATGGGCATTGTGGTGAACGAACTTTTATTAGATCACATCAAATTATGAAGATTTTCCATTCATTCAAATACGAATAAACGAAACTCACATGTTTCCATGTTTCATAGTATATATATTTAAAACACAAACCTAGCGCCAAAAGCAAACAAAAAAAAATGTGACTATGTACTCGGTCTCCATCTGATGGGCGAAAGCAAAAATACCACAAGACCCAAATTTGCCCAACAGGCCCAATGAGGAATCTATGATGGCAATCGAATAATTAAAGACGCTAAGAAATTTCTATAGTCCAATTTAAAATGAAATATAGTTCTTATTTTTAGAAAATTACTATTAAAAGTCACAGCTTGAAATTTTAATACACTTGGAAACTTATATTTTTTTCCAAAATAAAAAAAAATATGAACATTTTAATTAAGATAGCCATTATTATTATTTTTTTTTTACGTTTATCTCAGACGATATACAAACTTTGTGATAAGTTAGCTGAAGTACTCTTTCGTCACAAAGGGTAATTTAAAATAGCATAAAACGTTTTTGATGAGTCGACCAACATATTCAAAAATTTAAATAAATTTTTAAAATAAAAGCTCGCCTATTGATTATCTTTTAAATAATTTTCGGCATATTTCAAATTAATAGTCAAGAAAACAATGATAAACTGAGGACACAGCAAAGACAAATACATAAATTTAGACTTACAGGTCGAAATTTCCCTGCTGAAGATGGAAACTAGAGTACCGAAGAATGAGGAGGAGAAAGGTGGAATAACCGAAGGTGGAGAACGAAAAATTAACTCTTGTAAGAAAATTCATGTACTTCGCATAAATATATTCGCCCATCCAAACACTTGGTTTAGCGCATACTCATATGTACTCAAATATGAGCCGCGTAAGCAGAATTTCTTTTCTTGAAAAAAAGAAAAATTACCGACTTATGTTATATATATATAAGTTAAATACAAATGAAGTTTTAGTCGCGCTTTTATGGAAATTTTTTTATTTATATCAGTAAAACAAATAATACACGGCAGTAATCTAAAATTTACTTTGTGATATACATTCCTTTGTGATACTACTGCTATATATTAAAGTGACTAGAGTCGTGAATGGACTGTTCTTCGTGGAAAGAGTCGTGACTGGACTTCAAATAGTTACTGCTTAATTTTTACACTTTTTCTTCAAGAATTTCAAAGAACAGTAACCATGGTAATTAATCAATGCTGAGCAATAACAAAAGCATGCAATAACAAAACAAAACAGCAAAACTGAAGAGTGTCTTATAATTCTAATCAGCGAATCTGCTCTTTTGTCTTCCAATTAATATAGCCTTAAAACGTTTAGTAATGTTTTAAACATGAATTTACATAGTTCATTTTGGATCCCAGACTCTTATATAGTGAATGTATTGAAAATATGAGATGAGGCTCAATCTCGAGTGTTTAAGATAGTTTATTAACTTCGTATTGAGAAGCAACACGAGGGTGGTGGAGCTCGTAACTCTGAGCCAGTGGTGAGGACCACCAAACTTCGACACCACACCTAGGATGGACTTGGGATTAGCTTTAACGTGCATCAATCCACGGCGGGTTTTGAGTAGCATGAGCGTTTGAACTCGACGAAAATAACGCCAGCCGCGACCATAACCACCTCCACGTGTTTAATCTAGAATGAACGTGTATTTATTTATACTTTTAAGTAAATTTGTATTAAATATTTTTGTTTACTTCTTTCAATAATGAGAGAGTCTTAATACTTCTTATTATTACTCCCTTTCAGCAAAAGCGTTTTACAATGAAAAAATTTCTTCGGCTCAAATACATTTCGGTATTTGTCCATTATAGCGGCGCCCGCCAAATTACGATTTCGGATGCAGACAGAAAATCGCCAAGCAGTAAGATTTATCGCCATGTTTGGTTGTAAACTCCTAAGGTTGCAGTCCTAAAGAAACAGCACACGTCATCATTTTAGTAAAATATCGCTCGCCTGATAATGTTACTGATTTCGTATTTTTTTTAAAATACCTATTTTGTTGCCTTTGAAATGTCGTTAACAATTTTCAATTTACCAAACAGCGAAATGGATGCTGGTTTTACACTTTTCACTGTGAATCCTAAGTACAATTTTGTAGATCCGTCAACGGGAGTTCACACGCAAAATGTTGAAAGAATGTGGGGTTCCGCGAAGTGGTGTAACAAGAAACAGCGCGGCTCGGCATCTTCTAGAATTTATGTGGCAGAATTTATGTGGAGGAAATATGCAGGGGGAAAAACTGCTTTCTATAAAATAGTGAACGCAATTTCGGAAATATGGCCTTTTATGTAGATCGATGTTCTAAAAGTTATGTAAATATTAATATTAAACATCTAAATTTTTATAGTACTTATTGGGATGAGATTTATAACTAAACATATAAAAGATTATTAAATAAAAATATTAAAAAAAAATTATATTATTTATTGGTGTGTTATTTGTTTTCCTACATTTCAATTTCGCCTACTTGGCGCTTTTAACTAGCTTGGCGACATTGGAGTATTTTTAATTTGGCGGGCGCCGCTTTAATAGAGAAGTGCATTATTTTTTTCTTAAAATATTAATTTCCATACAGTATGTGCCTCAAAACCTTCCAATTTCATGAAAGGGACCTATGAACAGCAATGCTTTTTAGTCTCTAATATTTTACGTATATTTCTTACCTAAAATAGAATAATTATCATTATATGAAATTTATTTCACTTATAAAAATTGAACAAAATAGCGGTTTTTTAAGGAAATGGAACAATTCTATGAAAATTGAATCCTATTTCGTTCATACAGTAAATATCACTGCAAATTATTTGGAAGACCAGAAAATCTTACCTTAAATTAACTGGTAAATTATTTGTAAAATCACACTTTTATTGAGCGGAATTTTTCGGCCCAGTTCATATTCATTCACTCTTTATGATATCATAACAAAAATCTTATCAAGGAGGGATATAAATATTTCTTAGGCCGAGAATAAAGTAAAACCTGTTTTTCAGAAACCGAAATAATAAATGTCTGAAAGAAGCAATATGAATCGGGGCGAACACCTCACTTATTATTTTGAATAGAGTGAGTCACTTATTGGCTTGTGAGTCAAGAAATATTCATGCATGAGTGATAAACATTTTCTAAACTTATTATTTTTTAATGGACTAATTATCATCCCTCTTTTCTAAAAATTAGAATGAAAATTTTTAAAGAAACTTATTTTCATCCCAACAATGAATAAGTGAACCTATTTTCAATATGAAAAAAGAAAGAAGACAAGAGTGTTATTTTAATGTGTAAAATAATTCAAGTGGGAAAAACATTTAGTTCTCATAAAATGTTTAATGAAATTGATGATTTTATTTTTAAAAAAATTAAAGAGAAGAATTTAATCGTTGAGTGAATTTAAAGAATCTGGGCTATCATCAATAATGTTAATAAAGTTTATTTAATTTTTATGCATGCTTTTGAGTCTCTTTTGAAGCGAAAGCTCAAAGGAAAATTTGAGAAAAAAAATTGAAAGTAAGCTGATTTTAATCTAAATATTAATTAATTATTAATCGAATTTATTTTTAAAATCGTTTATTCATATTTTTGTAACATACAAAAATATTTAGTTTTAAATGCAAAAATAAATCTTTTTTCCTACTTCACACATATTTATTGATGAAGGAAGAATATAATATAACTAGTTATATAAAGAAAGAAATAAAGTTTTTTTCCCCCGAAAAGGAACATCAAACACCTTTCCAAAAAAGTTCTTTTATGAATAATAAAGCCGATTTAATTTTTAAGAAACCCAATGCCTTGATCTTCCAATTAAACACGTGATATTAAATTATTGGACAAATGTTTTATTCTCTATATTATGTAAGGAACCGGACAACATTTTTGGGTGACACAAGGTGCTGAAAACAATCTTTAATACTAATATACTTATTTATGAAAAATGATGAATTTAATGCGATTCCTTTACTTTACATAAAAGAATTCAAAGAAAATATAATTTAATCTGAGAAACATTTGTTTAAAATAATTAATAACACAGATTACATTCATGGCAATAAAATTAAGTAAAGTAAACCATATTAGGTTGTAATAAGTGAGTAACAGGAAGAGTTGTTGCATACTATTACCCAAGACTTCGAATTCAGCGCGAGTCAATATTTTAAAAAGAAATGATTAGTCAAAAAGTATTACGTTGCATTCGGGCTATTATGGTAATTCCACGAAAAATGGATTGGTCGCAGCAGCTTATTAGTTAAAGTCACAAATTCGTGGACGACGTTGTTTCCGGAGAAACGTGGGCTTGAGACCCGATGCCACTAAATTCTCAATACGTGTAGTGAGGCTGATGCATGTTAAATCTGAAAAGATTTCATTTCCTCCTGTTTGCATAATATGGAAGTGTTTGGAGAGGAAAGTGCTAACTCAGGTGTCGCCCTCGTCACTTGATCGAGATTCAAAATTACGAGGTCCATCGCTAATAACCCTCGTATCGGTTGTAAATTTGACATCGAAAAATCGATTTCTGAACGTATTACAGAATCCATAAAATTAATCTGTACGTTCTTTCAAAAATTGATAATTTGCTATTTTAACAGTTTTTTCTTTCACTTTGAATAGACTCTGTTATTTTTTGGATAACTGAAACAAAACTGGAGCTATTTATTATCGAACTAAGCCATAAGAACATTATTTTCAATCACCTTTTGTCAATAGATCAAAGTTTATCAATACCGCATTGTCAAGATTCATTTGCTTAGTCTAGTGGAAAGAAGAAGAAACTGTCTTCATGCTGTGCAAAAGAAGGTAAAATGTAACCTTTATTGTCTTAATTGCGATCTGAGGAAGAAGGAAAAAATACATTCTTTTAATAACATTAGTAGATCGAGATTACTGAACTTTTCGTTGGGGAAGTACTGATGGAAGCCAAGTCTAAAACGTGTGAATAAGTAGAACTCATACGAAGTGTAGAGGAAGACAACTTCTTTTTAGAAAATTTTCGATCTTGTTTAGGAGGTCAGATAGTGTTAAAATTAACTCAATGAATGAAATTTTAGGTCTATTGTACTGAAAGAAATCAGGGGGGGGGGGAATCAAAGGAAGCGAAAAAATGGCAATTCTTTTCAAAACTCAAATGGGTTTTTGAACGTTCTCCATTTGTATTGTAGCAAGTACAATTATAGTTGATATTTAAGGATATTCATCATATTTTAACGATGTCCCTATGATCAAAGAGTCGGGGGTACTTGAAATAAATTTGGTGTTTTATTGAGAGCGAGAGTTGTTTTAAATTTTCAGGTTACATTATTATTTTGCAAGCTAGTTTTGTAGCTGAAAATAAAAATTGATCGATCAAAAAATAAAAAGAAGGTTCCGAAATTATTCTCCCTTTTATATATATAAATATTATTTTTAAAATTAAAATAAAATTCAGTATTAATTATAAATTTTAAACATTCTTTTTATTTATAACTAGGAGGTTTTGCTTGGAAGTGTATTACCAAGCCCTGAGAATCGTTATTCTCGTTTTCATCAGTCTACTGGAATTTTGGCGTTACCACTTCATTCACTCTTTCAATGGGAAAAACTTATTTATAACCTGTATTCCAATACAATATTTTTAAATACTTATCGATCTTTATTCATTCTTGAGAAGGATTTTGACAATTCAAATGTAATTGTTCATTGTTGTTTAAAAATCATAAGGCATCTTAACGAAATATAGTTTCATATGAAAATTTTTATTTAATTAATTAATGTCGTTTTTTTTTGAGGAAAAGATAATATTCTCTTAAGCCAGACTAGTACAATTAATCTTTCTTTTTAACCGTCATTCTAAATACAAATCGTACTACAATACTGTGTTAACTAATGATTCATTTTATAAATCAAATTTAGTATTATAGCTAAAAATTCGTGTAATATCTTAGAATAAATAATAAACATAGTTAACAACTACGACTTCTTTAATATTTTTCTTTAATATTATTTCTTAATACTAATTTAAATACAAAATAAAGAGGACAGAGATAAATATTGGACTGAATTAAACATATGATGTGCATATGTTCAGGATTTAGAACAATAAGTTTGTTACAAAGCTTTTCATAAAACTATGACTGACTTCCTATTATCTTTATATACAGGAAAGCTAGATTATTAATATGAAATTATGAGGTATTTAATAAATAATTAATTATTTTAAAAATCAAAATGTTTATATATGTTCACTTTGAACGCAAGAATAAGACTTAACTTTAACATATATTACAAAATTTTTTAGAGGTAAAAGATTCAAAAAAGAGAAAGAAATTTTATGACAACAATTTATTGAATAAATAAGTGAAAATACATAAATTATTTTCATGACATTTAACTTTAAAAATTAAAATAGATTTTAACAAATATGAAAAATTCTATGCAAAGTTTTGCGAAGAACAGATTTAGCCACCTAAGGTGCGCTTTTTATTGTAATTGTTATTAAATTACTCAATTAAATATATACAAGAATTAAAGTAAACGATACTTTGCTAACACGAAACGAGAAATGGACAACGTAAACTTTTCCGATATTAAAATCAAAGAAAACGGTACATTATTTAATTGAATATATTTAAGTTAAATGTGATTAAAATTAAAGCAAATGATAAATTATTAAAGCGAATAGATTTAAGCTAAATGTAATTAAAATTGAAGCAAAAGATAAAAAATTGAAAAGTGATCTGGAACTCCAAAACGCCCCACCTAAAACAATAGCCCCTAAGGTGGCTAAAAAGATTGTAAATAAAATGTATGAGTTTAATAAAATAAAATTTAGTTTGTTTCTCAATGTTTCTGAGCTTCAATATCAAAATTGTTTGACATTATCAATATTTTTCATATAAAAATAATTTATTTACAAAAACAGACATAGTTACAGTAAGACAGTTTTTAAAAATTTATTTACATAAAAGCATGTAACCGTACTTCCCTCTTCCTATAAAACATTTTTTATCGTCAATTTATGCATAAATATTACTGATTATGTATAGTATTTTTTTTTTTTTTTTTTTTGTAATTTTCTTTTAAAAGTATGCTTTATTTGTATAATATTTCACATATAAATACTATAAAGTATTCTGATGCTATTTTATAGATTTATTTTCAGAAGGAATAAATACATTCGTATAATTTGAACTTCGATCAAATTAAATTGCGTTTACAAAAACTAATTTTATATGTAACAAACGTATCAGTCTTTATATAAATGCTTAAAACACACAGATCCAGAAGCTTACATCCAACATTGTTGATTTGAATTTCGTACGAAATCATACTAAAACTTCAGTTCTTTAGGCAATCGGAACTAATGTTAATTAATTTGATGCTTGAAAAGTTTTCTGAGAAGACAAGAAAAATAATTCATATCCATCTCTGCAATGCAGTCAGATTTTCCGAAACACGTAATGAATCATCATTGAACCTATTAAATATATTTGTAAGCTATTAATAATCATACCAATCTTGAAATTTGTTTATTTTGATGTTTCTAGAACAGGCGAAGGATTTCTCAGGTCAACTTTCAATATATTAAATGCTCGCTGCAAATGCTTCTGTCTTGAAAAATGTTAAATAAATTATTTTTTCGATCGACTACTCGAGGGCGTTGTAAATCAATTTTGAATTTCAGAATCACAAAGAAAGATAAATGTTTAATGCATTCGATTGTAATGTCTGCAAGGTCTTTATTATTGTCCTGATTTTACACATACTCTGAGGCTTTATTGAAAATTTTACATCATTAATGAATGATTAGTTATCTCATTTTTCGAAAAGTCACACTTTCTCAATCAAGAGTGTCAAACAATTCTCAGAGCAAAGCACGTCTTATTTCTGTTCGAATGTAGTAGAATCGCAACAACATTTTTAGTCTATTTTTGTGTTTCTTACAAATATTTTGGCCTCTGTTTTGAGTGGTAGCATTAAAATAAACTCGGAATGGTACAGTACTTTAGCTCATTTTCTTTTTACTCTGTATTTTCTTTGTATTGTAGAAGAAATAAAAAAAGAATTGCAAATTTTAGGGAAAAAAATCATTTGAAAAATGCTCATAGTCTCTGGCCAAAACTTAGTTGTATTATTACGTGTAACATTGGGATCTTAAAAATATAAATGTCTAACCAATTCATAGATTTCTTTAATCTAATCGGAGCTTAATTTGCCAACCTCGGTGGGATTTGTTGCAACACAGTTTATAAAATGGAAACTAGAATAAAATAAACGGCTTTGTCAAGCATTTTTTCGAAAGAAGAGTTATATTGAACACGCTATTTAGAATTTAATCCTGTTTGGCTTTGTATAGAATACTGCATTTTGATTTGGATCGAGATAATGTTTCATAAAGTTGACCGCTAAAGAAAATAGCAGCTATTTTGCTTAACATTGAGATTAATTTTTTAATGTTTGAATTAGATTTGTTTTTCATATTTTAAAGGTTATTTTAACGATAAACTTAAAATGCCTCAACACAAAAGATGCATCAAAGTCACATTTTGTACCTAAAGCAATGCGTAATAAATCATGACTCGTTTTTGGTCAAAATTTAAAAACTCGGGAATGGAGAAAGAGAAATAATTTCACTTTGTATTAGAAATAATATTCTTACTCTGTATTGGTCTGAATATTTCTCAAAATCTTTTTGAGAAATATTCAGAAATATTCAGCAATCGATAAAAAATTAACTCTCAACACAGGTGTATATAAATGTAAGATATGAAGTTTCAAAGCTTATGTTTTATACTTTGAGAATATTTTAGAGTTAAGTTTGCTCTAATGTACAGTTCACGTAATTTTTTACTTTGCATAAAATCACTAATAATATGGAGATTCTGAATAATTTATAACGTACAGAATTTAGTGATATTTAATGTTTTTGAAAATTATCTCATACTTTTATTATAAATGATTTTTAAGTAGTAACTTTAACATTTTAGTTTAAATATTCTACGATATGTTATTGGAGCAATTCTTTCTTTTATAGTACGCAATTAAATTAAAATATTTAATTAAAGTTTTCAAATGGATTCTAGAATACAAAAAAGGTTGCAGTCAGATGGAAAAGTTTAACATGGAACATGTTTAGAACTTATGGAAATTCTTATACTGGGCAATGACTTTGAATAAGGTAAAAAGAATAATGAAAAAAATCTAAGTATTATGAAAAATAAAATAATAACCACGTCGCAATTATATCAACTGTACATTGACTGCCCCAAGCAGCGGCCAGGCGAAACAAAGAGGAACGCCTCAGCGAAGGCCAAGGAGTGGGAAATTGAAAAGTCCATCCCTTTATTTTCAATGAACATTTTGGAGTTATATGTAGAATTCTTGTCCGTTTGTAATTTATCCTAAGTGAATATATATATATATATATTGATGGCCTCCCACAGTGACGCCCAACGGTCGGAGACCAGCGGCTTCCACAAAATACTATTTTCTCGTAATTCTCAAAGATTTTTGTCGGATTTCTTCTGAAAACATAAGCTAACTAAGACTTCATAACTTATGGCAACACAACCTCATGACTATCATGTATTTGAGCCATCACAACTTAAATAAAGCTTCACACAGGGAAGAACTGGTACGTAAAATCAAACTGAAAAATTGATTAAATGATCCAGAACCTCATTTTGGGTTGAACGAATGTGGAACAGAACCTTTCTCTAAATCTCAAATAGAGAACACCTAAAAGTTTTACTTAAATGACCAATATTAAAGGTGGGTCCAAGAGTCAGAAATGAAATCAATCTTAGCAATCGTGTAATTCTGCCACTAAGCGTCTAGTGCGATGTTCTCTTCCATCTCAGCGTTAGAACTCGTCTAATCTTGTCGTTCAAATCCTTCGATTTCTTATTTTGATTCCTCCTATCTCTAATTCAACATCCAATAAACGCAAATATATATATATATATATATATATATATATATATATATATATATAAAAAGCTAATTTACATTAGTTGAATCAAATAACGTCATAGAAATGCCCATAAGGTCAGACAAAAGTGTTTGCGAACCCTTACAAACATTTTTATAATTATATGATTTAATCCTATTTTAGACATTTCTTGGATCCCTGTGATTTCACATATACCAAGATGATTTACTAATTGGTAGGTAAAAAATAATTAATTTTGATATAAGTAGTTATTATTTAAATCCTTAGAACTAAATAAAAACTATATTGTAAGTAAAATTTCTTATAAAACTAAGCAAAAGAAGTATTTTATTCAAGTAATATTACGTAGTATGTATTGGATCTTTAAATATTGCCTTTTACAATATAGTTCAAGAAACTTTCAAAAGAACGAAATTATTAAGTGTTCAACTGCAACACAAAAGTATTTGTGATAATATGGATAACTTTGAAATAATTAGTACGATGTATAGATAAAAGTGAATTCAAAGACTCCATTTTCCCATCTGATTTCAAAACTTTCGTTAACTCGGACCACTCTAACAAAAATCAATTCAAAACCTTTTGGACGATCCTATTTATCATTACTTTTATAAAGTCTATTATCCTATTGTTATATGAAATGGATATCTATTTGTGCCATTGAAATGTGTTTTCATTGAGAGAATTTTCGGAGAATGAGAGATCCATATTCCCATTGGAACAAAATATTTAACATATTTCTCTAAAATACTTATTTTCCCCATTCAAAAATCTTGCGATATTGGGATTTCGAAAGTCAGTGCATTTTTATGGAGAAACAATTCATATTTAGATCTAACAAAATATAATCCATTGAAGAAACTCTTTTTTGTTTGATTTTTTTTAACCTCGCACTAGAAACAAGGGCAATTGGTGACCGTAATTTTGAACCCCGGTCGAGTGACGAGGATTGCATCTGAGCTGGCACTCCTCTCTCTTAACTTCGACAGTAAACCAATGGGAAGATTTTGAGCTTCGACAAGATTTAAGGTGCTCCGGTTATGGTATCAAAACTCAAACCCATGACTCAACGAAAACAGCCGGCCGCGATCACTAGGCTGCCAAAGCCGAATGTTTTTTCGTATAATTGATGATTATTCATTGTTCAACTAATTAAAAAAGAAAATAATTGTTATTGTACTCACACTACAAGGCTCGCTCTTATTTTTGGTGATTTCATAATGAAAGCATGATTTTGCTCTGTTAATTCTATTTTTTCCAACCGGTTGCCGCAGTAGCCTAACGGTCTTGACCACCAACATTGTGTAAGTTGAGTCGAGAGTCCATAAGAGACCCATCGTGTAGTGGGGCTGATGCGTGTTAAATCGCTCCAGACTCCCAAAGGTGTGTCGTGGAAGTTTGGAGAGGAGGGTGATGGCGCAGGCGTCGTCCTGGTCATGAGACCGAGGCTCATTATTACGAGATCCTTCATCAATAGACCTCGAGTTACTTTTAAGTGCTGCATTAATCAACTGTCAATCATGTTAGCGAGATCACGTTCATTTTTCCAAGGTTTCCGATATAAGCTTTCTCAATATTTACAATATTGAGAGATGAACCTCACTGTATTTCTGGTACATAAAGGCCGGCTCAGTCGCGAGTGCTGTTTCAAACGATATTTTGACTTGTTGCGCTTTTTGAGGAAAACTTAGCTTCAACTACCACTGGAGCTACAAGGGGGATTCAAAAATGCTTGTGTTTGAAGAAAGATGACATCATTAAGGAAAATTGTTGTTACTATTGAGTGCTGTCATCTGTTAAACGGAGCCGAAACAAATTTGATATTGATTCACAAGTTAGTTTTGTTTTAGCAGTCATTTGCTGCCAAATCAAAATTTGATTGCTGCCGCGTCGAGTTGTCACCGACGGTGAGACCTAGACTCAACATTATGCACTGGAAATTAAGCAAAATCTAAGCATTGCGTTACTTCCTGTGAATCTTTTCCAGAAAAGGCGAAGATGGAAAAGTTATGACGAAGAATGTTTGAAGTACGAAAGGCGTTATAATCACCAATGCGAGTATCTGAGACTTAGACAACTGTCTAGTAAGTCATGATGCTTACTAAAAACAAACTATTTTCGATACTACGAGCACCAACTCTTGGAATTTCTAAGAACTTATGGAACTGTTCTAGCATTAAGCGAATCTAACTTTTATTACCACGACTTATTATAAAGTTGCAACCTGCACAATATCATTTTCTGCTTAAGTTGTGTATTTATTCTATTTATTTGATGTCGAGGTATTCTATTAATTCGATGTCTTTTGTTTCATATTTAAAACCCAGAGTTTTGAGAATTTATGTAAATGAAATAATAGTTTTTTTTAAAAAAAATTTAAACCATCTTACTCGTATGTGAGTTTGGCTAACTGCGAACTCTAGAGCTGCTGAACTGATTTAAAATAAGGCAGACTCTGTAATATTTATTGTGACAAAGTTATATTTTTTTACGTTTCTGATAGTTAAATCAATAAAACAACTGATTATTAAATTGCACACAAGTTGTGAGGAAAATTAATTTAGTTAGTAATATGGAATTTCGTGTGAATTTCATGGAAATATATTCCGAAAATATTAAGAAGTAGTGCAAAAAAAAAAAAAAAAATTAAGGGACACATTCGACTTTTAAGTTTCTCTGTGATTATCGGTGAAAAATTTGTTAGTTATTAATTCAAATTTAAACTTTGTGTGAACACATTAAAAGGGTAAATAAATCAAATTTTTAAGCTTACGAACCTGTATAATGATGAAATAAATTAAATTATGCACTGAAGTTTAAGGAGTTTTCCTTTACGTTATAAAAATAAAAGCAAAGGACAGTAAAATTTTTAATAAAAACCCTTTATAGTTTTTAATCGATCGAAAACTTTTTGGGTATGATCACTCAGAAGCTTTAAATAAAGCTATTAGATATGAGCTTCTTCGAAAATATACAGTATCATAAATAAATTCAATTGAAAAGGCAGGCGGCAGAAAATTAATGGGATGAGTATCTAACTCATGATTTCCTCGTCACTGAAGTTTCAGTTGTAATTATAAATTTGTTTTAACACAAAAGCATGAAACAAATATTCTAAATTCAATCTCGATAAAAAAAAAACCGTTCTTACTGATTTAATCAAAAATCAGTGGTGAAAATAGTTTTACACATAACTTTTTACGTAAATTATGTTCCAGTTTAGAAATAAATGAAACAAGTATTATAATTTTGTCATATGTTTGATATTTCACATTTGTTTCATTTTCTAATGTATATGTTTAAATGACATTATATTCAATTGTATTTATTTTAGAAAATACTTTGGTCTTAGATTAATTTTCAGAGCGTTTTACTGAAAAGAAAGAAGAAAAAAAAAAGGTTAGATTGTTTAATTTCGCTCCAGACTGTAATAACTGAAACTGTTTCATATCTTAAAAAGACACACAATAACAAAGCATAAAAACAACTTATAACACAGAAGTGAATTAAGTACTTAACATGGGAATAAGAAAATTCGAATTGATATGAAAGTTCCTTTATATATTTTATCGAACTCTAAGTATAATCTAAATCCAGAAGATGGTCTAGGGAAATTGTCTAGACGATAACTTCGTGCATTCTACGCAAGAGATAAGTATGTGCATAATACTGTAATAACGAGATGTAATATTGAGTAAGATTTGAAACGTCCCTTTAAAACTAAAAATATGCTTTTATTGTAATTGCAAAGAATTAAAACAAATATCACGGTCTTAATATCACGAGAGTGACATTTCTTTTAGATTCTTTAAATAAACAATTGGAATAAAATATAAACACAATCGTTTGTGGAGGCACACGTGAACTAGAGATCAATGAAAAATCCTTCCTTCATTTCTTGAATTATGCATAAAAGTAGAGAAAGTCGGATTTGCAACTGAGATGAATTTTTACACGAATCTCAGAAAATGTTTTCCTTTTTATGTGCGGCAAATGTGATAGTATTATGAGAAAACATGTCAGGTAAATAGATAATTATCAATTAGATGGTCATCTTCTAATTCTTTGAAGCATACTCGCATAGGAAAGTTTTTTTTATTTATTAATTATTTTTTATTTTAAGATGTTTCCCAATAAATAAACATTTTTTTCATTTCAGGTCTCATTAATTTTCATGATATTCCATATAATTTATTAAATATATTCTGTATGAGCTATCCAATGGATATGGATGGGTCATGATGACCCATAAAAGTATTACCGTAGTCTTCGGAAAGTATGAAACGACTTTTCGACGAAAGTATGAAACGCTTTTGACTTTTCTTAATAGAAAAGTAACGCTTCCATGACTTTTTTTTTATTTATCAACTTGTTGTTGTTCTTAAAAGCTATCCGTGTCTTTTATGTCATGTATTTGTTCCCAAGTTTCATTGGTTTGCTGATCAATGAATAAAATGGTGTTCCACATGAGAGATTGAATCAGAGAGGAGTCGTTTCATCTTCAGACTTTCCCCTCTTACCAAATAGTGCCCTAAGGGACACCACTTTCATTCTGATGAGGAGGTAAAATCCTGGTGTCGACAATAACTACCGGAACTCTTTTCTGAGGAGTTATGTATAAAAGTAGAGAAAGTCGGATGCCAGGAAAGTTTGCCACACTCATTACATGTTGGAGCGTGTAAAGGAAGGGAGACTATGTCGAAAAACGAACAGTGTGTTACACAGAGATACAATGTAGCTTTCAAATAGAACAAAAATTGTTAAAATCAAGTATAAAAACATAAAAATTCGTGGAGGCATTACTTTACAATCAAGTCTTGTATGCTGTGTTAGGCTGCATCAAATGCTTCTATCGTACATTAGGACATTGAAAATCTTTAAGGAGTGAAATAAAACAGTTAAAACAAAATATTAATTGATGCTCTTAAATAAAGAAAATTATGTGTAATAACGTAATTTTATTTTATTTTGAGAAAAATTATGAATTTTATCTGAATGAAGAATTCAAGATAGGTTTATGCTGATAAACATGCTGATAGGTTTATGCTGATAGGTTATGCATCATTCCTGTTCATCTGAGACAGTTATAAAAGAGACATCTTCATAGGGTTGTAATATGTTGATGCTCATGGTCATGGAGCGATTTTTCAAAGCTGAGATGGTTTTACTGTACGATAAATGTGGACGCGAGGCAGCAAAGTTGTACCCGCAACATTTCCCTGCAGGCCCACATCCTTCTCGTCAAACCATTCAAATTGTTGTAAGACGTTTAAGGGCTGCGCGACGATTTCGATCTGGCAGACCAGCTAAGGTAAGACGACAAGTTCAATTGGATGGGGTATTAACATACTTCCTCGCATATCCGAAATGCAGCACAAGAGAGAGCAGTCAACACTGTGGCCTCTCCAAAAGTCAGTTTTGGAAAATCCTAAGCGAATTAGGCCTCATTCATACCGACCAGGTGCAACCAACATTCATTGCAGATATAATGGGGAGTTTAAAATTAAGTATAAATTATTTTCTCTAACATACGATTTGTGACTAACTTAACATTTTTTATCGTAAAATGTTACGTTGATTAAGTTTATTGGGAAGATTACCAATATTTAAATACGCATATTAAATACACACTTTGTAATCTTTGAATCATTTTAAAAATACTTTTTATTCTTCACTTTTCAAAGATATAATATATGAAACAACAAATATGTCTAAATATTATTTTAGTCATAGCATAATGAGTCCATCCTTACGCATATAGAATTATTTTTGGTATGCAATCCTTTCAGAATTTTAGCATACACACGCTCACAGAAATTTTCATAAATCTTTTCTCTTTTACCTAACATTACATCATTAACATCATCTATACCGATTAACTTCATCTGTTTATGTTACTTAATTATTTTTATTGCAGAAGAGCATAAATCCAAATTACATCTATAGAGCAAAGCGATTCCTGTTAGCTATATTTCGAGAATTCTTAGTTCACTTAAGAATGCTTATTTATTGTTTTGTGTTACGTTTTATCTTGTCAACTACACTCGCAGAACCTTGTTTTCCTATGATTCTCAATTCAATACACTGAGAAGCTAAGTTGATTATGGGAGAATATTTTTTTTTTAAAAAAACAGCTTCTTTGAATAATGAAATTTGCATATGCGGAATAAAACGCAAATACTCTTTTCAGATCAAATATGAAAAATGTAAATGTATATAAAATTAAAGAATTGTTTTGGCAGGAAATGTGTGAATCACGGGATATTTTCATTCGTTCTCTGCGATTTCAAAGTATATACCACCCTGTCTGTTTTATGTAACATTGATATCTAATGTGCTACATTATTCAATTCGAAATATTTTTCATGTCATATTATTTTAGGTTAAACTATTAAATAGATCGTATTTTACAAGCTGATATCAATTTACCTAGAGTAATGCAATTTAATAGGTAGAATTTTTTTCCCTCAAAAAATAGAAATATACAAAATAGAATTAACTGAAAATGTGCTAAAGTATGGAATATAATTTGAAATCAATATTTTAAAAGGGCTGAATGTTATTTGAAATGTAGAAAGTATTAAAATGAAAACATAATAACGAGATTAATGAAATATAAAAGAAATGTATTAACCATAAAACGGAAATTAGTTTTGTTAATTTCATTTTAATATGTGTGAAATGTTTTTTATTCTGTTAAATTCTCGAAAAAAGTAAAATGATTCAAAATGAATATTAATTAACTTAAAGTAAGTGTATTTCCGAGCCTCAGGCAGTCACAGAAGCAATTACTATGAAGAAAAGGAAATACCTTCTTCAAATTCTTAAAGTTTTTTCATTTTCAGAAGCAAAACATTCTGATGTCTAATGTTGTCAATGTTAACAACAAAAAGAATAAAGACACGATTCAGCCATGAAAATCAATTATTAGATTAAATATTAAAATAAGAGGAAAAGATAAACTATTAAAATAGACAATAATATTCTGTTCCGATATTAAAATAAAAGCAGACTATAAAATATTAAATTAAATATGTCTTTAGCAATGTAAACATACCTTAAGTAAACTAAATGTATTTAATTTAATCATGATGTATTATAATGTCAATCTTTTGAATCTAACACCATGTATCCTTTATTTTATGCCCCGCATTTTTGTCGACACTATTTTCTTAAAAAAAAAAAAAAAAAAAAAAACATCTTAACACATGTTAATAAGAAGTTGCATTGTATTAAATTATTAACAACCATTTGACACAGATGAATACAACTCCATTTCCCCCGAAAAATAATTTTATTTTTGCTGATAAAGAAAATGGAAATGTAGTGATTGTGTTTGATATTCACATCATATCTTCAGCCCTAATTTAATATTATAAGAAATAATCCTTCCGTTCTGCTACTTTACTGTTAATTAAATACATTATTAAGATAAGCTGTTATTATTCAGTTATGATAATAAATATTCATATAATCCTATCCAGATTAAATGAACCCAATTGGAATTCATAATTTGTAATAAATATTGAGTCATTTTTAATATGAACTTTGTATAAGCCTCAGAACACTAAACATTATCATGGGTGAAAAACCTAAAATTATGAAATGTTCATAAATCTCTCTCTGATTTTAAAGTGGAATAACATTCTTCGTCTCATTAATCCATTAGAGAAATGTCTAATTTTTTCAATAACAATGCATGAACCTTATAATTGAGCTTTGGTGTTGATTTTTCTCAATGAATTTTATAAATTATGATTATTTTAGTTCTTCAACAATTTTATTGAGGAAAAGATGGTATCATTTATAAATATCAAGAGAGAGTTCTTTCTGTGAATTTTCAAATTTATTTTTGTTTCTCGTTTGTATTCATACAATCAAAGCAATTGATTCATTTTTGGTGATAAATCAATAAAATACATTGAATAGAAATATTTAGTATTGAAGCCCAATACTTCATTGATTTTGTACTTCATCGATTTTTTGAAGTACAAAAGCATATCTTTCACATATTCGGTCAATAAATTTGCACGCTTTAACTCTTTGCATTGCCTTTAGTATTGCTGCTGGGGTTAATCAAAATGTTTCATCCGATTTCAAAATTCCATATTTTCAATGTAAACGATCCATAATGAGAAATAATACATGCATGCGAAGAAAAACTATGGAAGTTGTACATAGTGAGAAATAGATGGTCCTCGTGTGTTCTTCGTGAAGCTAATTTCACGAAAGCTGTTTTAGAAGCATTCACGAAGCTACCTCGCAGTTGGATCGGTCGCAGTGGAGCAGATAGCTAATGTTACGCAGCTCACTATCTAAGTCAACTATTTGGCCCATGAGATTTCTTCCTTTGGTTTTTTTTTTTTTTAAAGATAAAGTATATGCGCCACCATTCCTTACAAATTCATGTAAACATTTTGCTGTTGAATAATCAATCACCATTGATACCTTATAATGTATTTGATAGGAATTTACATATCGAATAGACATTATACGTGTAACTGCGAGAAGTTATATCGAACACTTGTAAAAACAACTTCCACACTTTCCCTCTACTTTTATATATTATTTATCATTCTGTATAAATAATTTACGAGTGCACAGCATTTTGAAGTGAATAATTCATTTATATTCTAAAACCTTTTTTAATAAATTTTTATGAGTTGTTGATTCTAAGGCATAACTTAACTTTAATAGTCTTTCATAAAATATTTATTAACTCGCTTTCTTGTTCAAATAATTTATGATACAAAATCACTGAAATGTTTTCTCATATTTATAATTTAATTTTTCCTTCCATTTTGAAAAGCAATGAATTGGGAACTTTCCGAACAAGATGGAGTAAAAAAGGCGAGAGTGTCATAAAATTCATTTTCGCGAGGCTAAGAAGAAAAGTACTATTGATTGAAAAAAAAAAACAAAATCTTGTACACACCTTGTTTTACCAACTTATACGAGCGTTCTCACAATAAAAGAAACTAAAGTAGATCACATTCCCAATTTATTCACTAGGAAACGTCGGTTTGTAACGGAAGCTACTTTTCCTGAAATGCGTTTTAACCCCTTTCCATCTGAGCGAAGGAGAGAGGACAAAGACCTCAATGTTTCTTGAAAAGGATTCTAACACTAATCAAAATCGATAACATTTAATTCTCCCTTTGCATTAACGTAATGGAATTTATGACTGTGTTTTAAGCTGAGACTATGCATAATTCATTCGTTTCACAATTTATCACTTATCGTAGTTATCTGGTCAATCCATTAATAGAAACGATGGAGACAATGGAGAGAAAGCCGCTTTTATTTTGAATAGCTCCTGGAGAAATTTCTCATTTCTTTGAATTGTTAAATAGAATCTTTATATTTTGAAAAGCGTGCTCCCAATTATTATCTAATTTTAAATATTTTTTTCCAGTGGTGCATATACTTGTGAAAATTTTCTCCATTGAAAGTGACATAATGAGAGTAAATCAAGTTCGCGAGTTTTTTCAAAGGTACCATTCCAAATCTACAATCTGATTGGATAACTATTATAGGAAGAAAATAAAGATTTTCGGAAATAGAAAACTTGTATTTGTTACATTATCCAAGTTTTGAAATTTAAAATTCTTTCTTTATATATTGAATTAACAACCAAATGTCAGTTATTTAGAATCTTTGATTATTTTATATTTTAAACTGCTCCATTTTAATTATTAGAATGAAAGTTTCAGATTTAAAATAAAAAGGGCTTACATGTTTTTTTTATTACATAAAATTGAATTGAAGAAGACTTGAGATAGGAAAAGAACAAAAATACTTTCATAGCAAATCAACAAAATTCTTAAATTAATTTAACTAAATGAACTTCACTATAAAATCTTTCTTTAAATCCGCGAATTTCCTAATAAGAACTAATTACCTTATAAAAAAGTTCTTTGATTTAAAATATACTTTATATAAATGAATTTCTCTCTCAGTATATACTAGTGGCTATCGTAAGCTTTTGACCATTATCAAGAAATAATTGTAATTTATATGAATAAAATGTATTCTGTACATTACTTGATCCTTATGTATATATTGTTGTAAGTTACAATTTTTAATGCTGATTTGTTTGGTTTTAGGAAGCCGCAGATTGAAGTGGTAGGGATAGAGCTCCTGAGTTCTACAAGGATTGCCTTTGAACAACACTGGGAGAAACTCTGGATGGTTTTAAGAATGATGGATAAAAATTAAGCTTCTATTTCGATTATTTATTGTAATAATTAGAACTCTACGATACCCCGGGAAAGTAATAAAAATTTTACCATACTACAAATTATTTCAGTAAATGGGTTCATGGAACCAAGCAAATCAACATTAATAGCAGCAATTCGTAATATATTATGTACATAAGAATCACTTCATATGGAGAATAAATTTTACGCAGATATCTCCCTGTTATTTCTTAGTACATAGTATTTATAACTTAATGCATGCGTGTGTGTGTGTGTGTAGAATTTATCCCAATGCGAGAACGACATTCACGGACGACGCTTCTGAGATAGTAGGCGGCAAGTGCAATGTAAGGAGAGAAAAGAATTTTGTATCGCTTGGGCGTGCGAAGAAGCCAGAGTGAGCGAATTGATTTCTCTTAAAAGCAAACTGGACTTTGGAAAGTGTTAGCATGCTAGGCTGAAGGATTATTGTTATTTTATGTAAAAATCGCTACTTGTTGCGTCCCGTAATCGTGCCGACATCTGCATATGATTATATTTGTAATTGTCCTATTCCAATTAACTATTATACTTGTCGTCATTGCTAAATACCCCCTACACACATTTTGCTCTCTGTTCTGTATCTAATAGAAATATTGTGTATTTTTCGAGCAATGTGTTTCATGTCTTTTCAATTCATAAGTAGACCAATACGCAATTTTAAAAATTCTATATTTTTTTTTACTTTTTTAAGTAGCAAAATAAACAACACCCCCTAGTTCTAAAGATCATACATTTGTTACAAATACGAAAGAAGACCTTTGAATCTAGTTTTAACTAGCAAAATATGTCTTTTAAAAATTATACGAGTACAATGTGCTAATTCGTAAAAGTCATTTTGAATATAGGAATTAAGGTTTTATTTTCCTTTCACTCTCTTGTGGATGTTGAGTTACGCGAATTGTTGTGCAAAAAGGTTCCTAAAGTACATAAATCAGTTACATACAAGTCAATTCAATAACATTAAGAAACTCCTGAACATAAAGTAACATTTCTCGCACATTTCACGCATCTTGACAGCTGTTTATTTTTTTCTAGAGCCAAAATTCGTTCACTTAAAATCACCTAAATAACTATATGAGTATGGGAAAAACCGTTTCTTATTTATTCAGTGATTGTAAAAGAAAAATGTGCTGCATTACTTAATAGCTGCATACAATAGTTGATAATATGGAATTATTTTTATATATATTCATATGGTATAAAATATCTGAAACGCTACTTTTGAACTATGGTACACACATTTTCAGTATTAACAAATCTAGTGAAATCATTAGTTTTATAAATAATTATTAAGTTGAAATAGTCATTATTTATATATATTATTTATAATTATGAAATATGCATTATTTATAATTACTTTTAATTTACATTAAAGTAAGTTGATTCAGAAATTCAGATCTTTCAGGGATTATCAGTAATAGCTTTAAAGTCAAATGGTATCAATCTTCAGTAAATTTTTTTAATTTGAACTGATATTTTCTGCGTTGTCTGTCAGAACCGAAAATAAAAGTTTAAAAAAAAATTAACTTTTTACTGAGCAAAAATTTTTCTTCTACAGTTCTCATATAAAGAAATATTCACAATTACTAGACTATCTTCAATAGAAAAAATTATTATTTTGATCCACTTTTGTCAATCAAGCGTTTCGTATTGGGAATATTCTTTTGTTTTATATGAATGCTCTCATTCTTTATAAATATCCATATATATTCTCTCACCTAAAGAATATATTTGTTCATTGTTATACTGACGTAGTTTTGCGGAAACAAAACATTTAGAAAATTATCATTTTAAATACTTTGACTTATTTATAGAGCATAATATATATTTATCAGAATAATTTTGAAGTCTAAGAATCTCCTTTCTTGAATGAATCACGTGTTCTTGAAATTATTTCTCAAATCATGAGTTCGAGTCCACTAAGGACCCGCCGTTATAGCGGTACTTGAAATGTGTCGAGGCTCCAAGTCCTTTCATTGGCATGGTGGTGAAGTTGGGAGGTGATAGCTTAGATGTCATCCTCGTCACTTGACCTAGCTTCAGAATTATGAGGTGTGTCAACAGTAGCCATCTTCTAAATACTACGTTAATTAACAATCAATCAATTATTCAATAAAATTGTTTTTAAATTAATTGATCTCTCAACAATGTGAATCATTTTAGATTCATATTAATCTATAAATATTTATTAACAAATAATATACGATCCAATTGATATTATCTTCTGAAGTTAGTTGAAGAAAAGCGTTATGTTATTTTAAGCTGTTTCATTCAGACTTTCACTGGCAGTGGAATTAAAATGATATTTTTTTCCGTTTTTCGTATGGTGCTTAGTATGTATAAACGTAGACCTCCTTGCTAATTATGCGCTGATTATCAATGAATTTTATTTCCTTCTCATCCTTGATTTTAATTCTTTCTCTACATTAATTAAAGATTATTTTATCGAGTTTTATGCAAATGAAGTAATAGTAACCCAAATTTGTAACTTCTATGAAAGCTCCCCATGAGTTTGGGTAAATGTTAATTTCAATTATTCCTTCAAAACTTTGGAAAAACTTTTGTCTATTTCTCCCATTGCAAAATTTGTTACACTGCTTAATTTTTCTTATAATTATAGATAATTTATATTTGCAATTAATGGAATTCTGTTTCTGATATATACATTATTTTCTCTGGAAATTATTTTACTTATCAAAGAAAATAGTTCATTTTTGTTGAGTAATATTTTAATGATTTTGTTTACAATATTCGATCAAATTCATTAAGTATAAATCGATTATCCAACATTGATATTTAAAAATTCACATAATCACACGAACTATGTAGTTACATCTTTCGAATCTTAATTTTTCTCTGAATTTTAATGTACAAAAAATTATTAATATAGATTAAAAGGACTCGATAAGTAAAGTTTGAGTGACAAGAATTTCTTATTAGATGCACGTTGGCGATAATTTTTTAAAAGATCGACAAAATTTCAATATTTACCGTAAGATATTTACTGTATTTATTGCGTTATCAAATTCTGTGTGCACTTGATTGTTCACTTTAGCCATGTTAGTCTGAAACGATACTCATTTTCAGACTAACATGGGTTCGTTCATAACATTCATATTTTTTGTTGAATTAATTGAACCAATAATATTAAAATGACACCAAGATTTTCGTTGATATGGATACTCTAATAGAAACTTGGTTTGGAAATTTGCGTTGGGGAAGTGAAACGATTATTAAATTCTCACTGCTGTGTTTTCTATTCAAATCGTTACAAAAGGTTCATTGTTTGTTATATATGCAACCCTTTCTTGAATTTATTATTATTAGCCACCTAAGGGGCAAATGTTTTAGGTGGGGCGTTTTGGCGCCGCAGATCACTTTTCAATTTCTTATCGTTTGCTTCAATTTCAGTTACAAGTAGCTGATATAATATTCAATTTAATAATTTATCGTTTCCTTTAATTTTAATATTGGTAAAATTTACTATTATCCATTTCTTGATATTTCATCGTTTACTTTAATTCTTATCCGTATATCGAATTGAGTAATTCAAAAATTATTATAAAAAAAAGCGAAACTTGGGTGGCTAAATCTGTTCTTTACAAAACTTTGAATTCAACTTTTTTAAATATTTTTTTTTCCTTTTGGATTACCTTAATGCTCCAACATTTATCAAACTTCTAAGTGAAGGAATATCATAAGTTTAAAAAATAATGCATGGGTATTGTTTCGTAAATATTAGAATGGGTACTTTGATAGATTTGATTGGTACCTTGATACGAATAGAATAATTTTTGATTTTTTTTATCCTTGGATTTATTAATTTTTTTCTAATTGTTAACATTTTGAAAATGAAAAACAAATTGATTTTGAAATAACATTAAATTTCGCTCTCTAATGTAAGGCATGAATTCTATCTAAAAAAAATGTTTTTTTTTAATTCGTGGATAAGAAAAATCTGTCACTTTTTGTCTAACCTTTAAAGATAATATTATTCTGCATATTCAGTAAGTGATTCACGAGAAAGGGAGGAAGTTAATAATTAGTTTAATAAAAGTATCATACAACTGCAATAAATTTAACTATGTCGAGAAATAATGCATCCAAATAAATTTAGATTCTTTTTTCATTTGTGCTACTTTAAGTTTATCATTCCATTCTTTTTTTCCTCTGGTTAGAATCAAAAGATGGCAGCACGATCGACATATTTTCTTTCTATACATGTAATATGTTAAAACAATATGAATTAAAAAAGTATATATATATATATATATATATATATATAATATTATATGTATATATATATATATCATAAGTATGAGCGCATGAGATCATGGGAAAGATATTCAGATTACATTTTTAGTTCTTGACCGCGAAAGATGGGATTTTCACATCTTTGATGTAATTTATTCTTCTGACCGCGAAAACGGTATAATAATTGTATGGGCTGTTTGTAGGTCCAATATAGTTGTAAATAATTTGGGAATAGTAATTTATGTACACATTTGGAGAGCAGAAATTACAATAAATATAACAGAAAGACACCGCTCCATCACTCTTCTTTTGAACCTTTAAATTAAATAATCTTTTAATATTCACTACAGAGAAGAAGGTACCAGCTTGGATGTCGCCTTCGGCAAAATTGGTCGATGTATACAATTACGATTCTGTTGCCAATAACCCTCGAGCTGCTTCTAAGTGCGTCGAAAATGTACTGTCAATCAATTCAAAACTGTTTTTCTCCTTTCTAAAGTCATAGAATCTGGATTAATCCGTTCCCATGGCTCACAAATTTTAATTGTTTTGAATATATTTTTAAAAAAAATATACTGGATTTGAGGTAAGAAAAATTAATGAATAATGAAATATTTGAGTAAACAATGTAAATTAATAAAATTTAAAGTATGTATAAAATCTTATAGAGTTATAATGTTCATGTCAGAGCAAGAGGAGGATTGATTGATCGTTTATTAACATCGCAATTTAAAAGCATCACGAAGGCTATTGTCGACGGACCTCGTAATTTTGAACCACGCTCAAGTAACGAAGGCCACGACTGAGATGGCACCTAACTCTCCTAACTTCCACATCTTAACCAATAGGTTGAATTTCAGTTTCGACAGATGTAATTGTGCATCAATTCCGTCTTTAGTGGAATCAAGACTCGAACCAGCGACTCGAAGAAAACAATTCCGATTGGTCATGACCTGGCAAATATGACAACTGGGGGTACAGCTAGATAAGAGAGAGATATTTTACTTGGAATGCGAAGCGCCTTTAGTGTTAATATCATGTAACTGTGTTTCTATAATTAAAAAAAACCCAAAACAGAGAGGAAATTTTCAGCTAAAACGACTGTGTAATCATTCAGTATGTTTTCATGACAGCTTTTAACTACGAAAAGAGCGAAAAATGTATGTCTGGACGGAGTTTGGGGAAAAGTGTTCGGTCATTAACTGAGGCAGGGCTAGCCCAACCATGGCGCATTGGATGATTGCAAGTTTCGCTTCAGTCAGTTCTCATCGTGGTGTTTTGAAGCAGAGTTTTTGTGAAAATGCGTTTGTGTTTGCTTTATTTTTTGTGCTACGTAACTGTGATATGTTTATTCTTTTTCAATATTTTTTAGAGTTTTGTACTTTTCTGTGGTTTTAAATTCTTTTCATCCATTGTAGTGCAAAATAAAATGACCAAAAGAGGTGTAGAAAATAATAGTAGGTGTGAATTTAATAAACAGTTTGGAAATGTTATTATTTGTAACAGATACATGAGGAAACCCATTTTGCATTGCTTGTGAAAGTACTTTTTCAAATTATTGAAGACACGATCTTAATATAGAAACTGTAAAATCAGCATCAGACTTACATGGAAGCAAAAGGAAAGTTTGAACCTGAGTTGGGAAAAGAATATATATGGACTAAGAAATCGGAAGAAGTGAAAATATATTTGCTACAGTAAGTACTGAAGACTGACAGGAGAGTCTTGAGCACTGACAGAGCAAAAAGAAACCTTTCTGACGTAGAAGAAATTATTATGCGTTGTATCCAAATATTTTCGCACCTTCTTCATAATAAAAGCATTAAAACGAAAGCAGACGAAATAGCTAAATCAGTTATGAGAAGTATCGAGGAACTTTATCTGGATGTATCCATTGGAAGACCTTGTCCATTTTTGTACTTTCTTTTCTCTAGCTTTGGATGAATCAACGGACATATTTGATTTAAACGGTTAAACATTTTTACAAGAGGAATTGATGATAATTTTAATACATCTTTGAAGAACTTGCCATTCTGAAATCGTTTCATGGTAAAACAAGAGGATCAGAAATTTAAAAAAATAAAATCTGCCAAGAAAATCTTAAAGAGGATTATAGCAAGTGTGTGCACTAACGAAACGTTATCAAAGATAGGTAAACTCAATGCCACTGCAACTTTGCTTGAAAGTTTTTTAAATCGTTCTATACTAAAATAGCTTTGCATTATACATCAAGAAGGTGCCAAAACTTTAACTATCCAACATGTTATGTTACCAGTTGTGAAATGTGTCAACAAAATAAGAGCATTAAACAGACAAGAATTCAGAGGATATCGTCAATTGTTAGATTTGGAATATGGGGATCTTAACTTTTCATTGTGAAGACTTTCTAGAGGGCAAGTTCTGAGAAGATTCTGAAAATTAAAAAATGTTGTATCTATTTTTTATAACAGGAAAATGTACTATCTGATGAAGGAACCTGTTATTTGATAACAACCTGATATTATGAATAAATTATAAATTTCCTAGCTAAGTTAATCGCATCAGTTCATTTGAAATGAAACTTTTCATCTCTCAGAAAATGAGGATTTAAGTCAACATAATGCTTGAAAGAGCAGAGTAAATGCGCTGAAAATAATAGCAATTTGATAAAATATATATTTCATCAAATTCAGGTGGTGATATTGCTGCCTTTCTGTGGCAGCTATCATTAAGCTATCTCCCTCTCGCGTGAGAGATAATTTCTGACTGTTTTAAATTAGTGTTCCTTCTTTAAACTAGCATAAATTAATTGATTTAATTGCGTGTTTAAGTTATTTCTTTCCTTTCCATAAGTGGAGAAGATTGTATCCTTATTTTTATTCACCAATCCCTGATCATGAACGAAAGACGACATAAAAGGGCCTCGAGTTATATGGCTCGTCTGTTAAAAAATTGGTCTGCAAAAGATTGGTCCCCCCTGAACTAGGGGATCAGCAAAGTACAACAGGGGCATAGTGAGATATTTTTCATGAGGAAGGGAGATGTCTCCCCCTTCAACTCCTACCTCAAAATAAATTTTAAATTTCATTGTTTATTTTCAAGATAAAGAGTGTTTATATGCTCGGGAGACTAGGATTTCAAATATTGATTTTTTCTGAACAAAAATTTCAGAATTAAAAAGTTTTTTCGTTTTCAAATTTCAATATACATTAATCCTTATGGGGGTATGATACAACCCTCATACTTTCTTCCCACTCTTTGCCATTAAGTACAAGGAAACATCGTTAAGTCGGATTCATTGGGATCAGAGCAGGTCCGGGTTATGGGTTAACAGGAGAATGGAAATATTGAAATAACTTAAAACACACTTTTATATTGAACAGCAGGAATTAAAGAAGACTTTTGTGAGCATTAGATGTGTGAGATTTAAATTGTTTTATGACATTTTCAAATAGACATTGTAGCACCGTATGCCATTTGTCGTTGGTGATCTGTATTGTTGACTTTGCTCAGAATATTTTCGTCTTTCATACATTCACAGTTGTTAGAAGATTTCAGTAAAGTAAATAACTTTTTAATAATATTTTTAATTAAAAAGAAGTTCTTCGCGGAGAACGATCCGTGTCATGCGGAGATTTGAATTAAAAGGGGTAGAACTAAATGAGGTTCTATTGCAATTAGGTTCCTCCTTTTCATCCGTTTTTACAGTTCTCGTTTGCCACTCCTAATTCGACATTTTACATTGTCTTAAGCTATTCACTCTAGGCAGATGAATTATTATTCTATTAACTATTGCTTAAATAATAATATTACTTGATATTTTGAAATTAGTAAATTAGAGTTATTCAAAAGTTAATTTTTTATTGCGATTTTCAATATTATTATTTACCAGTATGTAAAATGCATGGCAGAAACAAAAATCTGTGTATTTATACATAAATATTATTTTTTGTTCTATCGAGAAATAATTTCTTTTTATGACAGCGCATGTTTTTATTTCAAGAGTAAATTTACATATGGATAATTAACAAAAAGCTTAAATAGATCAGTCATATTTTTCAAATTTCATTGTTGAAAAAATGTTAAAAGATTTTATGGTTTAAAAGAAAGAAATACATTCGAAGTCGGTATTTATTTGTTTAGGAAATATATTCACTAAATAAAATTTTCTTAAGGTAGTACCAAATTTATTTTTTTTTTTTAAAAGCATTTGAAGATTTAGGGTATTTTATAGGGAAAAAAATCGGTATTTTGGTGTCTTAAAAAGTTCAATTTTCCTTTTTCGCATATAGACTAATAGATTTCTGTTTTGTACTTATGTTTGTATTTATTTTCTCTTATTTAATATTTTTCTTTTTCATTTTTCTGTAATTTCTAATCCAAAACGTTTTCTTTGATTTCTTAACAATGTAGTTTTAATGATAGACTAGATATTTTTCACTTAAGCATTATTTTTCTATTTTCTATGCATTTTTTAATAACTTTTTTTTTCTTTTACAAAATTTAAAATTACCTTTGTATTTTATTTTATAAAAATTATTTGAATTACTTAGATTTTTCTGACTTTAATTATTATTTTTTATGCATATATGAGTGCTATTTTATCCTATTTATATTTTTTTTCCTTTTTACATTAGAATTTTTTAAAAAATGGAATTCTTTGGTATTTTTTTCCTTTTTAAAAATATTTAGAGTTTATCTATTCTTATATGTTTTATATATTTTTCTTATTAGTATAGTTTTCTTTTTTTACAATTTTTGATTTGGCAAAGGGATTTATGATTTGATATGGCATTTCAAATGATTGGCAAAGTGATTGTATCTATATGATCTTGTTCGGTGTTAAGCTAATATTTTATGTTTATTATTGTTAAGAAGTTACCATTTTTTTGCCTTGGAATATATCTTGATGTGAGTTTACTTATGTTTAGTGATTAAACTGTACAGTTATATTTGTGCTTTAGTACATATACTTCCTATGGATTTTTGGTTTTTATTATTTGGTTAATTATTATTACAGTAGATATTTTGAGTGTATAATGTGTACTGTTCTGAAAACTTCCTGTTTTAGGAATTTGTCTGATTATTTCAGAAAATCACTTTAGAACCTTGTTAGGTTATTTAATACGAAGATGAAATATGGAGAGAGTGAAAAAAGTTAATGTTTGCTTGGATGACGGGAAAAAAATAGCGCTTTTGAATATGATCACAAGTTTGCGAATGTAGACAGAAAAAGTTGTTGAATTGTTAGAGCCCAGAGATAAAACTTATAAAACTAGAATTTTTTGAAATAAAAAGTATTTAAATTATACTTATCAATGTAACAAATTAGGTGAACTATATCATTATACATATTACAGTGATAAATATTATATTCTCCTCAATTTTGTTAACAGGAATATATGTAAAAATAATATATTATTTTTAATATATTAAATAAAATATTATTATTAAAATGATATATTATTTTATAAAAAATTATAATTTTTTTTTAAATATTTATTAAAATTTTAGATGCAAAACTTAAAAAATGATTAAAAAATATCAACTTATAAGAATTCTAAATTTATTTATACATTGATTAAACTTCGTATTTCAGTAATATTAGAATTAATCAATATAGGTTTGACACAAAAATTTTAATAAGTTGTAAGGCAATAATGAAATAAAAATTTGGTATTTCATTTACATGTTTTTCACGATGTTGGAGTGATGTATAATCAAAATTGTTCCTTATATAAAAAAAAATAGGCTGTAGTGGGATAACTACTTTATTGAATATTATAAAAAGGGCATTATTATAATGGTTAAATATTAAATATTTTAATAAAAATAGATTACTAAGTATTTAAACAAAATGTTTATAAAATCTTTTATCATAATAATGATAGGAAAAAATAGTATTTTTAAAAGAAAGGATAGAGGTAGAAAAAGTAAGAAAAAAATTTTGCACAAGAAAGATATTGAGGCAAAAAAATTCTTTAGCTTAACGATACTTTTGAGAAAAGTATGAATTATTTCATATTTATTATTTTGCATTGAACAAATAGAAATTTATTTAGTTAGAGGCCATTTAATGCTTGATAACAAATTTAAATATATGTGTTTTCATCTAATTAAAGATTTAACTAACGATTTGTTCTATGCAATATGAAAGATTATAGTGGCTGCGGTAGCCTAGTTGTCATGGTTTCAGACTCGTGGCCGGTGGTTTTCATTGAGTAGTGGGTTCGAGCCTTGAACACCAAAGATCCACAGGAGCTGATGTACGTTAAATCTGTCGGGGCCCAAAGTCCTCCCTTTGGCGTAGAGTGAAAGTTAGGAGAGGGGGTGCCAGCTCAGGTATCATCCTCGTCACTTGACCGTGGTTCAAAATTACGAGATCCGTCGTCGATAGCCCTTGTGTTGCTTCTAGTGCGACATTAATAAAACTAAGCTAAACTATTGAAATATTATAATTTAGGGTACCAGAAAATTTAATATTGTACTATTAAATTCATGAATAATTATAATAATAATATTATTAATATATTGAATATAATAATATTCTTAGTAAATATTAGAAATTAATCTCAACAATAAAAAAGCTTTTAAATATGATTGGACCTATTTGTATTCAATATCTTTTATTTCATTAATACATTTGTAATGTCTTTATTTTTTATATGTATGTAAAATAATTCTTGTGCTATTCCCCCACCATCAGTCCAGTTTTTATCTGTTGCGTGTTGGCAACATCCTTGTTGTTTTGGAACGAACTGGGTTTTGGCGGGAGACGCCATTAGTGGTAGTCTTCGAGTTTGCCTCTGTAAGGTTCACATAAAGTGAATCGATGAAATAATTGTAATCGTATTCTTATTACTTTATGTTATAAATTACGAATGTTGGCAACGCATGAATATAGTCGTAAAAAAGAACTATTACGCTTATTCTAATTAAATGTTTATTTCGACTAATCAGTTGTTATTTATGAACTAGTTGATCATAAACCAACCTTTATATGGCGCAGTCGGTATCTAAAGCTTTCGCGAAGTTTATCATCTTCTTAAAAATTGTACGCAGTCGCTAAGCCTAAAATTGTATGCAGCCTCTAAGCCTAACTTGGAATCTTCAGACTTTCCTCGCCAAGGATCATAATCTCGCCAAGATTTATTTTTTTTGCCTGGAAGATCTCCAAAACAACAACTTTTCGCATAGTAAGTGAAGTTTTTAAAAATTCAATAGACTCTTATTTTGCTTCTGATAAAATTTAATAAGAATATTCTGACGAATAATAATTCTGAAAATAAATTAGTTTCGTGTTTGCTTCGTACAAAAAACGTCGCCAAGCAATTTTCGCTAAATTCTTCTTTTTTTTTTCGTCTGGAACAGTGAACAAAAAAAAAAAAATGTCAACAAATGCTGATATCATTTTTGATTCTTTAGAATCACATCCGCTACAAAATTTAACGATTGTTCAAAGAATTGCGTTTCAGAAATCTTTCGCTAACCGGAAACAAAAATGATTTAATGTTGCGTATTGTAGAGGATAATAATAAAAGAAAAAACGAAGGAACTTTGGATAAATTAAATACTCTTCGTATGCAGTATTTTAATGATGAGGAGATACCATCTGACAGAAAATTATTGATGGAAATTGAATCTTTACGAAAACAAGTAAAACTTTTAAGTAATTCTGCTACACAATCACCACTTCCTAAGCCTCCACCTTCCCAAATAGATCCGAATATCGCAGCTATTCTCTCTACATTAATAGAAACGCAAAAACAATTTTTAGAAAAGCAAGCAAATTCAAATGTAATTCAAATCACATCTACAAATGATACTGCAAATTCAATTCAAATATTTAAGGGTGAAATAATTGAAAATGCCCTTGAATGGCTAAAAGAAGTTGAGAGAATTTCAATTTTAGCTAACTGGTCTGACGAATTAAAATTAACAAATGCTATTTCTCGTCTCTCGGGATCTGCTAAAAATTGGCAATTAACAACAGGAAAAAAGTTTAATGATTGGATTACTTGGAAAACTGCTCTTGCCTCAAGATTCAAAAGGCGTATTACAATGCAAGAATTTTTGGCTCACCAAAGTGAACGAAAATTGAAGCATAATGAAAGTTTAGTGGATTATATTTATTCAAAAGACGCTCTTTTGGAAAAAGCTCCCTTCACTATTCCCCAACCTGACCGTATTTCTATGATCATTGGTGATATTACAGATGAAAAATGGCAAATTGCATTAGCTACTCAAAATTCGAATACGGTTGAAGAATTAATTGACAGGGCAACTGCACTTGATGCTATTCGCAGTGCAAAACAAGAGCATAAGAAACATTCTACAAAATCTCAAATTAGATCTTCTTATACATATGATGAGCAACGTCGTAAATACAATCCAATAACCGATGACGTTCGAGATATTACTTGTTGGAGATGTGGAATTAAAGGTCATGCTTCTTTTATGTGTAGTTTACCTCCTCCTCCTCGTGGTTCAACCATAGCTCAACCAAGAAATACGTCACGACAAAATCAATATTCCAACAGTCAAACTATTAGTGCCCAATTCCCGTCTTCTAGCAGTTCAACTAGTTCTAATAATCACGCATTAGTCGAAACCACCAGTTTGAACTCTTCAAATTCCCGCCGCAACAACAATAATCGCAACTCGACATCTGGAAGATCTACAACCGCAAATAATCCTTCCATAAATTGTATTAGAACTCAAACGAATAGGCGTGCATTAATACCTGTTATCATTAATAATGATACAGAAATTCAAGCCCTTTGTGATCCATGTGCAGATATCACAGTCATTCAAGAATCTTGTGTCCCAAGTGATATTGTCATTCACCCGTGGAATGATGGACAGTTCCAAGTTGTTGACCATGAAATAAAGCCAATAGGTTGGATTTCTTTAAACATAATTGTTGGAAATGTGGAGCATATGATGCCTAAAATTGGAATCTGCACCCAGCTTCCATTCAAACTTATTTTAGGATTCGATTGGCAGCAACAAGTTCAAGCTAGATGCACTTATGACCCTAACGGCTCATTATGTATTTCTACTCCAACTTCATTTCATTTGTACGAATGTATTCATGCTTCAAAACCTAGTATCAATTGCGTCGCTCTTAATCAACCCTTACTAGATGATGTTACTTTGCCAGAAGCCACATTCAATATAGTTTCATCCGACACACATCTGATCCCTAAATCCGCAGGACTTTCTACAACTCAACAAGCTCAACTTGATGCAGAATTTGGAAAATTTACTGACGTTTTTTATGCTAATGATGATAACATTGGACTATGTCCATATGTGGAATTCAAAATCGAATTACAAAATGAAAAGCCAATTAGATGTAGACCGTATAGACTTTCAGAGCCTGATCGCCAATTTCTAAATAGTCAAATTCAAAAATGGTTAAAACAAGGAATTTGTCGCCCTTCCAACACGCCTTACACCGCTCCTGCATTCATAGTCGACCAGCCTTTCCATGAAAGCACTACAAGACGAGTTGCTGTAGATTTTTCACGCACCATTAATTCCATTACGAAGATTGATCCGCACCCAATCGACCAGATGGAGGATGCGATTAAACGCACCGCAAATGCTGCAGAGGAAAATATCGAACCCGAGTCATGCATCGAATTCAATCAGCCTATTGTGACACAGAATAGCTCTTTTCAAATTCCGAAGTGCAAACGATTTCGAAGGGTGGCCAGAAAAATGAGGTGGAAGAGAGGGAAACGCAGAACTCTGTGGTCGGGAGTGAAAAGAAGACTCGTCAAAGAAAAGAGTAAGTTGAGACCTGGTTTGCAAAAACTTGAGTGGAAACGTGTAAAGAAGAGACTGCATGAAGAGTGGAAGACGAGAAGGACCTCTTTGGTGCAATGGGTGGATAGATTCTTCGGAAGCGAAGACCAACTAGATCTTTTAACTTTGGCTAGGGCCGAAGCGGCAAATAATGTGTATGAAACACATTTGGAGAACAAGCAAAGATTTGATCTCCATCGCAGATCCCATTCCTTCACGGCAGGAGATCTCGTGTTATACGACTGGCCGAAAAAAGGAGATCACAAATTGTCTCCCATTTTCAAAGGACCATTTGTGATTGTACGTCCAGTCGGGGCCGTGTGTTACGAGATCAAGTTTACGACACAGCAGAACAAATTTATAAAGGTTGTCCACGTGCAACATCTTCGCCCTTACTTAACGAAATACACCAACCATCGAGGAAAACAGTACAGACGAAGAGATTGAGAGGTACTAAGCCGTCATCAAAAGTTTTGTTTCTTTTACGCTTCAATTTTAAAATTTATTTTTGTCTATATAAATTTCATATTGAGCGGGGCCGAATGTAAGGTTCACATAAAGTGAATCGATGAAATAATTGTAATCGTATTCTTATTACTTTATGTTATAAATAACGAATGTTGGCAACGCATGAATATAGTCGGTACGAGATGTAAACAGAACTATTACGCTTATTCTAATTAAATGTTTATTTCGACTAATCAGTTGTTATTTATGAACTAGTTGATCATAAACCAACCTTATACCTCACAGTTTAGCTGCTGGCAGTCGTTAAAATAAATTTATAGTTTGTTGAAAAGTTTCATATATTTTTACATACGACTAAATATGTAAAAAATTGTCGTATTGTTTTAAATTATAATATTAACTTAGATTTAAGAAATAACGATTTATGTTGTGTATTGTTTACATTGAGGAATATAAAAATGTGATTTCAAGTAATTTGAATATTGTTGAGGATATGAAATTAAGAAGTATTGTGAATCATAGTACTAATTTTAGATTCAACATTTCGAAAAAAAAATTTCACGTTTAGAAACAAATAAGCTTAAATATTGATACTTAAAAAATTATCAATTATGTATGAATTTCTATAAGAAGCTTTTAAACAGTTTAAAAGCTGTGAAATTAAAAATTTGGTATTATAACCATGGTCGCCATGTTGTTGAATTCCGGTAGGGTTAACTGAGATTTAATAAGTAAAGACTATCTAAATAACTTCCTAAATTTGATTACGTTCATTTCGATATTACAGTTAAAAATACAATAACTTAAGGACACACAATTAAGGGTTAACATAATCGTACAAATTTACATAATTATCTCCTCCGCCTGGACTCTGGTTATTAGCACTCCAGTTGTCATCACTCTTCATGCGGCCGCTAGACGGCGCGCTTGAACGCAGGATGGTTAAGGGCTCCTCCTCTGACTCGTGCAACGTCTCGGCGAAGAGTAAGCACTAAATTTCTAGGTTTGCCCTTTCTCCGGAGAGGTGCTACAGTCCCACTGTCTCTTGAAACTGATACTTCATAAGCTCGTATGTTTGAGCTGTGGTAAGTCCCAAGGACTTCATCTGGCTTTGCTGGGTCAGCAATGTTGATCAGTGCTCTTAAGTCGTATGTAACATCACTGTTGTTCTTAACTCTCTACCAAACTGCAAAAAGGCTGCTATGTGACTTCACACTTAGCAGTGTTCTTTGAAAAACGAATCATTGGCAGTCTCTCTTCCAAAGTGTCATGTTCATCTTTGACTAATATGGCGAGTAGGGGGTTTAGATCCCTGTTTTTACGTTCAAATAGGTTAGCTTAGGGATGATATACAGGAATAAGGTATTGCTTAATTTCAAGAAAATTGCAAGTTTGTTATACAACGGCGCTGACGAATAATGAAACGTTGTCTTTGATCTGAGAAAGTCCGTATCTTAGAAAGACTTCTTCGACAACAGTTAAAGCGCAGTTTACATCTGTTGTTTCTGTAAGGGCAAATGGTTCTACCCAATTAGTACTGGTATTTCACAATAGCAATCCACTTCTTATCAGATAAGGTCTCTGGAGAATGTCCAAAAATATCAAAAGCAAGGGTTTCAAACCTTTGGACATAGACTGGAGTTCTAAGAAGACTGATTGGCTTCTAATTAGTCAGTTTGTAACGGTTGCATTCCGGACAGTTCTTAACATACTCAGAGATGTATTTTCGCATCCCTGGAAAAAGTATCTAGTGGCAATTCTGATGTAAGTTAAGTTCCTTCAGCCTCATAGAGTAGACATCATGGCACTGTTGCAACACACTCTCTCTCTTTCATGGATAGGAACTACAAGTTGTGCTTTATCTGTTTTTACTTCGAGTGAGTAGCAAAATAGAATTCCTTGATTCATCAGGTAACCTCTGCTGGTCCAGTTTGTGAAGTTTTTCCTCTTTTAAAATGCTTTCAAAATGGTCAATTATTTTTTCAGTTCATCATTTTTTAATTGTCTTCCCCAATTTCTTTGGACTTCCTCACTGGAAAATAAGTCACAAGGGGCATCTTCATTTAACTAGATTGGTAGGTCTAGATAACATGTCTGCAATCGCATTTGCCTTACCAGGAATATACTGTACTTTCAGGTTGAAAGATTGAATTTCAAATGCCCATCTAGCAAGTCATTGGTGGGAGACTTAGGGTTGAGAAGCCATCTCAGAGGTTGGTGGTGGGAGACCATATTTACTTCTGTTCCTTCCACATATCCAAAAAATTTCTTGAGAGCCCATGCGATAGCTAGAGCTTCTCAACCCGTCGTAAAATAGTTGCGTTCAGCCTGAGAAAACAGTCTACTGGCGTATTCGATAGAGTGTTCCTTTGATCCAATACCTTGAAGTAAAATGGCTTCGAAATTGCTCGCCTCTGTGCTAATAACATATAGTTTTGTACCATAATAACACTATCTGTTTCCATACTGGAGGTGTTATGAGACAGTTTTTTAGTGTTTCAAATGCTTCTTATTGTTTGAAACCCCATTCCCACTGGACTTTCATCTTTGTTAGATCACTAAGAAGGCATTATTTTTCTGCAAAATTTTGAATGTATCTTTTAAACCAAGAGAAAGTTTGAAGGAAGGATTGTATTTCCTTGATATTTTTGGGATGTGAAATGCTCTGTATAGAAGAAATCGTTTTGGAATCAACATCTGTTCCATATTGTGTGATTCCAAGTACTTAACCCGAGGGAAGCGAAGTGGTACTTCCTTCTGTTTGCTTGCAGTTTGAACAGCAATAACCTTTCGAAAATAGTTTGGAGATCTGAGAGATATTTCTCGAATGACTCTGACAAAATAATGATGTCGTAGAGATAAGTAAGTGTTAGAATGCTTTCAGGTCCATTGCGAAAACAGTTAATAACCCTCTGGAAAGTTGCAGGAACATTCCTTAGATCGAATGGTATTCTTAAGAAACGGCATGTTCCTAAATTATACACAAAAGCTGTTTTATCTTGGTCAGAATGATGAATCTTCACTTGGTGATATCCTGCTTGTAGATGAATGGGTGATATGAAAGGAGTTAGGTTTTCCTCGTGAAATAGGTCATCCAAACGTGGAATCTTCCACTGTAATCGTATTTAATTTCCCATAGTCTATTCAGAATCTCACCGTTGCATTCGATTTCGGTATTACCACTACATTTCGGAATTAACGCTGCATAGGATGATTCGCATTCTTCGATAAATCCATTAGCTAAGAGTTTGTCAATTTCTTGTTTTAAAATTTTATTCTTTGCAGGATTCATCCTATAAGGTGGTACTGCAACTGGGAAGTGTTCACCAGTATTGATTCGGTGTTTAATAAAAGGTGTTGGCTCACTCCCGGTTGAAAACATTTCTCGAACTTTTCCAGCATGAAATTTAATTCTTCTTTTTGTTGAAAAGAGAGGTGTGTACCTTCGTTTTCTCGAAGTCTACAATGCTGTGACTCAGTATGTACTGCTAGTAAAGAATAGATGTTTGACGACGTTTCTATAAAGTTGTACTGTGTTTGAGGGAGTTCAGAGAAGTAACATTTTCTTTTCTGGAGATCTAGGACGATTCCTGCTGCGCTCAAAATGTCGTTGCCTAAGAGAATTCGGTTGCTTCTGTCGCTTTTTAACACAATCATTTTGTAGGAACAACTTTTCATTAAACGCTGATATCCACGACTGTTATAAGGATCTTCGCATTTTGAATATGACCATAGGTGAGTTCAGGTCAAATGTTTTGCTCTCAAGTATCAGGCCACCTTTACTGTGTAGATGATAGAGTTTTTCGTTATTAAATTTTCTAGATATCGCAGTGGACTTGTCTCTGATGTCGGGAACTCACTACTAAAATTTGGTCAGTTAGATGTCACTAAATTTTTCGGTACTTGTCCATTATAGCGGCGCCCGCCAAATTACGATTTCGGATGTAGACGAAAAATCGCCAAGCAGTAAGATTCATCGTCATGTTTGGTTGTAAATTCCTAAGGTTGCAGTCCTAAAGAAGCAGCACTTCCTCATTTTAGGAAAATATCACTTACCTGTTAACATTACCGATTTCGTATTTTTTTTAAATACCTATTTTGTTGAATTTGAAAATGTCGTTAACAATTTTCAGTTTACTAAACAGCAAAAGGGATGCCGAAAATATTATTTTACCGAAAACATTATTATGCAAAAGAGGTCACGTCATGAAGTTGAATGTTAATGAAGAAAGTTGCGTAACAAAAAACAGCGCGGCTCGGCATCATTTAGAATCGTATCTTGCAGAATTTATGTGGAGGAAATATGTAGGGAAAAAAGTGCTTTCTATGAAATAGTGAACGCAATTTCGGAAATATGGCCTTTAATGTAGATTGGTGTTCTAAAAGTTATGTAAATATTAATATTAAACATCTAAATTTTATAGTACTTATTGGGATGAGATTTATCACTAAACATATAAAAGATTATTAAATAAAAATATTTAAAAAATTTTATATTATTTATTGGTGTATGATTTGTTTTCCTACATTTCAATTTCGCGCTACGCTTTCTTAGCGCTTTTAATTAGCTTAGCGACATTGGTGTATTCTTAATTTGGCGGGCGCCGCTTTAATGGACAAGTACCAATTTTTTTTTACTCCATGACGAGCATTTTCATAGACATCTACTAATTTCAAAGATTAATAACAATCTGCCCATGAATCGATAAAATGCTCTTTTTTATCCGAAAGTGATTATTTCTAGATTTGGTTGCTAATAATTAGATTTTTTAACTATTCAAAATTTTTAATGTTTAGTTATGTTACTATCCTTCAACATAAGAGGTTAGTTCAAATTAGAAGTCTCTCCAAGTTGTATCTAGGTTTTATTGTGTTGCGGGAGAAAAAAAAACTGTCTGAAACGGTTTGCAGTTGTTGTATACTTAAAAAGCCAGGGTTCAATAATAACGTCGATATGCC
>BMAW01051852.1:711266-789465 GCA_019974015.1 Nephila pilipes
TTTTTTTTTTTTTTTTTTTTTTTTTTTTTTTTTTTGTAATTTTTGAAGTATTTCTATCACTTGAAGAAGTCTTAATGAGTATAAAACGTGAGTAAATTTTATTTCTAGATTTCTTTGCTTCTGTAAAGTAATTTTTTAAAACCTGTTTCCTTTTTTTTGTATTTCTATATGTAGTATTAATACACGTAGTGTGTTGTACTTGAAAATTTTAATTTTGCTCTTAAGTATTTTTTTCTCCATTTGTTACTTAAGAGCTTTTGGTTTTTTGAGTGTTTTCCTTTTTAATTTAATTTTTTTTTTTTTTTGGTTTTTATTTTTCAAATTTATTTAGTTTACATTTTTGGCGGTATAACTATTGAATGTTGTAACAGCCTGTTACAACATTCAATATATTACCCTTAATTTTTGCGTTTTTCAAAAGAAAAAAATTTGTTTTTTTTTTAAGATTTCAACGTTTAACCAAAATTAGATATAGGGAACTTTCGGTTACAGTAAACCTTTCATTGGGTTCGCAGTAACGGAGTTCGATTGTATCTGGGTGATTTATTAGTAATAATTAAAACTTTACGATAACCCCTGGCATAAACCTATGATCTGAATACGCACAAGTGTAGATTCTATCACCTTCTATAATTTATGATTAATTATGCTGTAAAATAGTTTAATTATATATCATATTAACAGTAGTAACTATGATCACCTTCTAAAGCCAGCAACTTGTAAAGCATTAGCAAAACAGCAACATGCTATCATTCGTTATGATTTTGATGCTTCATTACGAAAAGTAATCGAACCT
Organism: Nephila pilipes; assembly: GCA_019974015.1. Classification (NCBI taxonomy): domain Eukaryota; kingdom Metazoa; phylum Arthropoda; class Arachnida; order Araneae; family Nephilidae; genus Nephila; species Nephila pilipes. The sequence continues at coordinate 712,063 of BMAW01051852.1, forward strand.
TAAGTTCTAATTTAATATCAAATATCTTAAGAAATAGTTTTATGAATAAAAAATATTGATCGTAAAATATACTTACCGTTTCAATACTTACTAATTGAAAATGTCTTTATGTTATTACTAAACTTAAAGACAGTTTTTTTGTTCATCTTTCGAATTCTTGAAGGTATATATATATATATATATATATATATATATATATATATATATATATATATATATATAACCTTCTTCACATTGTTTCATCCTTTATTTTTCTTCTATATTTTAACCCATATGGTTAACAGACCAATTTACTAATAAATTCTTTTGGAGAAAGGTAGTTAATGTAAAATCAAACCATACATTGATGAGCGTAAATTTTAACTTCATATTTTCCTTTGTTGTAAATGAATAGAATGAACAAAAATATTTACAAAATATTTTTAAATATTTAGATTCAGTTGATCATACCTCTTTCAATCTACTTTACAATTATTCAGTTGAAGCCATAATATTCATTTAGCCCTGCAACAATATTAGTAGAGATGTAAAAAATATTAAGATTTTCTGTATTTATCAGGCATTGGGAATGTTGATTCAATCTCACACAACAATGAAGAGATCTACTTACTAAACGATGTTACTTATTCGATCAGTCAACCTTTTAGTTGAATCGTGTTGAACAGAAGTTATACAATAATTTAAATTTATCACAGAAAAATGGTTTTTTCCCCAAAGGGTTGATGGGTCAATCTCACCTGAAGTTCTATTTACCTGACATTTTCGCAAGTCGGCCGACCCATATAAAGAGTTTTATTTATATTATTTGAATTAATACCCGGTGTCTAAGAAAGTAATGAATCAACTGCTGTTGATGGTGATGATCCATCATTTGAGCTAAAAAGTATGTATAATGGAGATTTTTTTTATTCATCTCTTAGTTTCAAATTTGATTCAATTTCAACTTTTTTACTTAGTTCTATAAATGTGTTTTTTTGTTGATTTTAGATTTTAATTGTCCTCTTACTTTCATGTTTTTTAATGATAAATTCATTGCTTTATCTTATACACACACACATATATATATATTTACACCTTCTGTTCCGAAACTTACTTTGTTGTTTCGTAAATAAGTCGCATAAACAACTAATAAATTCGATTTAGAAATAACGAGGAACTAATAACATGTTACTTCGTAAAACATGAAACAAAATAAAAATACAGTCCGTCGCGAGATAATCTGATGAAAAGTTTTCTTAAATTGATATAAGCTAAAACGGAAAGGAAATTTTTTCTCTGATTTTTTATATAAATAATCGTTACCAAGATCTTAGCCGACACAGAGTATCGTAAGATTCGTAGAAATATTGGTTATGGACTAGATAAATATTTGGATTTAGTGCGAACGAAAATATTGTTAAAAAGAATTAAACAAAAATAAACCATCTGAGTTCGGATGATATTTAAATCAATATAATATTCCACAAATTCACCACATTTCAAAAATGAAAATATTTAAATTCTGGTCAGATTGTAACGTTGGGCCATTCGCGATTTTCTCCGCACTAACATCACTCGACTTTAAAAATCTTAAAACCTAAATAAATAGTCAATAAGCGCAAAACTCCCTTTGGTGATACGTAAGAGGTGGACAACACGCTTTACTATCTATCAAAGAATATATGAAAGGACGCTTTGTCTCGAATCTTTCTTAACTCAGTTAATATTAGTTTATGTTCGAATAATAAAAACTTAGCTTATCAAATCAGTCATTTCAACTATTCCTCGATTTTAGCAGATTCGACTCCTATTACTTTGATCACGAGTCTCCTTCAATTGCTTTCAAAAGTAACGATTAATTAAGATGATTCAACGAATTTACAAATATCTATCAGCCTGTCCTCTATTCTCTTTTTTTCCAGTTCTATTCCGCTTACATATCTCTAATTCAGTTCATTGCATTTCTCATCTTTACATAATCACGTTTTATTTGGTTAGCAAGAAATTGTTATTGTATGCAATTCAAATTACAAAAGTCACTAAAGAGAAAACTGCGAATAGCTTAACGTCACAAGGTTCATTAAAATGTTAAAATATCATCTAGTTAGAATAAAGGTACATGTTCCTGTATGATGAAAAATTATTAATAATTATTTTATCACAGAATTTATTCACTCCCAATTATAAAAATGTTTCTGTCGAAATTTTTCTCTCTCTTTTCTTTCTTCTAATTATTAGAATATTGAATACACTGTACATAAATACAGGGTATTCAAAAAATTCTGTAGGACTGGTCGCACACGTACTCCTTGAGGACTCACATTTGTTATTAAGCTTAATATAGTCTCTTCACAATTCAAAACGACACTTGAAATGAGGGTCTGTAAGTATCATGTGGAACTCATGCACTCCAACACTATTGAGTTTCTCTGCCATCATTGATTCAATCTCTTCCATGGACCACTGCCTCTTATACTTCAATTTAAACTTGAGAAATAAAAAATATCCTAAAGGAATATATCTGCTGAGTACAGGGGTGGCTTATGAACATAATCTGCCTTCTCGTCAAAATGGTACAAGGATTGTCTTATGAAACGGTGCATCGTTTTGCAAAAAAGACATCAATTTTCATTGTCCAACAAATAGGGCCTCACACAGCACATTTATTTGAAAAGTCTATCGAAAATTTTTTTGTAGAATACCCCAGTCACAGTAGAACCTATACGACAGAATTCTGTTACACAAGCTCAACATTTTCATTATTTCGACTCAAATATGGATAACCTGTTTTCTCATCGTCTATGGTCAAGTTTTTTCCCAGATTTAAACAGTTTTTTTAGTTTTTTTCCAGTCATATGTTTGTGTCGCCTATTTTCCCAATTAAAACAAAAAATTTAATCTTCGTCCATTACTCGATGTTTTTTCAATGACTCACACGCACGCATTTTGGAAAGGAACGCTGTCAAGTCGAAATGAAGCTTCCAAGTCCAGATGAAATGAATGGAACCGTTTGATACGCGTAGCTGAAGATTGTCCTCCTAGTATGTGTATATTTAGAGAGAGAAAAGAAAACTATGTTATAATTCCTAACTTTTCCTTCAAGTTAAACACACACTGATGTCCAAATGTTAAGCATAATTGGTAATTATATGAAAATTGAAGATAATCCACGTCGGAATGGTGGAAAACATGATATGCGAGTGTAAAAAGTTTATAAAATCGGAATATATTGAGAAAGAATGATAATAATTACTTTTATTATTCAAAGAAGCCGTTTAAAAAAACTGGATATAAGAGGTGCTCACAAATTCATTAAAAAGGTTATGCTGCAGTTTAATAAGGTGTGTAATCACCTCTGACACCCAGGTACTTTGCACAATGATTTCCCATACTTGTTATGACAGTGTGAATGAGTTGAGGGTTCAAAGATTTCCAAACGTCTCTAAGAATTCTTTTCAATTATGTAACTGAGCTAGATGGGTGAGGAAAAACTGCAAGTTATCTCCAGAATTTATGCCACACTCATATATGTTTGATATAATTGAGATCAGGTGAATAAGCAGACTACGGCAAGCGTTTTTCCATTTCAAGGAAGTCGACAATCAGGCTCGTACAGTGACAAGGGCTCTTATCATCCATAAATATGAAGTCAGGACCAACATCACATTAAAACAGGCTAAAACAAGAGCTTTATCTCTGTATCCTTTAGTAGTCATAGACCTCGTCTCAAAGATATGCAGGTCTGTGTAGTCATCTGCCCGCCCATATTCCTGCGGAGACTACACTTAGAAAGTTCTTAAGTAGTCCCCTTTACATCCGGACAAGGTCCCCATTTTAGACATCTAGACTCGTGAGAAAGAGCAAACAACATTTCTACTTCTCTTGAACTTTGATATTTTAGAGTCCGATTCTCCTGGGAACCAAGAACACCTTCACATCAGGTGTCCAATTTAGCAGGTGTCAATTCCTTTCCCATTTGGAGTGCTCAGGACCAATAACTAGTTTATTACTTTCAACTATCCAACCAAAACATGGGATTATGTCCCGTGGCTTTGGAAGAAGCGTGGTCATTTCTGTTCTACCCAAAATTTCTGAAGAGAAGAGACAATCAGAGCTCTACTAAACGTTCGACTTGAACGTCATGTCCGAGGACATTGCTATACATTTTTAGCATGCGATATGTATCCAAAATGTTACATTTGAATTGCAATTATAAGTGCGACAAACACTTTACCTTGTTAATATCAACTTAAATATTTCAAATTAGTTGTAATAAAAATAGTGTAAGTAGGTATCTAGATATCATGTCATTTATTGCAACTTAACGCAACTATCCAGCCGAACTTCTTTTGATAAAGAACTGTGTTTTTCCAGTATGTTTCCCGGCAGTAAAAGAGTCCCCCATTTTTTTCATATCGTTAGTCGACAAGAATCATTGTTCAGACTAAAATGAAATTCATCATCAAACTTCACTTTGGCCCACTTTCCTAAACTACACTGTTGTGGGATCCAGTTTAAGCAACCGCATTTGTGCATAGATGTGAAAGGAATTCGAGCTGATGTTCGTCTGGTATAGAGGCCAACTTGATTGAGTTTTCTGTAAATTATTTGTCTGAGAATTGGTATTCCTGTAGCGACTTGAGCGCAAATCCCAGTTCTTTCTTGCTAGTTTTAAAAAACTATTCCATTGACATTGCGCTGTTATTTCGAAATATCAGTCTTGGGGAATTTTTATAACTTTCGGCCGACCTAGTACGGGTTGTCAGTTAACACTCCGTGCACTTTGAAACCTCTTCCATAGACTTGAAATCATACATTGTGGCACATTCAAAATTTGCTTTGTAATGGTTCGTATTCGAGCATTCCAACGGTTATTCCTTTCTCAAGTATGTCCAGTTGTAGTCTTTGGATCATCATTCACATTGCTTAATCGTTAACAATGTTTCTTCTCACATGAATTGCAAAAAACTTTATTCCAAGTGAACCGGTTTATCGGCGTTCCGACGTGTGTAGGTGTTTTGAGCATAAAGATATAGATTGAATGTTTTGCATTTGTTGCATTTTCAATGAATGTTTCTCCACAAGTTACTTCAAACTTATTCACCAATATGTATACACAGTTTTTGCATTTTATGAATTATGCTTATCTTTTGGCACCAATGTATTTATGAATATTTGACTTAATGCATTCAGCAACAAAATTTTTAAGAAGTCAATTTTTTTACTTACTCTTTCATAGTTTTTAAGGAGTGTGAAGAAATTTTAATCAGATGGTTTTTTTTTGAAGTATTAAAATAATAGACTGAAAATTCTTACACTTCAATATCGCAATTATCCATTATTGACTGTATTTAATACAATTAGAATTAAAATTTTAATTTGATATATCAGTATGAGCGGAGGCAAAGACACTCTGGCCATTTTTTAAAATAGTAATCCAGAAAACCTTTTTAAAAAGTAATAAAGCTTAAAAAGGTATTACAGTTAAAAAATCAGTAGTCCAAAGAATTAAATGTTCAATGATTTATTGAAAAATATTCTTTCACGCTCTTCTGCAAAATTTTAAAAATGGACACAATGCCCTTAACATTTGAATAAGGGAGTAAAATTTTTCTGTTTGCAGATTATAACACATAAAAACACCACAGTTTTAGGATTGATAATAAAAAAGTACAAAGCATCCGAATTTCCTTTTTATTTCATAATTTATTCTTAAGAGATGTTTGTGCTTCCAGATATAACTAACAAACAAACAAAATGACGCACCAAGAAGTAGTTGCCCGATTGTCATGAAATTTCGTATGCAAGGACATTTGCATCGTGTCCAATGAATGAATAGCGAGAACTACAGCGCATCGGAGCTGCGCACTCAGCAGGTGTATTTAAGAAGCGATTCTCAATCTGATGGCGAAATTTTCTGTTGCATTGGGACTTAGGATATCTTTCAATGATTGAAAAATTCATCGCTTCAAGATTCAAGCTCATTATGGGCAACTGTAAGAATTTGAAAGTGATCGTATCATTGGATTGAAAGAGGCAGATTGGGCAAATCGCTCGTCATATGGGTCGACACGATGAGGCGTTTAGAAGATGCTGGCAAGAATGGGTAGACGATGGTAGATTTCCGCGTCATGATTATAGCGGACGACTTAGGGCCACAGCAGATGGGGAGGACAGAGGGATTGTCAGATCAGCTATCACAGCGCCTGATTCATCGTTATCAGCCATCAGATGTGCCACCCACACACGAGTGCCCACCAGTACTATTCACAGATAGCTGATAGAGCGAAATCTACACTCGTACTGACCGCTATGCCACCAGCCACTCACGTCTGTACTCTGTCGAGCCAGATTACATTGGTGCTTGACTAGATCAGATTGGAATGACTGGAGACGTACAGTGTTTAGGGACGAATCCCGCTTCCAACTGTATCCTGACGATCATCGAAGATGCGTCTGGAGACGCCCAGGGCTACGCGCCGATCCTGCTTTCACTGTTGCATGCTACACAGACCCTCAACCAGTAGTTATGGTTTTTATACTCGTATTTAGTAAATAGTTATAGAGATATATAAATATACTTGTTTGAAAATAATTATTTGTTTGTACTATAATGTTTATCATTTTAACTAGACTTTCCAGGCGTCCCGGTTATTTGTTAAAAATTTTAAAAAATATCAGATACACACGCATTAAAAATATTTTTAATGCTTACCTGTACCGTATATTACTTTCAATCGATGATGTCATACAAAAATTGTAATTTGTTTTTCGTCATGGTTCCTTATTAAGAATGGAAATTCTTCTTTATATATATATATATATATATATATATATGTGTGTGTGTGTGTGTGTAAGGGATATTTATCTGTTGTTGCTTATTATATTGTCTAAATAAACTGTTGAAATACAACTGGTCCATCACTTCGTGAAACTTTTAACAGTTTGGATCAGCTTTCCCAGGCAGTTCGTCCACATGATATGCGTCCACAGTTCGAAAACTTTTACAAGAAGAAAGAAATTAAGAGACAAACTTACATATTGAAATACCAATATGACTAAGGAATATTTTTAAATTAAGTAAGTAATAATTAAAATAATTAAAATCATAATAAATGTTTTAATTTTTTCCACTCAAATTTCTTTAAAATGTTAGCATGTTCTTGCCAAGTTAATTCGACTATTTTTTGAAAAAGGAAACATTGTGTTTCCTTGTTAAATTGATGATAGGATATTTTCCTCTTCTTCGTTTTTATGCCTATTAAATAAAAGAAAAGCGATAAATTATGCATACATCACCTTTAATGCATTTAAATTGAGAAAATAATGCACAGTTATTTTCAAAGGAGCTTCTTTTTAAAATTACCATTATTTTTCAAATAGCAAGTAGAAGGATTTGTTCATCTGCAGTTATAGTGAAATATTCATCCAGTTATGAAAAGTGCGTTTTGTAAATATTAATATAACCATAACTTCCTTTTAGTTTTCTGATAAATTTGTTAAAAAGAAAAATAAACAAGAAGTACTTTGTTATCTTTTTAAGAACAATGTAAGGTGTGGAAGATAAATTGTCAAAATAGTTCATGAATGGGTATTACCTATTAGGGTTTTGACATTTCATGGCTCTTTTTCGTGTCCACGCATTTTTTTGTTTCCTCCTTCCCCTAAGATTAATATCTGAATGTGCAAAAGGATATTGAAACTGTTAAGAGATTTTTAGACTATTAATGATCTCTATATCATTTCACGTTAAAAGTTAATTAAAAGATAATGGGATTTATTGACGTGTTCCTTATTAAGAATAATATTTAATTAATAAATACGTTTAGGTTGAGTTACAAATTATACATTTGAAATACTATAAATAGTATATATTATTTTATGTAAATTAAATTAATATTCTTATATATATTAAAATTTTAAAAATATCTGCATTCTTGAAAAAAAGCCTGATATAATTAATAATTATAAATCTATATAATTTACTCTAGCTTCAGTTAACCTAATAGATTTTATTTTAAGATGTATTTTCAATTTTAAATAACGAATTTCTACTGAATTTTGAGTAAATACTATTAAGAGATTGAGGAACGAATATTATAAGAAGAATATTTATAAATTAACTAGCGAACTGATATTAAAACAGGATTTCTTTGTACATTATTTACGGAGTAAATAATAAAGATATTATTTAGAATAAAAAATTAAAGTATCTAGTTAGAACATATGTCGATTTTTATAATTAGGAATACTAGACGTAGAAAAGTAAGAGATGAATAAAATTTTAACTATTTTATTATTTCTATTCCCTTGATATTTGCAAAATATATAGTGAAAATCCATGTGTGAAAATGAAAATATTTTTAGTATATTATTTTTACCATTCTTAGGGATCATTTTCTCTGAAAGAAATATATTTATGAGACAAAAATCATGCAGAAAAATCATTAAAGGAATTTTTGTTACACGTATTAATAGCAAAATGATATTTCTTTTTCTTTTTTTTTTTAATTTTTTTTCTTAAAGTAGCCCCTTTGCTCTCTCTCTCCGGTTTTAAACAGAACTGCACAAAATTTAGATTCCACTCCACACTAGATTAAAATCCCAAATAAAGAAATTTTAATTACAATTATCATACGTTGTTTATATCTCTTTTCTCGAAGATTAATGAAGTCTCATATGCTTTAATCACCCACGTACCTTTTCCAGTTTGAAATTTTTAATTTGCAAGGTAAGCACATAAAATAATAGGTATTAAAAAAAACCAAGCAACAACATAAGAAAAAGAGAAAGAACAAATGTAGGATCAGAAAAGAGTAGCATGTAGTTCAAACCAGGCCTTTTGAAGTTGACACATCAAAACATTAGAGTCAGTCTCAGTTACTGAGAAAGCGTTGTACATTTGCTTTCAAATGAAACAAAATGTTGCATTATATTTCGTTACAAATTATGTAAATCTGCTATCAAAATGTTAGAGAAAATTCGTACAGGTGATTCGTCATATATCAAGAACACAGTAAATGAACACAAACATCACACTTTTTTTGTTACAAAAGTCTTACGGCTTTCTATTGTTTTCGCCACTTGGAGGAGGGGGCTATTTTTCACCTCGTAGTAAAGACTAGGTTGATCTTGAGTAACAGGGATGATTCGAACACCTAATCTTTTGGGAACGAAGAAAATATTTCCAATCGTCCTTGTTGATACCTTAGACAACCAAGCTGAAAACGAATTCGCTGGTCGTTTTGCTGAAGAGAGCTGCCGTCTACTCCCCATCCAATAACATCGTGATGATACGGAAAATTAATAGGATTTTCTGAACGATACTTTTAGGAAAAGTTCTATTTTAGCCGTCATTGGAATTCATACGTTCCTCCCCGTTGCATCGTATTGTTTTCTGTAGCTTCCGTTGATGTTATCAGTCGTCTATAGTTCAAATGGAGGATCTATTTGGCGCATGTGGCTTAGTCATATATCACTAGTAGTGATTCATGAATGGATGTCTTAGACACCAATAGGTAGGTATTCATCGGTGGGTATATACAGCCAGTAGTTCAAGATTGTGCTACCATCTAGTGTTCAAACTACACATTCAGCAGAGATGATGATTTTGCAACTTTAAAGGAATTCTTTTTAACCCCGTTACAAAAGAGGTTGGTTGATTTGGGGTGTGGAGGCAGGTTTAAACTATATGTCCATCTTTCGGTCCAGTCGAAAACTTGTCAGGTACTTATTTAACACGCTTTAGACGACAATACCAGCAAGAAATTACCTGGTCATTTTGGTGACGAGAGTTCCTGCAGACGTATTCACCATGAATTTGTCTCTGAAAATCAATCAAATAATTTTAAGAGTATTTTTTACCAGAACAAGCTTGTTCAATTGAAGAATAAGATAAGACGAATTGGAGAGCACTTTCTAATTCCGAGCTATAGTTTCTCACTATAATGTTTAGACTCAAGAAGTCTTGTCTGTACAATACTTTCTTACTGAGCATTTAGCTGAAATGACAAATTATTCATCATAATCTCACAACTTATCGAAAAGCTTAATTTTTCCTTTTTTCAAAGCTTATGATGACCAAGAAAGGACAGACTTGCTACTGTGTTTCGGATAATAAACGTAATGTACCCTGTATTTTTCGAGCAACTCTCAAGGGAAGGTTACAAAAAACAGTGGTCTGATTCTATGCGCTCTCTAATATAGTAAAGTATTAAAAATATCAATTCCTACACACACACACACACACACACACACACACACACACACACACACACACACACACACACAATAGAATATTTAATATTATCAATATATATATATATATATATATAAGCATATATATATATATATATATACTGAGGGGTGTCAAAGGGCAATTTTTAATTTTAATTAAAATAATTGATAGAAGTACATGCAATCCGAAACGGAAGCACAACATTTTTATTATATATATATATATATATATATATATACGAGGGGTGTCATAAATTTTTAATTCTTAATTAAAATAATTGATATAGACTTAATTAAAATAATTGATATATTTATTTTTATTTATTATTCTTCAAATTTTACTGCAGAGTCACTATCCAGAGTCATAGTTCATGAGAACTATACCTTTCATATTTCAAACAAATCATCACCACTAGTTGTACTTTAGAACATTACGTACATAATGATCAAGTAGTGCATAGAATAAACCATATCCGTACATCTGACATCACATACCTCGGGTATTTCTGAGTAATAATTAAAACGTTGCCTTTACAATACCCTTCATATATATATATATATATATATATATATATATATATATATATATATATATATATATAATAACTTTACAAAGTACAATTAAACATCCTGTCGACTCGTTAAAATAAATGCCTTTCTTTTAAACATAATTATTTAATTAAATTTCAAACCAGTCAGAGACAAGTTTAAGTTTAATTATTTATTTTATTATAGCGGAGAGAGAGCATTTCCAAATGGCGGGAACTACAACTCCGCCGTTGGATAAACAATACAGAAAGTCAGAAGAGCATAAGGGATCAGAAGAGGGCAGAAGAGCGAGAATTTTCTCTTGTTCGGTGTTTTACGGCAGAGATTTTTTTTCTCTTGATCACGTGTAATGAAGGGAGGGATTTTAGGTGCAGACAGAGAGTCAAGTAGGGATCCTCCCCACAGATCTGAAGCCATGTGAACAGCAATATTAGCGAATTTTTAAGAGACGTGATTGCATTAATTAAGTTAAATAGGAATGGTATCAGAAAATAAGAATGAGCACTTTACTTTTAAATGAGAGAGTGGGGAAAATTAGGAAATTAAATTATTATTATGAGAAATTAAAGTTAAACAGTACAAATTTTCCCCCCTCCGCAAGGCGCAGATGTGTGTTGGACCCTAACACACAACCGTATCATATCCTGTCAGAGTTTCTAATAAAAACTATTAAATTTTAAATTAAGAATTATACTCGAAACCTACTTGAAAAGAGTAATCCCTAAAAATCCCTTCACTTGTACAAACACAATTCCAATGAAGAATTAAAAAAAATTTAAAAATACATATGAATAGGTTATGTAAGCATCAATTAATTGAAATGTTACCACACAAAAATATCACCTCAAATAAAAGGTAAACAGTAACATGTTACAATAGATTATATGAAACATGAACAAAGTAAAATATCGCAAGCACCATAAATTCAGCTAATACAACAATTTTAAGTTGATTGTTTCAGTCCACTAATCCTAATCCTAAATAGGAATCCACTAAGCCTAATCCTAAGTTCAATCCTAAATAGGAATGTATACCAGTGTTTATGCAGTCCATCAAATATTCAAATAAATAAAATACTTAAAAATTTAAAAAAAATGAAATGTAATTTATTTAATACAAAATTATCAAGTATACCAACATTCGTGTGGTTTAACACAAAATAAAACCATATAAATTTCATGAACACATACAATAGAAAAAAAAATATTTTCGTAAATACACTCTATATGGAAATAAAATATAAAAGAAACTGATTGTATTGTTTGTTGGTGTACTTGAGCCACAGAAAGTGTAACTTGTGAAATGTGGGCCACATTGCTTAACCCTAGTACTCGGGGTCAACCCTCATGCTTCTGTACGACTACTGAATTTTTATATCTTGTGATAACAATCACACCACCACCAAAAAACTCCTAAGAGTGAAAACAGTAAGTGAACAGAAAGAGGTAAAATAAGAAAAAGGGCAGAATTCTTTTATATGTATATTTAATTATATTACTAATAATTTGTGATTATTTAATAATTATTATTATTTGTTTATTTAGCACATTCATTATTATTTTATGAGCAACAGTATTATTTATTCATGACTTAATTTTACTTCTTTTGGAGGGTAATAAGATCTTAACTTTGAAATATGAACAATATTAGTAGATTTGGGTATAGCATTTGCTTTAGTTATTATCAGAATTTTTATTATTTAGTTATTATCAGAAAGTTCATTTATAATTTCATATGGTCCTGAAAAAACTAGTGATAATTTTCTATGATTTGAATAGTTAAATTCTTCATACATCACAATGTCACCCGGTTGAAATTGAGAATCTATGAAACGAGCATCACATCTAATTGTGTTTTTATCATGATAATTGATTGTAATGCTTTCAGCCAATGTTCTTGCTTCTTCTACTGAAGGATAAACTTGGTTTTGAATTAATGGAGGATTATATGGTAAAGTGCCATGTAACAAATATGCAGGAGGAAATTTTGAAACAGAATGTGGTGATAAATTGTACTCACACTTATTACTTTTTACAAAAGTTTAGTCCATGGAGTTTTAGAAGGGGAGGAATTAACTTTAATTTAGTTACAATAGATTGATTCACACGTTCACATTTTCCATTCGTTTATGGGTGATGTGAAGAAGTTAGTAAATGTTTGATATTGTTATTTCTAAAGAAATGTTTGAATCTAGATGAGGTAAAAGCACCATTTCTATCAGTTAGCAATTTAAATGGCATTTGAATTTGAAAAATTTGTTTTAAAATATCAATATAAGTTTCAGAATTTTCCTTTTTGGATAGAAAAGCCCAAACATATCTAGTTGTATGATCAATTATTATATGAAGATATTTTTTTTGTAAAATTATAATAGTTAAATCCTCCAACAGTATCAACATAAAGACATACAAAAGGTTGATCCGTGGGGGGAAACAGTCTGTAAAAGACCAAATCTATTTTGCCTTTTCTTTTTATTTAGTTGACAAACATAACAATGTTTGACAAAAGCTGAAATATCTTGATTAATATGAGGCCAATAATATTGGGGAGTAATTAAGTTAATCATTTTTTGAGTACCTGGATGTCCAAATTGCTCATGAGCATTTTGCTAAACTTTCCTCCTGAGAGAAAAAGGTACAACAATTTTAACTAAATTTTTCTTTTTCAATACAAGTGTATCATCAATTTTTTTATATTTTGAATTATATAAATTATCTAAATTTTGAAAATATTTTTACTCGTCTAATTCAAGTAAATACACAGTGTGCTGGATATATTGGGCTGTAGGATGCCTTTATATATATATATATATATATATATATATATATATATATATATATATATATATATATGTGTGTGTGTGTGTGTGTGTGTGTGTGTAACATGTCAGCTTCAACATTAGCTGTCCCTTTTAAGTATTTAAATTCATAATCAAACATGCTTGATTTTAATGACCATCTAAATAATCGACCCCTTAATTTTTTTATATTTTTTATCCAAACAAAAGCAGCATGATCTGTATGAATTATGAATTTGTCTCCATGTATATAGCTATTTGTGAAGTATCACAAAACACATGAAGAGGTAATTTAGGATCATATAATTGCAAAAACAGGTTTTTAGTTATTAATTAATATAGATTTTAACACTTCAAATGAATTTTGACATTGCTCTGTCCATAACCAATGTTGATCTTTTTTAAGAAGATTGTTTAAAGTTTCTCTGATTTTAGCATAACAATCAATAAATTTACTATAAACATTTACAGAACCAAGAAAATCTTGAAACTGTCTTACATTTTTTGGAGGTTGTAATTTCCTGATGCTTTCAATGTTATGATTATCTGAAGAGGTGCATTCTTCTCTGACTTCATAACCCAAAAAATTAAATTTATCTTTTGAAAAAACACATTTTGAAAATTTTAATTAAATATTTTCTGCTTGACACATATTAAAATTTGTTTTAGGTGATCATAGTGTTCTTCTAAGAAGTCAGAAAGAAAGAAAACACTATGCCCTCAAAATAGTGACATGTAAATTTTAAAAATTTATGTTTATATTGCGAATTGTGCGATTAAATATTGCTGGTGTATTTTTAAAGTCTAAAAGTAAAACTTGGAATTCAAATAAACCTTCATTGGTCATGAAAGAAAGTTTATATTTATATTTCTCATGAAGGGATATGTGCCAGTAACCAGATGCAAAGTCCAGGGTTGATAAAATTTTAGTATGACTTAATTTGTCCAAAAAAGTACAAATTCTTTGTAAAGGTTCAGCATCAGTCTTACACAGAGCATTCACTTTGCGATAATCAATTCACAATCTACTTTTTCTATTTTCATCACTTTTATCAGTTAAAATTACAGGGGAGGGAAAATTACTATTAGATTCTTCAATTAATCCAGCATTCAACAAATTCTTTATTTGCTTGTTAATTTCCTCTTCAACAGTGGCTGATGTTCTGTAAGCTCTTTGAGAGACTGGTAAGTCAGTAGTCATTACAATTCTAGGGGGTTCTAATTGAATTTGACCATCATATTTACTTTTACCAAACTTTGCGAATGTTCAGATACAAGAGACAACACAGAATCAGATTGTTATTTTACAATCAAAGGCGGAAAAATGTCCTCTGAGGTACTGACTATATTACCCTGAGTGTCTTTTATTTTTCTTGTTTGTCTAATACATGTAAAAATAATTGTTCATTTTTGGTATGCAAATTTTTAATTTTTTTTTTTTTTCATTTTGTATTATTCTATTTTTTATTACAATCAATAATTAAATTAAAAAGACTACAATTTGGAAGTCCTAAAATTATGTAAGGTAAATGGTTATTAATAATATATAATCTTATTTTTTTGTTATTTTCTCCTATTCTTAAATATATCTCACACATTTGTCTCAACTGAAAATTACCATAGGCTTGATTTACTTTGATAGGACTAGTGTTCTTTCTCTTTAATTGAAGATTCTTAGCAATATCTGCAGAAATAAGTGAGTGAGTGGATCCTGTGTCAATAACAACATTGACATTGTCACGTAAAATGGGTAAAATACCAAGTTAGCTAGGCTCGGGGTTGCTTAAGTATGTGATTTGGTCGAAGGGTGACCGGACACCAACAATTGTCGTTGTACTGGGCCATGAGCCTCAGTAGAGGTGTTTTGATTTTCCCTAAAATTAGACTTGAAATAGTTTAAAGGTCGAGGTAGAAATGATGTTGGTTGCCTGGTCATAAAAGGTGCAAGTGTTCTATTGTGATGATTTGGTCTACTTCTAAGCATGGGTTCATTGTTTCTGACCCTACTTGATTCAAGAGTAGATTCTTGTATTTTGAAAAGTTTAGTCACCACAGTGAGTCATTCTGTTGGGGAGTTATGCGGGTTTATTTTTACTAATTATTTTAAATGGGTAGGCAGACCATCTGTTAAGCCTTCTAAAATTAATTGAGGCTTAAAGCCCCAATTTTCTTCTACAATTTAATTTTTATGATAATAATGTGCTAAGGTCTCATTCGGTTGAAATTTATGTTGGGAAAAATCAGTAAAACTAATTACACTGGGCTCAATAAAATTTTCAGTTAAAACACAACAAAGGTTATTAAAATTGATAATATCCAAGCATGAATCAAATGCTGAGCCCTTCAGAAAGTGTGAAATATTTTTAAGTTTCCAGACTTCATCTCTATGATAATGATTACACGCCTGATTAAAATGCTTTAACCACAATTTCATTTTCATCCCACTGTCAGGATCAAAAAGGAATAATAGGAAGTTCATTTTTCATTATATCATTCAGGGAATCAATAGTTCCATTTTCGGTTTCTGAATTTTCAGGGTTATTTTTACCTTCCATTTCTATTTTATAATTGTTTACTATCTTTTTTGATCTTCATAACATTAATTAACACTTAAATGACATAGTAAATACTTAAACTTTAGAATTATATACAATATATGATTTAGTATTTTTCACAAAACATTCAAAACTATTTAATTATTTTTAAAACATGTTAACTTTTTAATTTCATAAAAACTAAGCATCAAAATTAAACCAATATTAATTTTAATTAATTATTATTATTTTAAATGAATGCACCAATTTTCAAAATACATTTAAAATTTATAATAAATAATATATATACAATCCAGTAAATTTTCGAAATGGAACTGAATAAAAAATTATATATATATAATGCACATAATACCAATCAAAATACTCAGCAATAATTTTTTTTTCAAAATCTTTAATTTCACAGAATGAAATTTTAAAAAGGAATGAATTTAAAATTTATCAAAAACACAAAATTTATAATGTCATGATATACCTTAAAATAATCACTAAAAATATACGAAAAGATGTAAAATATCAATAAAATGACATTAGACATCTCTTTTTTTAAAAAAATTTACTTGCAGAACATTACTTCTGAACTTCTTTAGATAATTTTAAAACTCATATCCAATTTAGGTAAGTCCATTTCACAACAGATGTAATAGTTCAGTTCAAAAGTTATATGATACCAGAGGTAATAATTTGAAATAAAGCAAGTAAGGTAAATGCAGAAACCTGATCCTGTTATTATGTTGAGATGACACATTTAAAATTTTGAAGAATTTCACAAGAAAAAAATGGTTAAACACAATCCCAATTTAGATAATGAACGTTGCATACAAAAAATTTTCATAGCATTTCTTGAAAACAAGGGGGCAGGCTGATTTGCCATCACCGCAGCTCGTGGTCGCTTTCGACTTTGTAGCGGCTTTTGCATTGGTACCGATCATATTATCCCAGAAACGATGACCATGTTGTTGATTTCTGCTGGCGGCCATCAAGTGAGTATCTTGCAGCGGAGATGAAGACGCTGAGACTTACTCTGCGGTCTCTCTCTCATCTAATGAAATCTAAATATTTCCTAACTTAGGTAACCATCCTACCGGATATTAAAAAGTACTATTAAACATCATTGTTAAAATGAATGCCTTTCTTTTAAATATTATTATTTGTTTAAATTTCAAACCAGTCGAAGCCAAGTTTAAGTTTAATTATTTATTTTATTATAGCGGAGAGAGAGCATTTCCATACGGCGGGAGATCCAACTCTGCCGTTGGATAAACAATACAGAAAGTCAGAAGAGCAGAAGAGATCAGAAGAGGGCAGAAGAGCGAGAATTTTCTCTTGTTTGGTGTTTTACGGCAGAAATTTTTTTTTTCTTGATCACGTGTAATGAAGGGAGGGATTTCGAGGGATTTTAGGTGCAGACAGAGAGTCAAGTAGGGATCCTCCCCACAGATCTGAAGCCATGTGAACAGCAATATTAGCGAATTTTTAAGAGACGTGATTGCATTAATTAAGTTAAATAGGAATGGTATCAGAAAATAAGAATGAGCACTTTACTTTTAAATAAGAGAGTGGGAAAAATTAGGAAATTAAATTATTATTATGAGAAACTAATATGAATTAAAGATAAATCATTATATATATATATATATATATATATATATATATACACATTGGTCACTGGTGTTAAGAATAAAGAGAATTTTCCGATTTAGTCGATTTTCTAAAAAACTACTGGACAGATGAAATTTGGTTTGTACATAGGGTTGATATAATACAAAAAATAACCATTCAACAGTTATTATACACACGCAAGATCGTGCATAACACTCATCGGAGTCACAAGGTATGAAACTGCAGCTGCAGAATAGAATTATATATATATATATATATATATATATATATATATATATATATAGTCTCCTCTTACAGATATACAGGCCCTCTCACCGTAATTTTATGCTGGAAATAAGGGAGTTTATGAGTCTCTGTCTCAACTGGTCCCACTCGTTCAGCAACGCTGTTTTCAGGTCTAGAATGGTTCTCGGAGGGGGACTGTGAATTGCAACTGCCCTTTCCAGAGCGTCCCAGGCATGTCCTACAGGATTGAAAGTTTGGAGATTTGACTGGCCAATCCATCCGGCGAATACCCTCACTTTCCAGATATTCGTCGATCAGCTGAGCTCTATGGGACCTCGCGTTGTCATCCATTAAAAGAAAATCGGGACCAACTGGACCCCTGAAAAGGTGGATATAAGGCTCCATGACCTCTTCCCTATATGTCTCAAGAGTCGCAGTGCCTCTTTCAGAGACAAAGAGGTGTGCGCGGCCATAAAAAATTATGCCAGCCCAGACCACCTAACCTGCTCTGCCGTTATGATCTATTTCTTGGAAATTGGAGGGTAGAAAGAGTGTCCTGGTTCTCTCCATATAAAAGTACGGCAAGATTCACTGGTTAGGCTAAGCCAGGACTCATCAGTGAAGTGAACGGTCACCCATTGGATTCTGCGGATTTTAAGCGGACTCTCCTGTTCTCAAAACTGAGCGGGACTCAAACAACAGGTCGTCTTGCAAACAGTCCTCTCTCATAAAGTCTTTTGGAAACAGTCACCCTTGAAACTCGGGTTCTTGAGGCCGCATACAACTCATGAGAGACCTGAGAAGCTGTAGCATCCCCGTTACGTCTCGCTATAATGGACGATCTTCTCTGGCCATCGTGGCCCTTGGACGACCTTGCCCAGGCTTTCTCTCGACGGATCCGGTATCCTGAAACTGTTTCCATAAGTTGGGTACGACTTTGAGCGTTAAATCGAATTCTCTGCAGATCTGGATTTCAGACTGGCGTGCTTCTAGCCTGTCTACAATTCGTATCTCATTCCATCATCTAAACGTTGGTAGTTACTCAGTTTTACTATATGAATTTAAATTTAAGTGATTGCTGCAAAAAACACTAAAAATTCGGCGAAATGGGCAAACGAGCGAAATGCGGGATTTGGCGCGAGCGCTTATAAATCCTGATTTTCAACTAGTTCCGTCCACACACACGTATAGACTTGCGTATTCGACGTACTAGAGTTGCATCTTTATTTCGAAGTAGTATTTTTACATTTCGTTGAATTCTTTTCATGAAATTCAACAAAATATGCAAATTCTCTTAATTTTGAACATCAGTACACACACACACACACCAAAACAAAACAAAAAATCTCATAGGAGCTTTTCAAATCACTTTTTCTCTTATTTTTATTGATTGTCTTACATTTCTTAACTTTTAGTAACTATTATCTATAATTTTTAATGGTCCTTGTGAGAGATCCTTCACTTGTCTACCTTTCTTTCCTACTAGCTAACTAGAATTCAGGGAATGCTCATATGGGCATAAAAACGACTCCAGGTCTTTAACAAAAACAACTTTCACTTTATGTCTCGGAACTTGCTTTGCTCCTAACTCTCACACGTGAGGGAAGGTTGCATCTCTTCCAATACCTTTGCAATACCTCTCCTTGACGCAAGGGGAGTTCCACAATTTTCTCTCGCACTCATGCATCCTTTATACTACAGCCCTGTTTAACATTATATGATATGTCCAATTAAGAGATTCTAATGTAGCAATTTTTTAAAACAAAATTTCTTCGTTTTTATAGATGCGTTTTCTGTTTGTACATCATCTAAGTACACCCTAAATATTATACCTGAAATTGGCTCAACAGCATTTGAAACAAATTTCTTCAACATAGTATAATATTTCATTCCCTTCATTTTTTAAGGAATTTGAGTAAATATCATGGAAATGTTGAAAATGATCACTAATAATAGTGAAAATCTTCAAATTTCATTTTTATTTTAAAAAGTATCATTAAGGTAAATTACTAAGAAAAAAATATTATCTAAGAAAAAAGTGTTAGAGATATGAGAAAATCTATTAGAATTAATATTTAATATCAAAATTGAAATATTTCTGAATTATTCGATATTTTAAAAGTATAACATACCATACAATGCCAATTGCTAAATTTATTCTACGTGATAAATTGCTTCTTTTCTATCTATTTAACATTCGAGAAAATGCTTTCTTCATTAAAAAAAGGTTTTTTTCCCTCTCAATACTGCTTAAAAAGAATTCTTAATGAATTATTAAAAATTATTAATAAGACCAACATTGATTACAGTACTAAATTTAAATATTTGTAAAAATTATCTTTATTAAAATCAGTGAAAAATATGATTACCATTAGTCAAAATTTTCTTGGAAATTTGATAAAATGAAACAACTACTTATTTTTATATACTCATTTATGAAATTCGAAAGAATATGAGATTAAATAATATATATTTTGACATGACTTAAATAAGAACATATCTTTTCAAAATTTATGAGAAAAATGTAAAATTCTCATTCCACACTACAAAAATCACTTCTGTTGCAGAGACTAAATATTTGCAGAAAGTCAGAGGAGGTGAGTGGGGAGGGGGATATAGCTCTATGAAATCAATTTTAGCCGAAAGGATCACGGTAAAAAATTCACTTTTTCCAAATAACTAAAAACTGGAAAAAAAAAATACAAGATATTCCTTTTCCTTTGTTTCAAAAATCGCTGCAGAGACTTTTCATAAAGAATAAGGACTTTGCATTCAAGTCCTTGTCAACCACATCTGCTACCAACCGAGACATATTTTTTTTCCAGCCACCAAAGTCTAAAATTTTCGTATATCTTATGTAAAACAAGAAGATCTTTTATGCCCTATTTTCAATAGCAGAAAAACAAACCATCAACGATACATCGATATAGTGAACTCGTCTTAGCCGAATGACATATTTATAAATTTCTGTAGAGCGCCAAAGAGTAAACAATATCACACGATGAAAATGTAAAGCCAATATTTCAGTAGTATTCCTAGTTTTGCTTCGAGTTCAAAAAACGAAGAGTTTTCCGGATTTTTCCTAGCAGACAAAGCATTGATGTTTAGGGCAAACTTTCTTTTTCGATTGTAGTTAGCATTGTTTCTTCATATATGGAATGTAATTTACAAATCGATGAAAACATGTCACATTATTACATAAACTTTCAAAATTTCAGTCACGAGATCGATTTAATCTTACCAATTGTGGTTGTCATAATAAAACTATCTGAATTGAATAAACTGAATTATTTTAAATGAAATTGAGGAAACTCGTGCTAAACACACATATGCTAACAGTAAGTTTATTTAAACATTTTTAGAGAAAATCAGATTTGTAAATGTGTATTTTATCTTGTCCTTTTCAATTACATTATCTCATTTTTGCAAATATTAAATGTACTCTATGCTTGTTTTTATTTGAGTATGAAATACGTAATTTATATATTTTTCTTAAATGCTTAGGCATAATTAATAAAGTTTATATGAATGATTCCTTTATTGATACAAGAATTTTGCATTTAATAAGGAACTTAATTAAAGAAATGACAAACGTATTTTCATTTTAAGATCAGTCTTCCCACACCTGAACTAACGTAAGTTTTAAGGGGACTTAGTACCTTTGCACCTTCAAAAATTTCTATTTTTCAAATTTGTTTTTAAAAAATAGTTTTGAATTTAGGAGCATTTTAAAGCAAATCGCGTCAAAATCCGACAATTATTACGCCCTGTGCAACAAAAAATGTAAATATCTAAAGTGGCTTGTTCTATGTAATGCAATGTAAACAAACCTCTTTTTCTCAGTTTGTTACTTTCACATTTTCCCACAGGATTAAAAAAAATGTTTTGCATGTAGAGCTTCAAAATTTTACATGAGAGTTGTACTTGTAAATCTTTATTCTGTGAACCTCAGTTTCGTTAATAGGATGATTATATTTTATTTTATAACATGATACACGAAAAAAAAGTTACTAAATACAAACTTGATAACTTATTTAATTTTTCAATTTTTTTAATGTAAGATAAATTTAAAATTTGAGGTTTACAGAATAAGGCCATTATATTTAGCTTTAATTTGGTATAAGAATTATGGTTCTACTGTACATCTTTCAAATGTTATCTTGTGGGTAACGTAAGGTAAACTAATTTATTTTTCACATTTTTGTCCGCATATTTCCTGTTGTATAAAAAAATGTATTAATTTAATAGCAAAACTTGACCCAATATTTTAAACTATACACTTTATTACACAAACTGGCATAATTTCATACTGAAATGAGCAAAAATAGTTGATTTATGAAGAATCGAAAAAAGTTTGTCAAAATGTTCTACTTTTGATTTCGTTAGGTCACCTTAAATAATAAAGACGCCACTTAATAATTTCTAATTTGGTTTCATTTAAAGATTTCAAAAATCTAAAAATACTACCGTAATATTCAATCGTTTAAATAAATAATACACATATTTGTGTGTATAAATACATACATATCATGATACACCTCTTCTCTCTCCTTACAACGCTCCTTTGTTCGTAACAGTGCTGGAAGACTTCTTTTGTCAGCTCCTTTAGGACGCGTGCCGCTTTCATAGTTTCAAAATGACTCAAATCGTTTTATTGTAGATTTCACCTTAGGAAACAAGATTCGGTGAATAAGATGGATGGGAGTATTGGGCTAGAAATCTCTCGACAGGCAATGCGGTTGTCCATCCACAATTCGGGGCGTTTTCCCTTCACGGCGTTCAGCATGAACGTAAAAGTAGCAATGTTGAATTAATAGTTTGGTCTTCAGAAACAAAGTAAAGCATCTCATGAATATCGAAAAAATCAACAACGATCATTATTGCTTTCAATTTCGATTTGCTCATGTGAATTTTTTTAGGTGAGTTTTCTCTTCCAATGAAGAATCATAAGTAAGAAACCTCGATTCGGAACATGTTATGAAATAAGTTAGGGTCGTTTTTAATGGCATTCAAAGTACAAGCATTTTTGCGAGCTTCTTGTTGTTCAAGCGTGAGAATTTTATGCACCATTTGGGTACATATTTTTTGTTTGTTAAAATTGTTATGTAAAACTTACCGAACGAATTCTTTGTCAAATCCTACAGTCTCAGCAATCACACGACGGTCAGATCCAAATAGATTACCAACTCTTTCGATATTGTCATTCGTTTTCGACTTGGAAGGGCGACCCGGAAGTGAATCATCTTCAACGGCTTCTCGGCTATCTTGAAAACACTTAAATCACTCAAAAATACTTGCACGCGATTAAACATTCAGTACCTTACACTTCTTTCAATAAATTTTAAGTTTCAGCTACGGCTCTACGGAATTTTTAGTCACTGCATTCGAAAGAAAAGGCTTCACGCTAAACAGCAGTCAGCATGTGCCTTTGGCTCATGTGTTCTTCTTCTATAGCAGCGTCTATCTCGTGTATATACATGTGTATGTGTGTGTAAAAGCTGTAATGAAATATATATAAAATTATTTGCAAAACAATAATAATATATAAGCAAATCATAAATTATTTAATTATTGTAAAGACCATATCATATAAAAAGAACTATTAATGAAGACACAGGAATTAAAAATGGAAATGAAATCATTTAAAATGCTGTTTCTGGCTTTGAACAGAAGTGAGTAGTTAAACACGTTTTAAGTATTCTAACAATCTCATGCAGCAATTTATTTCTTAACAAAACTGATTAATACAGAAAGCTAATCATTAAAATACACTGACATTACAAATTACATATGAAAAGCAGAGAAACATATAAGTATATATCATAATTATATCTTAACTTATTTAAAAACATACTACTAGTAAATATTCATAATTTAAAAATACTGAAATAAATTATTAGTATTAATATATTTTTTTTTCCTTTTTCTTAATGGACTAACTTCATGTGACGTCACGATCACATGGTATCTTGACCACGTGATACCCGTCGATGGAAACAAGTCTTGTATTCGTTTGTTTGGGTTGAAATACTCGCTTTTGGCGTCATATTGATTGACTATATTTCAAAAATTTTGCCAAATGGTAAAATAGCACTTTACCCAAATTTTTTTAAAAAACTATAATACAAGGTACAAAATTATAACTTTTTAAATCATAAATCATTATAAACTGTTTTACAGCTTAATTATGTATCTTGATTAAAGTAGAAAATAGTTTATCCAAATTTAAATCCAATGTTGTTTTGTTTTTTAAACAGAATCTAATAAATAAAATGTCTATATTACATGAAAGATACTATAGTTGAAAGAGTTAACTACACTTTAACAATTCACATTTATTTTCCAGATGGTTTGGAATAATTACAATATTAGAATAAATATCGCGGCCTTTATTTTTATCATGTTAGAATCAACCAATCATCTGTTGATGTATAAAAATATTTGGTAATTTTCCATTTCGCTGGCGCCAAAACACATACTCCGTTTGGTGTCACTTGTATCATTTTTAGCGACTTTATCGCTTGTGCCAGCGAAATTGAAAAGTACCAAATATTTTTAAATGAAATAATTTGAAATACAAAATAAGATTAACAAAACAAAAAGATGAAAATAACTCTATGGCCGCTAACAGATCAAAAATGTATCTTTTTAAAGCAGAAAATAATTTTAAGTTTATATCATAGGTATACAAACAAACACCAGAATCATCTTTAAGTAGGCTTAGCTCACCAAACGACATTTTAACAACACAATTAAACGAGAATAAGATTACAGATACATAAAAATATTCCCATATTATTTCCTACCGAATATAAATAACTGAATAATGTGAGAAACATGATAATATTAAATATATTAATCGAAATAAACAAGATATACTATGTATATACAACTAGCATGTAGAGAAATTCTATGTAAATACAGAACACGCTGATTTGTTTATG
Organism: Nephila pilipes; assembly: GCA_019974015.1. Taxonomy (NCBI): domain Eukaryota; kingdom Metazoa; phylum Arthropoda; class Arachnida; order Araneae; family Nephilidae; genus Nephila; species Nephila pilipes. The sequence goes on from BMAW01051852.1 coordinate 736,968, forward strand.
ATATATATCACGTGATTCTGTGAATTTAGTCCATTGTGTATTCACACTAACTCCAATTTTCTAAATAAGCGCCATTTTCACTCATTGTTTTCCTTAACACATATATAAAATTTATAAACTGATTGTGTCAGTTTGGTATAATAAAAGGAAGACCTTCAATATGGAGTATGATCACCCCTAGAAACATTACAGCAATATGTAAGATCTGTGAATTCATGGCGAAGTGAGAGTCATTGTTCTTGAAAAGTAGTTGTAAGCGAGGCATGGGTTTGAGGATATAGAGCAGCAACACATCTTCCTAAAGCATCCCAAAAATTCTCAATGGAATTCAAATCCTGTGAACGAGCTGGCCATGTCGTGCATTGAATTGCTTGGTGCCGTCCTTGAATGAAGGGATGTCGAATTAGCGGTTTCAAATTGTTGCCATTGTCTGTGAACCACAGAGCCACCTCTATCTCAGTTTGATCTACTTCTCTCCCAATGAATCTCCTGCGGCCATATGATACGTAGAGGTCGTTGTGAGGAATCGACCATGAACTTCTTATCTCACTATTAGAGTGATATCTGCAGCCTTACTCTATAGTATGCATTTTTCCGCTCATCAGGTATTTCATATTCCTGTTGTAGTTGCATAGTCAGCCCTTTTATTAAACAACATATTCAAATTTAATACGGAATTGGTTAATTTTTGAAAGAGTTACCAGTATATATATATAATTATATATATATACTGATCGCCTCGCGGAAAGACAACCTTAAGCATCCCAATTATGCTCCATAGGATCCAAGTCTGGTGACCGAGCTGTCCCCATATATACATGCTAAGTATTTTTCATTCACCTTTGTGTTCATTATCCTCACGTATTTTAAATTTCCTCTACAAGTTTTATTATGAAGCGGAATAATTTCAAATTTTATTTTTTAACAGTAAATTCTTGAAAACATATTGCAATTGTTGTTAATTAAAGTAGGAGAATCGCAACAACGAATGTTTATTTTCGTTATGAAAATCTTTATTCTCATAAAATGCCTACCAAAAACATGCTAATTAAAACCTAAAAGTAATAATTAGAATTCATTAATACTTAAATTTTTGAATTAATTGATCGATAAATTAATAACTAAAATGCTTTCTAGTTTAATTTGTTTAAATAATAATTTTTCATTATTAACCCTTTCACTACTAAGGGAAACATTTTCCCCATTTTAAAATTGGTGATTGTCGCATTTAATTAAGACCATATCTGCATTTTTTATTCAGAATGTCAAAATAGAACGTATGCCGAACCCAATTACATAAACACGAAAGCTTAGAGGAAAAAAACCCTGTTAAATCAATTAGCGCTAGTGATAAAACATTCGCAAGTTGTCGGTTATTATTATTATAAACTCTATTATTATTTCAGTTTATTGTGTCGTGTAATAATATAATTATTGTATTTTTCTCGCATGTTTTATGTTATTCGGTAAATAAAATTTGGTGAAATAATAAAGTATATTTGAACAAGTGCAAAAAAATGTCTGATAATGACAAATAATTACTAACAAAACTACACATTGTTATGAATTTTTCTTATGCTTTTTATTTATTTTACTTCTAAACAAACTAAAATAAACAGTTACATACTAATATTTACTCTTATCAACCTTATAGAGGAGTGGGTAAGGGCTAAGTAAAAAAGATAATTTACGTTGAAAATTGAACATATTTAAAATATTAAAGCGTTTTTATTCAAAATGATACACTTTAACACGGAATTTACTTTTTTGTGTTTGTAAATTGGAAACAAGAGAGATAATATGTATGGGTTATACAAATATGACGAAAGGAAATTTTCGTTTCCCTATAAAAGGTGAACGGAAAGTTATAATTTCTGTTAGAAATCGTATAAACTTAAATTTTATAGTTATATCATTCATCCTGATGAATTTCTTGATAACTTTCATCATATTAACGGAAGTATTTCTTAAGAAAACTTAAAAATAATTCAGTTGAAATTTAGAAATGAGAATAACTAATTTAAATATAATAATAAAAAAAAGTCTAAACAAAATTTCAAAATTTTATTGAGCTTTTTTTTTTTTTTTTTTTTTACATTGTACTGATTTATTCTTTGGAAACTTTTTTAGGAAGAGTCTTTCTGTTGTTTCAAATTTGTTTCCACTATCTATAAGCTACATTATTAAGCACTTAAAAACAAATCGCTTGAGAAACAATCTGCAATACCTTTATCAAACTTTCCTGAATAAGTTGAAAAAGTGTTTATACCAATCTACGAAGTATCAATCCTCTATGTGCTACAAATTTCTGACAAATAATTTGTTTAGAATGACGTAAACTATCCATCAAGAACTGCACAATGGATGACAGGTTATGATTACTTTACTTCGACGAATCAAATCCATCTAAAAACTATGACAGAATGAATAATAGTTTCAGGATAGTATCATTAAAACTCAGCTAATGAAGGTAGATCTTTGATACTTTACCAAAAGATGTGGGCGCGACGTAACAAGAAAGCAATCAACCAATCAAAACTGTTTGGACTGTCATCCAACATTGTTTTGGTGAGACGTAGGGGATCCAACCCATCCATCTAAACAGGTTTATTTTCGTTCGCAAAAGGGATCGTTCCAATTAAGGTCCGAAATGCTGCTATTTTTATCTTTGTCATTTGAACTCGAGGGAATTGCGTGAGTTATCCAGCAATATACGACTGGAATTCCCCCCCGAAAAACAACTCACATCCATTGACGTAATGGGATCGAATTGTTCGAATAAATGGTTGTGACATGATTTTGAACAATAGTTTGAGGTATGTATCTACACGTAATTGGCCGCAATATCTGTTTATGTATGAGTGATAATTCTTATTGGTGGTTGGAAAGGAAAGTAAATTTTGTAAAATTTGAAGCCAAGAGTTGTGCACACACATTTTTCAAATTTAAAAATGAATACAAATAGTAATAGTTCAATTGGGGAGTTCTTTATGTTCATCCAATTGAAGTATGAAAATATATTAAAAATCGATGAGAGAGAGAGAGATGTCCAAAAAGTTACATTAAAAAAAATTCTCGTTCGGTCATTATTATAAAAAAGATTATCTAAGCCGTAGGTTACCTTCGGTTTTTGGCAACCTCCCTCTTCTCGTAAAAAAAAAAAATTGCTCACACCTCCTTTTCAATAATAATAATAAAAAAAAAGACAAGAAAAGAAAGGGGAGATAAACACCGAATCCCTTTCTTAAAATCAATGATGTGAGATTCTACATCTTTAATAAATAGTTAAAAATATTCCAATCTTTAATAAATATTCCAAAAGTCAGGGGGGGGGGAATAAATACGCAGGATCGGTTTTTTAACTCTTTCGAATGCATTTTATTCCGTTCAATTAAAATCAATAAATATTCTAGCTTTGAGAAGGAAAGTAGGTAACACCATAGGATTGACATTATGCTCAGAGTTGAGCATGACTCTTTTGTGTACTAGTCAAAAAAGTATTAGGAACACAACTAAATTTATCCTTACTTACTTTTAATACGGACAGAGATGGCTTAAAAGATATTTAGACCTACGTGTTGAAACATGTGTTTGATGATTTGTAGTATTACTTAGCTTTCCAGCTTGTTCTTGCGAGTATTACCCAGGAAGGAAGGTCTTGAATGCCCTTTGAAAAATGCTCCCTTAGATTTCTTCAGCACCCATGTGGTATCCACACGGTTGTAAACACTTGGAGGAGTAATTGAATGCGTAAACCATATACCACTTTCCTTTAACTCAAATCAGAAAGTCACAAAAATCCAGGACAGCTGAATATTTAAAATATTTCTTATTTGTCATATATATTATTGTGAATACTCATATTACTCGTTCGAACAGAATAAAAAAAAAGGTTTTAATATTTACACGGGGATACAGCTTGTACCACAAACTGCAGAAAACTCTGGTTAGTTAAAAAAAAAAAAAAAAAAAAAAAAAACAGGATTATCTCAGAAAGGTCCAGACGATACAGCGAAGGGAATACAGGGGTGCTATTGTTGCGAGTGTTTGTGTTGTTACTCTATTACCAAACTCTATTATATTATTATCTCTGTTGCGTTATGTGTCTGTACTGTAGGTGTATACGTACGATTCTTTCAATTTACATTACTGCTCGTATGAATGTATTAGTTTTTCTGGAGTCCACCTCAATGGCAGCGTGAATGTGCAAATGGTTATTTCATGACATGATGCGAAGAAGCAAGTGGTGTAAAGAGGGTCGCCACACACTGACTTAAAGTAAACGAGTGTTTCAAGAACTTAAGCCAGATAACAAGAAAAAATAATCTTAATAAAGAGAGATTGTCAAACACATTCTTAAAAAGTATATTGCTAATAATGGCATAAGTAGAAATAGAAATATCATTGCAGTATTATTTTGGATCTCATTATTCTTGGTATTTACAAAGATAAGATGGGTCTTGAGTCTTACAAACCAAAAATACTAAAATATTTTTATTTGATGCTTAAATAATTTTAAAATATTTTTAACTACTAGGAATTGTATCTTCTTCTTGTGACATACTTCCTTCGTTATTTAACCGTACGGCCCTCTAAAGATCTAATTAGTCAATATGTTCAAGAATCCAATTGATGATCCGTAAGAGAAAGGCTCAGTTTATTAGCTCTCAACATAGAATATCCAAGATCTCTCGAATCCCTCTTAACTCAGTTAATCTCAGATTCTATTCTAAGAATAAAGTCTTAGCTTACCACTCGTTCAGATTCACACACTTCTCGTTTATCATAGATTTCCCTCATATTATTGTCCAGCTAGGAGTCACTTCAATTATTAATTATGATGATTCACTTCAATCTACACATCTGATAACTTAGCATTATCCTCTATCTTCCTTCTTCTTTCCTTTCAATTCTATTTCACTTACATATCACTCTATCTCTAATTCAATTCACTACAATTCTGATCTTTATCTAATTTACCTATTTACATTTCATTTTCGTTTGGAGGAATTTATAATTTTATGCAACTCAAATTACCGCAATGTTCCCGAGGTAATTGAAGAGAAAATAGCCCAACGTCATATTCTTACTTGATCATAATCCAAAATTATGAAATTTGGTGCAGGTTAGAGTTGATTCATAATTAATCCATGTGAAACTACATTAATCGATAAGTCAATTAAAAACTTTTTATACTGTATTTACAGGATTGTTTTTTTTGTAATAATGGTTATGACGATTGTTTCGTTGTCAATGAATGTGAAATATAATATTTGTGTCACATAAAAATAAATATGCTTTTTTTGAGTGAATCAATGAATATAATAACTTCCTCATTGTTAGCCACAGGATACTTCGCTCACTATAGACGTGAAAAGTGTTCAGAGCCTTCAGATAAGACTAATTTTCACGGAACAAATCACAATGTAGTAAAAATACGTGTAGCTCAAAGATACACCAATGCCGTGATGCCACCGAAGCATGCTGCCAGTACATTAGAGTCCCACTCAAAAATAACACGAAGCTACTGACGATACACTTTGCAATTTGGAGTCGAGGGAGCTTTCCTAACTGCCTCTTCTCTTGAACTTGAAAACAAGATTAATGTGCCACTTCTGCTAATAAGAGAGTTATGTTCAATTCTAAAAATAATTCTATTACATACTCGATTCAGAAAATTCTATCCTTCTCTAACAAAAACTCTGTTCTTTTCTAAAAGGAATTCTGTTAGATACTCGATTTAAAAATATCTATCCTAACCTAATTTATATAATAAGAATGTGTATTCTTTTCTCTCAGTACTAGTCTAATAAAGTTTGTTTCCTAAAATTCTGTACTAAAAAGAATTTTAATAAGATTTTAGTATTGTAAGAAAGATCTCCATTCCTGTCTAATATGAATTATGTTCTATTCTATTTGTCTTATACGAATTTAAGAATTTTTTTAAAAAAAATATTAAAATTTCGTTTCCCAAATCAGTGTTTTATGTATATCTAATACCTGATCACACAAGTGATATTTTTTCTAAACAGTACACAAAATTAATTGTCGAAATACCACAGTATCGCATTTTAGTTTTTCACATTAATTCTAGCTATCCTCTATCACTGCTATAAATACACTCCTTTGGATGTAAATAAAGCAGAAAATTTCTTTACGTCCATGCAGCATTTTGAACTTCTCGAAACTCGTCAAGTATAGTGGAGAACATTCCCTTCAGAACAAAAGCCATTAACTAACGAATTCACTTTTACCATTCATTCCATTTGCTTTACGTGTTCATCTTCCCGTAATGACATAACGCATCTAACTTATTTAAGCGAAGTGGTAAATCGCATCACCAAGTTACAAAGTTTATTAAAGAGGTTTTAAGTCTTGGGCGACTAATGTCATTTGTACGGAAGGTCATATGAAGTAAAGGAAGATAATTGTTGATCAAATACAAGTAACCTTTTTTTTTTTCTCTACAAAAGAAAAAAAAAATAAACGAAAGAAATTAAATAACTGAAAAGCTTTCACGAATTATCTTTCCTTTAGTATATGTATGCAGACTTATGTGGTGAGTGTGGATGGGGAGCTCAGTCTTATTACAGTTGAACCGCAATAATTAAGTACCACAACAGTTTTAAAAAAATGACAATTAATCAAAACCGATAAGAAAATCCAATTGTAATCTTCTTATAACAAATGTAGAAGCAGAAAGTCCCACTAAAAATGCTAGTGAAATGACAAACAATCCGATTACATAAAAGAGGTTTAAATTCTTTCTTAGGATCCATCGGGTGACGGAAGCATTGGAGCAGATGGGAAGAATTATTTAAGGTCAAGTTTAAAAAACTGCACTTTTTTAAGTAACGACCTGAAATAAACATGTATTACGCATATCATTCTTTTTATTTTTAGGTTTTAAATTTTAGATTATTTAATTACTTAAGAATTTTTTTCCTGATATGCATAAATATTAATTTATTTTTAATGATTATGATAATTAAGCATTATGATATGGACTATTTGTGTTTTGATCAAACATACTTACACACACACACACACACATATATATATATATATATATATATATAATACGACTAAATTAACTTATTGAAGTTCCTGAAATTACTGACTTTATACAAGCAAGCTTTTTTTTTTAATTATGGAAGGAAGATTAATTTTTTTTTACAAAAAAAAAAAAAAATCTGAAAACAACGTAAAACTTCATCACAAAACACAAGTTTTGTGATGAAGTTTTATTCTGTATGAACGAAAGAGAATACGATTGAAAAAAAAAAAGAAGAAATTAAACAAAAAGATAAACCACAAAATAAGCAAAAGTATAAATCTAAGAAAAGAAGTTTATGCTTAATTAACATTAATGTTTAAATATTCAAAACAAACTAAGAAGTTATTAGTTCAATAATTAAAAATTATAACAGTATACAAAAACTCGCCACTGAACAATGAGAACAAAAACATTTGCAAAACCATAACGATGGACAGAAGTAATTATAAACCGAAAAGTGATTAAGAATAAAATATTCATATTTGATTATAAAAGAAATAAATTTTGAATCATCAAAAAAAAATTAAATTTAAAGAAAACTAACAAAAAACAGAAATATCGAAAAATATGTTGAATAAATGTAGAAACTAAACATTTGAAGGGGAAAAAAAGAGAAAATAATACATTTAAAATTATAAAGGTCTGTAGAGTGTTAGGCTGGTTTATTTTAGATTTATTGGCCAAACTATCCTTATGAACAAAATATATATTATTAAAAAAGGGGTTTTGAAACAAAAAAAAAACATTTGAAAAGATACCAAAAACAAAATCAATATAAAAACAATGAAGAAAAAGACAAAGAAAACTAAAAGAAATCCATAAAAATAAAAACTATTATAGCGCCATATAATAAAAATGTTATTAATAACATAAAATATAAATCAAAATAATAAAAAAAATTGCATGAACATATACGTTTACGTGGAGAAAATCTACAAATAAGGTGCACAAAATACACATAAAACTAAATGTACAGTTGTTCATGAACTTTCAAATATACTTTAAAGTTTAAAAAATTGAAAATATCTTACACTTTTGTATGTGTATGAAAATATTGTAGAAAAACATATGCGTGAAAATGCATAAATAACGCAAGGTTCAAAGAGCAAAGAAGCTAGTATGATGCCGAGAAAATTTCCATAGCGATTTGAAAAACTAATTCCAGCTGTTGATAATATGCAATCAATAAATTTCAGAATCAAATAATCAAGAATCCAAGGTTCGGAAGAACTTACTTTAAATTGAATCTTGGACTGTCAATAAAATTATTATAAAGAAATAAAAATATTATTAATAATAGCAAAATATAAGAAACTAACAAGATTAAAACTTTATTTAATGAAATATCCTTCAAATATAGCAAACTAATTTCTAACATTAAAAATGAAATGAAAAGTCAAAGGATAGCATATATATATACACACATACATACACATATATACACATCAAAAAGTAATTAAATTAGATACTGCGGACGTTCAGCAAATGTGGTGCTGAGGGATATTCCGTAAATGAAAATCATATGACGACGTAAATAGTTACTAGTATTATATGGTGTGTTGTGACGGCATCTGAATTTTCATGAGACACGAGTGTACAGTGGCTACTTCAATTGGTGTAAAATCATCCTGCAACATCCAATTGCCATTGACAAAGTAGTGTTGATGAGTAGTGTCATCACATTGTAACATTGAGGACTAGCTCGCATTATAAAAGCGGATAGACAGGTCACCCCTCAAGAAATTATTTCATAATTTACGAGTAATCCTGATGAAAGGAAAAGGATAAGTAACTACACAATCCAGAATCATCTTCTCGATGTGGAGTACAAAAATTATCCACCTACGAGGGTAGCTCTGCTGACAGCTCATAACAGGGTGTAAAAATTAACATGGAAGCAGAAACTCCGCCATTGGCTTGAAGACGTGTGGGTAAATGTTGTCAAGATTACTAAGTCTAGATCGGGGGATGGCGAACCTTTCTGAGAAGTGAGTCAAATTTTGCTTAACACCAGCCCTAAATCAATGGCGTCGATTGAAAGGGGGGGGGGAGAGATTTGAAAGGTCTGGTAAAAAAGTACCAATAATTTGGAAGCGCCGAAAATTGTTAGCAGAAAAACTTGTCAGACGATCCTTTTCTTTCACTTTTAAAATCCCCCCCCAAAATTAAACTTCAAAAAATTGATATTAATGGTTTAATACCGCAAATAACCACACCAGATGATACCTTGCGCAGGGGCGCTTTTGCACAAAGTATTTGAATGGACAAGGAACAAAGAAAAGTACATATTTATTTGTGGTACATATATATTCTTTATTTAAAACATAGTTACGGAAACATAGTATTACGTTTAAAACATAGTATGTGTACTAAAGTTTATAAAAGTCCATTTAATGTGAAATCTCTCTCTATTGTTGCTTATTGTAAGATAGTTTCTTGTGGTTAACTTTTGGTTGACCAATCACAAGTAAATTCATGACTTCCATTGTTAATTTCCTCTGTTAATTTCAATTTACACTTCCATTGTTAATTTCAATTTATGAGCCCCCTAGGGAAAAATAGAATATTTCAAAATCATTGTGTTTAATCGTGTCCATTCTATTATAAAGAAAATACTTTTCTTGGTATTTAGGCTTTTATCACATTTTTAGTAGAACAGAAATTTTAACCGTAACTAAACGTGACAGTGAAGAAATTTTCAATGAATTATATAAAGATGCTTTATCCGATTATTTGATTTGGAAACAAATTGTGCAGGACAGTACAATTGTACAATTTCTGTACAATAATCAGGACAAGATCATGTTTTAGAAGAAATAGTCACTGGAGTAAAAAAAAATTCAACCTATGCGACTGCAATCACTAGAATACTAGTAGAATAGGACTAGTTGATAGAAATCTCAGTGGCACTCTTCAACACACTTCAAGAAAAGATAAATCACCTTCTCTCACCTCTCTGCGCCTCATGCTCTTCTTTCGTTTGGTCAATCAAGCCGATACACGAGTATCGAGTATAATTTTTGTAGAATGTAGTATTTAGTTTGATGCGTCGTGGGCTATAAGGTTACTTTTAACTTTACGACACATTTTTAATTTTAGAGTGAAAATTTATATTTTAATTGTTTAATTATTGAGACAATTCATTCCTACATATTTAATCAAATGGCCACTTAAGAAGAGAGCTTGGTGTTCGCATTTTGAATATGGATTCGTGCAACAAAAAGATCGTTTGTATTAGTGTGAAAGATATGCAATACATAATATATGTACAATTTTAATTTTTTTATTTATTTTGAAAGACTAGTTATACTTTATGTAGTTTATTATTATGTTAATAAATATCTTTAAATGATGCATAATTAATGTATAATACATGTCTAAATCTGTAATCCTGACCTCTATTCCCTAAATCTTGATGCGGTGAATGGAATTGGGTCAAATATTCCCTACTGTGCGGCATCATGAATCATATATGCAGCATATGATTGATTTGACATACCACAGCTACAAGGTTACCGAGCCCAGATGTACACCGGTGTGCAAAACTTGAGCAACAGGTGTTTTTTTTTTTTTTGCCATAACTCCATGAAAAATCATCTGAGAGACATGAAAATCAGGAATGAGAGATCGCATTTTATATTTAAACGATGACGAAAGCATAGTTGCGCAAAAATAAATACACTGCATAGAGTAGGAAATCAAACTAAAAAAAAAGGCTTTATTGAACTCATAGTATCGTTACACCTGATTGTCTGTCCAAGAGGAAGAATAACAAGCAGATGTTCCTTAGTATGGGATATGCCCTCCCCTTACTGCAATGGCTGCTTCACACCGTCTCTCCATACTCAGCACCAGATTGTCCAATAGTTCTTGAGGAAGAGCGCCCATTCCTCAATCAGCATCTGTTTCAGTTGTTGAGTGTTTCCATGAGAATGTAATCGTGCCACAAGGCGTCTCCCTGAAGCATCCCACACATGTTCTATGAGATTTAAATCAAGGGAGAACACTGGTCAATCCATTCGAATGATATCTTCACTTTTAAGCAGCTGCTGAACATCAGCAGACCGATGTGGCTGTGCATTGTCGTCCTTAAAAACGAAGTCTAGTCCAATAGCACCTGGGAACAGACGCACATGAGGAAGAATCATCTCCTCACAAAAGATTACAGAATCTCTGTTGAAAACGTGGAGCTAAGTCCGCCCATTCAGCATAATGCCTCCCTAGACCACAACTCCATAACCATCGTAATGGTCTCGTTCTTTGATGTTACTGGGATGAAACCGTGTCCCGACCTCTCTCCAAATAAACCTACGTTGAGAATCGCTTGTGGCACTGAAACGATTCTCATCCATTGATGAAACTCCATTGAGGAGATGTCCAGTTTTTGTGCTCCTTACACCACTCTAAACGGTGCCACCGATGGCCAACTTTCAAAGGGATACAGCTTTCAGAACGGTGGGCGAATAGGCCCCCTTTGTGAAGGCATCTGGCCACAGTAAATCGCCTGTTGCTGCACACAGTTGTTGAGAAATGGCGCTTGCTGACTGGTATGGAGGTCTTTTCGCCTGCAGGACTAAATGTCGGTCATCCACTGAAGTTATTTTCCGAGGGCAGCCACTACCAATCTTTCTGACAGCTTTACGTATGGTTTGGAAGGCTTTCCAAGCTCGCGAAACGACTACGCCACTCTTCCAGCTTTCCGATCATTCTTCCACGTATTAAGTCGTCCAGAGGATTTCTTCTAACCATATTTCACGAAAGAACTCACTTGCATGTCTTTAATTGCGCCTCCGTTTTCCCCTTCATTGTAGTCTTGAGCTGCATGCCGACCACACAAGTTTTGCTTACACTGACGTCACCTATGACGTTTTGTTTCTGATATTTGCATACGCATCACCCTTTCCACTGAATTGCGAGTTCATTGTACTAATCACAATAACCCCTTTTCTGCAATTTCATGGCAGTCTGCTTAAAATTTACATTGTTTCTTAAGTTTTGCACGCCATTGTAGAGAATGGTCACAAGGAAAGGGCAGAGAAACGAGATAATAGGCGAAATCTATTGCGTACCAACTCTTAGGTGACTACTAGACAATATGTCATACTAAAATTATTAAAAGTTACATAAAGGCTCAAAGTTTCATCTTCACTTATTGTGAATAAATAAAGTTTATTGAAGTTTATTTAGATTGTTTTACTTCCGCATTCAATTATACGGAATAATAACCCGAGACATGAAATAGTATCTGTGTAAAATTGCCGATCAGTAATGTATTGATATTCGGTTCATATTCCGTAATCACACTTATTCAACATATTTCCCTGTCAGTTAATAACCAAGTGTATTTCTGTTGGCAGATTTTATAAATTTCATGGAATTGAGCAGTTTTTCCCGTGAGTATGGGCACCCAAACATCGTTGAAAGACTATTGGCAAGTTTCTTCATTGATATAAAATTATTTGGTCACATGTTTAACATAATATTTTCAAATTTTAGATTGAGACTATTAGCACCTGCAGTACTTTCATAAATGTTTCCTTCACTTCAAAAATCATTTTTTTTTTTTAATTTCCAGAATATGCTGCTTTGAAGTTCAATAAATTCCAAACCATGAAAACTTTTCTATAACAACTCCATTCTTTCGAATTCCGTTTTCGCGAAAATGTTTTTTCTTGTCATATTGGATGCAACGTCTGTTGTTAACTCTTTGCCGGTTATGCGCCAGTTTTCGCTCTCCTATGATGCTACGATCAAACGGTCACTGAAAATGACAGCCTTTTTCTCCCTAGTGAACTTCGAAAATGCCACTTTCTTCTGACGGTGATACGGATAGTTCGCTAGTTTTTAAAAGATAGGTTTCAAATATTTATTTGCTGTATATATTAATGCAATATTTACACCAATTATAACTTGCACTTTTAAGTAGCTCAGTGAATGATAAACAGTACAAATATTCGTTTCTAAAAATTGAGTTTTTCAACAATTGTTTGCGGAATATTAATGTAATATTTACGCCAATAATAACTTACATTCTTAAGCAATTTAATAAATGATAAATATTACAAATATTAGTTTCTAAAATATGAAATTGTTAAGCAATTACTTGCGATATATTAATGTAATATTTACAACAATTATAATTTGCACTTTTAAACAATTCAATAAATGTTAAATATTATAAATGTTAGTTTGCAAAATATGAAATTAAAATATCTAAATAAATACACGCAATTTTAAGCTTTATGCTTTTTAAAACTTTTTAATTGTTAATTTATCTAAAATTCTTTCTGTCTGTTATACACCTTAAAACATGGAATTCCACATAATGGAGCATTACAGTCTTTACAATAAATGCGCCATTTTATTGTAACAAAACTCCTGCCAAATTACACTAGAAAAATAACTGGATTAACAACTGGACCACCAACATTTTTCCTTATTATGTAAAAAATTTTACGGTACCCATAACTCCATCTATCAAATTAATTAAATTTTTCCAGTAAATATCGTTTGTAACACGAATAACGCAGGATAATATACTCGGCTCTACATAACGCAGGATACGAACTTGGCTTGTCCATTGGGGGAAAGTTTTGCTGCTCGAATAGGGTTCGGCTGCAACAATTTGGGTCGAAAAACTTCAGACGAGCTAAACTCGTCCATTATGGCACGCTATTCAGTTGACGAGCTGGGTTCGTTCAAAACCATTGAAGGGTTAGAGAAACAATTTTCTGTCGCTCAATATCCATGTCTTTAATTGCATTTAAAAAAAAATATCAATACTGATATCCTTCCCTTTCAAGTTAATGTTTCATTAGCTCTTCTATCATTACATTGCCTAATTTTTATTAAGTAAAAACTGCTAATTGTGAATAACCCTCATAACTCGATTTTAAAGCAAAGTCATAGGTTTCTGCATAATTTAAGTCGTTATGTATTTGTGAAGAAAAATTTCTTTCTAATTCTGTTACTCAATCTTAAATTATATTGCAACTTATTGATAACTCATATGTTTTTTTTTATCGAGTCTTTATTTCTTTAAAATCTACAAGCAAAGTAGCTCTACGTATTGAAAACGCTTCTTTTACAAGTTTTTTTCTGTTATTAATAGAGATTTACCTTGGACTGCAATGCGATGAGCAACTTCAAAACTAGAGGCTGCTGAGTTATTTACATCAATTTTTTTTAAATACAGTTTTGAGAATGATTCTGTTTTTCTTTTGTAAAATATGTTTTTCAATTGCATCACATGTATCAAATCATTCTATTTGATATGGTCAGGAACTTGTAATTGAACCTTTCACTACACAATATTAAAGTTCCATAGGTTATTTGCACAGTAAAACACTCACTCAGTGGACTGTATTAAATATATCTCTTTAATAATACACAAAAGACACCTGCACGTGGTGCTTTCACAGATAGCTCGTCTTACACTTCACTGGTATACACGATGAGCGCTTCCTGCTCTTCTCACAGTTATGGTTAGAATCAACAGTTACCAACTCCTTATTTACAGGTGGCGCGGTGATAGAGCATGCAATCGTTAACAGTAATCACCGACATATTATAGGGCTACAAAAATTAATTTTTTTCTTTGGATTTTAATAATTTAGAAGAAATCGAAATTCAATAACAAAAAATGATAATATTGAATTATTAAAAACTTCTAGAGGCATGTGCTAAAGCTATTAATTAGTGTAGCTAGTACATCCCCGTTCTACTATGCAACGAATATGCACATGACATTTTTGACCAACTGTCATGAGTGATACAATAGAAAATCAGTTTGCTGACGCTCAATTAGAAATATTTTTTATAAATTCGAAATTATTTATATTTTCAACATCTCATATTGTCTGCTCTTTCCTTTATGATATAAAAACAAGTTATAAAAATATATCAAACCCCGGGTCATTCAAAAAGTCTTTTGGTCCAAAAGTCCATTGGTCTAGATTCTCGTTGGTACATGGCAAGTGCGGCCTGAATGCCCTGAAGTAATGGACTTATAGAGGAGACATTATCTCATCAGGGGACTATTTTATTCGACAATAATGGTGCCCTCATAGATCAACATTACTCTGCGGCATGAATGCCAACCATGCCCTTGATAATCATGAGCTCCCGTTTATGCAGCTGTAGCTTTTCATTGGGGGGTCTCATTATTGTACAAGGTAATACAATCTCTCTCAAATTGCATCTGAAATGCTCCATGAACACTTTACTTACAATTCCTTGAATCCATGGCCAACTTGGTCAACATCTTATCGAACATATTAGGGATGCCATCCACTGAGAACCATTGATGTCACTTCATCACATCTTCGTGAAATGCGCAAGATTTTTAAGATATCGGGGATCCATATGGCTTCTCAATGTTTCCAGTGTCATACCTATCCCAAATGAAGACGGTGACCGCGGTAGCCTAGGAGTTATGGCAGCGGACTCGAGGCCGGTGGTTTTCGTCAAGTCATAGTTCAAGCCTTGATGTCACTGAAGACTCGCCGTGTTGCCGGGCTTGATGCACGTTAAATCTGTCGAGGCCCAAAGTCCTCCAATTGGTGGGGTGTGGAAGTTAGGAGAGAGTATTCCAACTCAGGTGTCGTTCTCGTTCTCACTTGACCGAGGTTCAAAATTACGAGGACCGTAGATAATAGTCCTCGTGTTGCTTCTAGTGCGACTTTAATAAAACCAACCAACTGCTTACCAACACATGTCAAGATAAATCACCACCAGCATCAAGGAGAAAGGCGGTGTTATACGATAATTAATGTCTCTAATTCAATTGCTCTTCAGTGTGTGTACGAGGGGGGGGGGCTCAAAATATAACCGTTTCAGAAAATAGATGGCATTGCTAAGTTGAATCAAAATTTGATAGCTGCCACGTTGATTTTTCTTCCTCATTTGGTTCCGCTTTGTCACCTTTGATGAGACCTGCATTTTTCATTAATCACCGGAAACTAAGAATAATCAAAATAGTGGTTTGCTTCTCGTGAATCTGTTCCAAAATGGGCGATCGGTGTCATTGAATAGTAAAGTTATGGCGACGATTTTTTGGGATGTGATATATGTTATATTTATAGAATGCTAAGAAAAAGAAAGAAGGATCGCTGAACAGTAATACGTAGGCGCTTATAATTAAATTGTTCTATTCTCATTTCTAAAATTTATATACTCTTAAAATTAAATTGTTTTAACGTCAATCTTTTCAAACATATGAATACTTTTAATCCCACGTTTGAGTTACATAGAATTTAGTCTTTCTCTCAATTCTGTTATTTTACACGCTAGCTTCCCAAGCCTCAAAGAACTGCTCAATTTGCAGTAAACCGAGAAAACTCCTTTAATAGGGTATAAAAATCTGTCATATACTTTCTAACGATCTCTTTCCTATATTTGGCACTTTCAACGGAAAGCACACTGTTATGGGCATTATACTCTTACTTCATTATGGCTTGTACAATATATCTGAATTATCAAAATATTCTAACATCACTTAAAACATAAAGAAAATATAGATTATCAAGTAAAAATCTTTAATTAATTAAACCAATATATATATATATATATATATATATATATATATATATATATACATATACACATATACACTGTGTGTGTGTTGTGATTTGGTATTGTAAGCTAATTATGTTTTATTTAATAGAAAGCATTATAATAAGTTTAAGAAATTACTCCCAAAAGAACCTGCTAGTACGATTGCTTACTTAGTTTATATTTTCGTTTTTATGAACAAAATTATAATGATATTACAAATTATTGTCCACAGTGATGATTTAATAATTTTTGTAAAAAATAGCAAAACTAATCTTATTTCCCGTTTTATCTTGTCCTGATGGTCCAAGAGGCGAACATCACTGAACAAAACATAAGGTATTACGACATTACAAACTACAAGATATAAGAAAAGAGCCAGTGGGTACTAATTGCGGTAAAGCAGAGCTTAACATCTTACCAAACTGTAAAGGAAAGGAATGATCAAGACTTTGTAAAAATAGTGGCTAATTGTAGAAGAAAAGTATACAATTTAGGATTCATGGTATCTACAGCCCTCCAAAAAACCAAAACTTAAATTTTGACGCATTGTTGCTTTCGAAAAATGCTATTTTTAGGGGTGATTTCAATGCTGCTTCGCCCAGTTCGGGCTGTGCGTGTTACAATCGTGTCGGAGAAATAGTGGAGGACTACGCAGATTCAAATGGACTGATCATCTTTTATAACGACCCTAAGACTTTTATTCACTATGGTGGTGGCTCAAAAAACCCAGACCTTGCTATGATTTTGAGTCGATGGAAATTTGTACTGGGTGATCCAGGCCGTGGACATAGAATGACTTTAGTAGCATATACCTCGGAGGTGAACATATATTTATCACATCCAAGACCTCTATGAAATTTTAAAAATGCAAAATTGCATGGTTTTTCAGCCGGAAGATTTTGTGAAAAATTTGCTTCCCTTCATAAGGTTTATTCAAACTTTAAGGAATCCTAACTAAAAATGCTAAGATGAATATCCCAAGAAGAATCCAAATTTAAACCCTTTTGGAAGCTTTCCATACAAAGGGAAAAGAGAGATGCTGCCAGATTGGAGGCGGAGAGAACGGAAGTTTCCCGAAGAACAGAGGCTGGCGATGATTGAATGGAGATGGGAGTGTTCATTAATGAAGTGAAAAGTCATGGAGTCTGAACGAAAATCTTGGAATACGCCACTGAATAAATTATAGAACAGATAGCAAGATAGACCTATAGACTTTTGAATAAATTAAACAATGTAAAAAAAGATAAGCTTACACATCCAATGAAAATTGAAGATGTAATGATGACTAATAATAGAAACATTGGAAAAAAATTCAATAAATATTTTTTGAATAAATATCTATCACAGAGGAGACGAAGTAAAAATAACAAAGTTATAAACAATACTGATATTATGTTACAGCTAAAAAGAGAATCTTGAATGAAATTTTCTCAATGGAGGAACTTAGAAAGGCTATTGGAAATTCAAAAGTGAAGAAACAACTTGGTTCAGATAATATATCTCCGGAGTTCCTAAAATATCTTAGACCAGAGGCCCAAAATACCCTATAGCTGCTCTATAATATTTTTTTGGAATGAGGAGACCAGTATTCCAACCAATTGGGTTAAGGCTATTGGCATTCCCATCCATAAAAAAAGGAAATCGGTGATTTAAATTCATACAGACCTATTTCCTTGACTTCAGTATTGATGAAAACGCTTGAAGGAACGTTGACTAATAGACTAAAGTTTTTCTTGGAGTCTGCGGAAATCATTGAAGAAGAACAAGCTAATTTTAGAAATGGTATGTTTACCTCTGATTTTATCGTGAAATTTGTTCATGTCATCAAATCAATTTTGATTCTAGGAAGAACTCTTTAGTGGTATTTGTGGATTTCCTTGGTAACATTATTAGTAGGAAAAGACTCATGAGTAAATTAAGAGGTCAGGGAATAGAGGGAAGGATGCTGAGCTGGATTAAAATATTTCTAGCACAAAGATGGGTCAGTTGGAATCATGTAGAGTCCAAATGAAAGCGGCCGACCATAGGGATAAGCACTATACTTTTCAACGTTTATGATCTTATTGAGAAATTGAAAGAGGTTGAGAATATCCAAGTGAGCATGTCTTGTGACTATTCAGTTATGTGGATGGAGTCATGTAACCATCGAGACTTTCAGAGACAGCAACTTGAGAACAGTATGAATGAAGCTTTGGAAGCTTATACTTCATATTCATAGCCCATACTTATCCTCCAAGTATGGGCTATGAATAATCATATGATCATCAACAAAGTAATGATTACGTGCCAGTTTTTTACTTTGAGACATGCCGATTTTGATATGTATATTGATGGCTCCAAACTGAATGAAAGTAATGAGTACAAAATACCTTGGAGTTACAATGGACAGAAAATTAAATTTTTCGGAGCATATCAGACACACTGTGTCTAGAGTTGAAAAAAGATTACCTATTTTATAAAGACTTGCTGGTGCAAAATGGGATTGCACACAGGATACTCTAAACCTTACATATACTACTTATATAAAATAAATTCTTAAATATGGCAGTGAAGC
This sequence comes from Nephila pilipes, assembly GCA_019974015.1. Classification (NCBI taxonomy): domain Eukaryota; kingdom Metazoa; phylum Arthropoda; class Arachnida; order Araneae; family Nephilidae; genus Nephila; species Nephila pilipes. Next base: position 756,134 of record BMAW01051852.1, read on the forward strand.
ATTGATTTCGGCCCCATAAAATAAGATGGATATCTTGGAGAGAACTCAGAGCGGCCCTTCGTTTATTCACAAAAGCAGTAGTGTCAACCCTAATAGCAGCTCTTCAATCCTATATTTCAAACCCTCCAGTTCATGTTGAGATAAAGAAACAAGCGGTTAATATTCTTGTTAGGATGAAAGCTTCCCAGCGAGCAAACAGGATGAACGATTGGCTAAAGAGCCTTCTTAAAACACAAACCTCGAGGTTTGTGAGGGGATTTTGAGGGATCCAAATGTTCCAATTGAAAATTCTAATATACTAGCTAACCCGTTGAATTTTTTGAATATACCTTACAATTTAAATTTGGATGGAAATAGGAAAAAAGACACACTGGATATTTCTTTGAAAATAAATGCATTGTCATTGTTATTCAATTGGATTCCCTTAAAAGATGCATACGCGAGAAAACCATGTTAAACTACAACATGGATCTGTGAAATAAATCCAGAGGTAAATCTTGGGAAAATACTGTAAATGACTGGAAAGAATTCAGTCATGGACCACGCAAAGAGGCGGTAGCCAATTTTAGATTGAAAACTAGACATGACTGCCTAGCAGAGCATCTAAAGAGAATAAGCATATTGACCAATAGTTTATGTCCTATCTGCAAAATAGATACTATGAAAAGAGAACACTTACTCGTCTGCTCGGGCCCCATATCAATTTAGAGGTGATTTTTGCCTACTTTACTGGAGCGTCAGGTATCGCATGTCCTGAACACTTGATTGCTCCCCTTCTAGGAATTTTTAGAGTTTTTATAAATGTTTAAATTTTTGAATTTATTATTTTTAATAAGGATTTTATAGGTGAACTGGTCTTTGAATTTTGTCTTTTTAATGGTAGTGTATTTGTAACTCATTTTTGATTTTGTGCAAGTGGCCAGATGTGTATGGATTGAATTCCTTTTAAGCTATATGTAATAGCAACAACATTTTATCAGGAATATATAATTTTAATTCCTATAAATTATAACTCAAGTAATGTCAATTTTCTTAGTGTAGAATTACAAATAAAAGATCATATTTAATATTGCAATATAAAATAGATGCATTTAATTTTCGCTTTATTAAAGTCCTTTTCAGGTACAGTAATATACATTTATCATTTTGTAGAAATATTATTCTAAATTACTTACACACGTCGTAATAATAACTCTATTATACATAAGTTTAACAATTTAAAAAACTAAGAAAACCATCAGATTGAGAAAACTATAAAACTTGATTGGATATTTAATTTTTAAAAAAAATCTACGTCATAAACATTTTGAGTGTAAGATGTAAATTTACAATTCTATAATTTTCTACATCATTGAAATAATCAACAATATTTTTTAATCTTGAATATGGAAGGCCCTAATATTTTACCGTCGCTTTCAGGGAAAACAAACAGTGTCATGTTAATAATATTGATAAAAATATAGTCTTGTGGGTGCACTGTGAAAAAGATTCAACAAGATGGATAAAGGAGAATAATGCTGTATTCACAAATATTCAGGAGAAGTCTAAATACAGGTAGCAGAACTTGTACAGATTAGCAATGGAAACAATAACAAATCACAAGCAATAACACAGCACTTTCAATAACATTAAGTTCACCAGCTTACTATTCCGTAAAACGGTCAAATCTCCAGAGAGTTACTTTGCACTTCAAAGCCATACAAAAAAGGCAGACTCTAATAGACCAAGCAGATTCGCTCAGACTCCATATCTCCGAGTATTTATAGTTGTTCTGCTCCACTGTGACTTCACAGGGAATATTCAGAAAAATTTCATGTATTCTCTCCTGATATAGATATCGGAAGAATTCGAGCAATTTCAGAAACCTTCATTTTGTCGCCATAGTTTTCAAATTCGCTGTTAAGTCGTCAAAATGGTCTCCACGTTCTGAAATTATTGCACAACTCTTCCTGGATATCTCTTCAGATACCTCTTTTCCTTTATAAGAGTAATGTTGCAGGGAAACTAATTGCAATTTCGTAACATAATTACGTTTACAAATTATCACTATGATATAAAAATTGGAAAAAATGAAACTTTAAAAAAATAATTCGCCCAACTTCCAAATAATAATAATCCGATGATTTAACACAACTTCCAAATTCAAATATTTACAAATCTGTCGTTATCCTCTATCTTTCTATTCCTTCTTTCAATTCTATTTCTTTTATATACCAGTATCACTATATATAATTCAATTCACTGCACTTCTGCTCATCTAATTTATATAATCCCGTTTCATTTTTGTTTTTAAGGTATTATAATTTTATACTATTCAAATTATTAAAAATTCCCCGAGTTTTGGGACATGAAAATCGTGAATAACCCAACAACATAACGTTTTCTTTTTCATGTTTTTGGAATAATTTCCACTTTAAATTACCACTGCGTAATATTAAAGAATAGGATCTAAGCCCTGAACATTTTTTTTTTTTTTTTCAGATTGAAAATTGCCTTAATCTTAATATTACGAACTGACTTCGCAATCTGTTAGAGAACAGCATATTTTATTATGTTTCTATCTAAATTAATCCAATTATGGAGATGTAAAATGTGTTCCATCACCTATACTGCAATGCTAAATGAGTTTTTCGCAATACTATGTTAGAGGGGGAAATTACACATTTGTGGAATGATTTTAAATTTTAAAACGCAGTATAATGGAAAAAGATCTTTTCCACTATTACAAATTTTACAAGAGAAAAAAAAAAAAAAAAAAAAAACCCTGTAAAATTTCCAGAAAATTTTAAGCAATTATTGAAGTGAATTAAGAGTAGATATGATATAACAAATGCCTACATAATTATTTATAGTTCAGAAGAAATATTTTTCCTAAGATGAAGTCAACTTAAATTTACAAAAGTATGAATTTTCATAAAATTCATAAAGAAAAACAAATATCAGTGCACTTTTTTGCTGGATTTATATATGCACACACTAATGCGTTTCTGATGTCCTGTATTTGAGTACAAAGAGGGGTGTACGCATGGGGAGTAAGCGTATGCATGGCGGAAAGAGCCCTACTACAAGAAATGTTCTGCTTGAAAATGAATGCTATGAGATCCATCTAGAAGTGCTTTAATAGATGAAATATGATCCGTTTTCATATGGAAAAGAATTTTGCTATCTGAAAATGTGTTCTGAGTCTGATTCATGCTCTTTGATAACAGGCGAATACATCTTAAAACTGTTCTCTCTCTTTTTTAAAGAATTTTTTGAGATTAAACCCAAATTTTTGTCATGTGATATCTTTTTAGAGAGATTTTAAAAAGATTTATATTTATTACAGCTCTTAACGTGTTATTTTTGCATTACAAAAAAGGTTATTGTTTTAAAATATTCCTGTTGAATTTTAAAGCAGATAAACTATTTAAAAATTACACTATAACGCAACAAACCTGATGAAGAATCAGTTATACTAAGGTGAACTAGATCTATGGAGCTATTCTTCTTTTATTTTGCCCAAAATAAATTCACTTGACTTCTCATAAATAAGGTATTATTTTGAAGAGGGCGAAAGCAACTACCCTCAATTTTTCTAGAAATAAAGAAAATGTAATATGACCTTTTAATCTGTCACTACTATTATAAAATGATTTATTTTGCTAATCTGACATGATAGAGATAACTAAGAATTTCATAATATATTGATACATTTCAACATAGTAATCTAAGTTCTTAAATTATAGATTCTTCGATATGCATGAAAGTTTTATAAAGAAAATGAATTCCCTTTTCTTGACTTAAATGGCTCCTAATACGCGTTAACTTGACAAAAATATGGTACATTATTTCTTCATATTATGGATCATCTGTTCTATTAATTCTTGATGTACCCGGAAGTTCTTTAAATGTACACAATTTATTCAATAACTAAAGTGATGCTTTCTCTTAAAATCATTTTCGTTCATTTACTTTTATTTTCCAGGCGGAGTACTTAATTCTAGAAATTATGTTATGAAGTTTTCACTAATATTTTTAGAATGTTTCTTAACTATTTTATACTTGTTTTTTTACAAAGTTACAATTTTCGGATGTAATAATTTGATGAATTTATATTATAAATTTAGAAATAAGATTCTATTGAATCAATATTTTATCAAGCAATATTTACTTTTATGTATTTGTATGCTATTCATAATACCATATTTAACACCTTAAAATGTATTATATACATCTAACGCAAAATATGCCAATATTACTTTGTTGAGCGATGAAATACTTCTTAAACAGAAGCATTGAAATTCAATTATATATACTAACTTGAGAAACTTAACACAAGTATTTCAAAGTAGTATCGTTTTGAAAAACAATAGATTAGAAATTTAAGCAATACTTCTAAAAGTAATAAGTAATGAAAAAAAAAATGATGCAACTTAAGTTCTTAGAGTTAAACTTTCTAAAGTGTATTTAACTTAAGAAAACGTTAGTAAAATCGATAACTTTTAGTAAAACTTTTTGACAACAATTAAAACATTTGTACACTTATAAACCATGAACTTAGTTACAATATTTCTACCAATATTGTAATTTTTCCTTTCTCAAAAGAATAAAAAATTGAAAACTTAATTTCACAAAACTTTAAACGCTCTATTTTGACAGGATTATAATTATTGAAGAAAAAAAACGTTCAGCCTAGAGAAATGTTCAATGAATTTTCTGAATCGTTCCAGTTACATTTCTGTATGTCTCCGTTGATATCAATTCAAAGACCTAACATAATTAAATCGATTTAAAATTATATTACATCTTTCCCAATATCATTCCTAAATTTTTGCTCAGTAAAATATGTTTTTATCAATCTCCAGATATTCTTTAGGGAACTTTTCCCTTGATCATAAAATCAAATCCATTGCCATGGCTTTTTTTTCTGATTACTCTTCCAATTACGTTCATTGCATAAATGTTTCTTTTTAAAATAGACTTGAATACTTGTGCACCAAACAACTACGTTTCATCCCAAATCATTTAATGCTTCGAATGTAAGGAAGTTCAGGAACACGTAAACCTCTTAATTTTACAAAATTGACTGCTTCTTTTTCCTTTCTATTAATCTGTTAAGGTAAATAAAATTAAAGTCTACAAAAGTATATAGAAATAAAATATGAAAATATGAGAAATATTTGAGCAAAATACGAGTTTTATCCGGTTTTTGTTAACTTTAGGGTATACTAAAAAAAGACAACAAAACAAGCAAACACAAATTTTTTAACAATATTATATTTAATTAAAAAATTAAATTTTTTTCCATTAAAAAAGTATATCCTTTCACAAAATATATGATACTGGTTTACTTTTAATTTACAAATCGATTGAGAAATTTTTTGATTCTTTTAAAGTTATTCCGATGGTATTCTTCCAATAAGTTTCACTTGTTTTGACTTACTTTTCCTAACTTCCTTTGCTATAGTGTTAAACGCTTTCCACTGTGTATTTTTGTCCAGCCTAAAGTGGTCTAGTGGCCGGCGTTCTTTTTGTTGAGATGAGCCCTGAGGCCACTAAAAGCCCCGCCGCGTAGCGGGGCTGATGTTCATTAAATCTGATTCTAGGTCTTCCCTATGGCGTGAAGTTTAGATAGGGCAGTGCTGCTCAGGTATCGTCTACATCACTTCACACAGGTTCAAAATTACAAGGTCAATAGCCCTCATATTGCTTTTCAGTGCGACGTTAATAAAACCAACCAACTACTTACCAACACATGTTAAGATAAATCACCGCAGTATCACGATGACCCATAAAATTTAATTTTTACTTAAAATCACTAAAAATATTATATTTTAACTTTTTCTACTTAATGAAGTACTTAAATTCCATTAGTATTACCATTAACATATTACGAAAAGAAATTTGAAAAAAGAAAGAAACGAAAATATTCAATTTTTTTAACCCTGATCAAGTGTCCCTTTAAATGAAAATCAGAATCTATTATCAATATTTTATAATGGGTTTTTACAAGCACTTCCCTTTATCTAACTTCTGGAGCTGCTTTACAACAATGTTTGATCCCTCGCGACGGAACCATGATGTATGCAAACCAGCTATTTGCATATGCTATTTGGGAAGAATAGGGCGATAATTAGAGGAAGTTATAGAAATGCTGTATATACGGGGATTAGAGCAACTCTGTAAGCAGTTATTCAGAGTGCGTCTGCCTGACTCGGAACCCACTGCGACAGGTCTATTTATTTGAGTACTAGAGATGAATAGATATTATTACAATAATTGTTGGTCGTTCCATATATTAATTCATTTTGATTATTCAAAGATTTGAATAGCCTAGTTAGATTGTTTTTATTGACTCTTAGAAGCAACACGAAGGCTATTGGTAAAGTACCTCGTAGTTTTGAACCTCGGCCAAGTGACGAGGATGATACCTGACTTGATACCTCCCTCTCCAAACATCCACACTACGCCTACGGGATCAGATTTAACGTGCATCAGTCTCGCTGCACGGTGAGCCTTTTGTTGTATCAGGGCTCAACGAAAACAACGCTTATCGTGCGTTACCGACCATGACCACTAGGCTTCCACGCCCACAAATAAGCTGGTCTCGCTACCAATGAAGCGAATTTGTCTCAGCTTAATTATTTCTAAAAAAGTTTTAATGAGCAGCGTCAAAATAGGTTTACGTTCTTCCAAATATTTCCTGAAATTTATAAAACCGTTCTAAAGGAATTCTGGCTTTATTTCGTCTGTTTCAATAGACAAAAATAAAATAAGGTAATAATATAAAAATAAAAACAATTTTTCGCCTTATTGTGAATCAATTTAAAACAAAAAAAAAATGCGTACGTCCACAGTAACAAAGAAAAATGTAAATGTCAAGAATATTCTTAACAAGTTTTATACAGTTTTAAAATATGTATCACGTACGAAAAGGAAATAAGATTAAGAATTGCTGTTACGTGGCTTAAAATGTCTATTGCCTTATTCAATACTGAAAATGAAACGTTAAATAAATATCGATATAATTTTGTAATTTGTTCGTAGCTTAAGATTATACCGAAGAAAAACTTATGATAGCAAGTATTGAACGTAGTATTATGGTACAAATGAATAAATTTGGAAATATCCATAACAAAATATAATAATTATAAAACAAATATACAATATAAAAATCTATACAAAATATGCTCGCATAATAACGTACTGGATATTTGTTTTAATAACTTTTTTATGTATACAAAAAAATTCGTGGAAAGAATATATTGCATTTGTTATTGTCTAAATCTACTACAAAAGATTTTTAGGAAATCAATTTCTTTCCAAAACATTTTGATAAGAATGATATAAAAAAACACATTGTAAAATACATAAAGTTAGAGAAAAGTCTCCTTAATCCAGATATAAAAGTTAACGGAAATATAAAAGACGCCATCTAAACAAGTTATAGTAAGACTTCGATTTTATGTTTGACATCGTTCCAAGGTAGACAAAGGTAAGATGTGAAAAATTTAAATCAAGATTATAAGTATAACTTTAATGATAATATAATGACTGAAGATGTGATGATTAGACTAATGAAAGTAGTTTAAACGTATATTTCCTCTCCAAAGTGTGAAATAGTATTAAATTACGTGATATCCATATTTGTTTTTCTGTGATTCTGTTTATCTCAATTTTTGCTCTATGCGGCTTAAGATTGTTTAAAAGTTAAATTGGTAGTAATTTTTAATTTATAGTTTATATTTGTATTTAATTCAGATTTTTATAATCGTATTTAAATAAATTTTTGACTTATTTTCATTAGAATATTTTGTTTATTTTTAACTTAGGATAATATTTTGAATTTGATTCTTAGATTAATTTGATAAAATGTACCGACTTTTCAATTAACTATACAATATTTTAGTTCTAATAAATTTTTCAAATAAAATATATATACAGAGAGAGAGGTACTCTTCTTGAAAACTCATTATTATCTCCTCTATATTATTCACGACTCATATAATTTTGTACGAAAACTGCGGAAAAAAATATTGTTCTTTCTGCATCCTACAAAATAAAGAGTATAAAAGGGAAATAATATGAAAAGGAATGGCTTAGGCTCGAGATATTAACATGATCAGTATAGGCATTTTCTTTCCTTGAGTTAAAAATGACGCCAAAAGCGAGATAACGTAGGGAAAAACCAGGATGAAAGAAACGCAGTTAAAACTCGAGAGACAAGAACCATTAATTCCTTTCTTTATTGATAATACATCTAGACGACGGTGTTTCCTGATAAAGGCCGCGTTTGCTTCAATGATATTGCTAGCTCTAATAAAAAAATGGACTCGATGGGAGACAGGAAAGCTTCTTTTTTTCTCACAGACGATAACACACCTCGCCCAAGAAGCTCATAGTGGAAGCAATACGATGGCAGGATATCAGAAAGAAGGTGGAGCTAAGGGATTTGCTCGAAAGTAAGGATAAATATTTCTGGAATAGCCATTGCCGAGGGTGCGTCCAAACCTGCAAAGAGAACATTCATCGACATTTCATTAATATTTGGAATACATTCTCATACGTTAAAAAATTGAGATCTTAGTAGAACAAACAACAGCTAATAGGCTATGATCAGGTAAATTCAAAATTGTTGTAAATTTAACGATTTTTGCTAAGATAAACAATGAATTTAATTGACGCAATGAGGCGAATTTGTTTATTTAGAGATTTAAAATATTTCTTAATTCGATTGAATTTATAATTTTAGAAATCAATTCATTCCAAACTTTTATTTATTAGGTTGAGTTATAAATAACTTCCGACGCAGCTTGGTAGTATCTGTTGTTCGTATCTACCCACTATGAATTAACGGGACAAACAAGTTTTTGCTTTCATTAAAAAAATAAAGAATCAGTTAGTCCTCTGACAACTGTTTTGAGTGGTGAACGTTATATCAAACTGTTGTTCCTAACTACTTAAATGGAGAACGAATATATATGTATTCGCCACGCGATACCTTGGGAATTTAACCAATTCAGTAGCACTAGGGCGACAGCTGAAAAAATATGCAGTGTATGCGATGAAGGATAGCCGATCAGAGAGGCAATTAAAAGTTGGTTTGCCAAATTCTGTTCTGGTGATATGACTTTAAAAGACGAACTGAGGACGGCAAGTCCTACCGACCTTGACGACAACCTTTTAAAAGTAATTTTGTAGCAAAATGTACGTCAATGAATAAGAGATATAGCAGAAAGATTGAATACATCACAATAAACTGTTTGTCGCCATCAGGAGAAATTAGGGAAAGTCAGATTAAAAGTTTGGGTGCTTCAGAATCTAAGAGAATGGTGTTGTGCCCCCGACCGCTTTTGTGAAAAGGCGCTGCTGTCACCTTGCAATGAAAAAGAAAAGAGCAGACGTGACTGAGCGCGCCGAGTGTGCAGTTGAAATAAAATATGAGAAAAAATTTACAGTCCACTTAGTGTGAGTTATTTCAATGAGATCAGTTTTCAAAAAAGGAGCTATCGAGGGCCAAACAAACGGGATAAAGAAGATCGTATGTCAATCATCCTAAGTCTGCTCTCGTAAAAATCGAGCCTTTTTTAAGTAGGATTATAACAGGTGATGAAAAATTGGTTACTTTTGACCATATAGTCCACAAAAGAGAATAGCTTGATAATGATCAACCACCCCTATCAAATTCAGAAGCAAAGAATATTACGGTATCATTGAATTATGTTTGAATAGTCGAGATATAATTCCTTATGAGTTATTGAAATCAATTTTAACAATTACTTCGGATACATACGTCGAGTAACTGCAGAGAATGAGAGACAAAGATCCATGAAAAACATCATTCACATTCTTATAGTGACTCATAAATAAATTCTTGAGCTGAGATGTTCTGTTTTATCAAACTCACTTTCCTCCCAGGATTTTGCCCCGACGAACTACCGCCTTTTCTGTTTCTTACAAAACGTTTTGAATGACAATTCTTCAAACATGAAAAATTGTAAGTCAAGGTGTCGAAATTTTCTTACAATCGAAACTAATCACATTTTATGAAGAAGAAATTGATAAGTTGCCAGAAAGATAAGAGAAGGTCATACACAATAAAATAATATAATATTGCTATTTAATGAAAAAATTAGTATCTGATAAAAAAAATTAAATTATTTATGACTCAACCTAATAGCAAAGATACAAAAATAATTATCTGTAATACTCAAAATTGTTGAACATTTTTCTCAAAACTTATTTCTTAGGAAATTAGAATTTTTCAATTAATTTCTTTTACTCTCAAAATATTCTGAAAAAGGCTCTATGTTGGATGACTCATATCCCTCGATCCTTTAAGTAGTTGAAACGAAGCTATATACATTTCAAGGAAAATCTAAAAACTTTTGAACAATTAAAAATTATTAGCTTGTCTTCAAATCGAGTAAAACTCATAAACGAAAAAAAAATTTAAAACTGTCTCAACCCAAAAATTTAAACGATAAATTCAATAACTTATTTTTCATTGCGGAAGTAAGCTTCTTTCAAACTGAGTTGAGAATAACTTATTACATTTTTTTAACGATTTTATTGCTTGTGAATTCTAAAATTCGAATATTTTCATTTAAAGAGAAATGTGTTTAATATGAGTAGTCCTTGAATAAAAGTTTTAATTTATTTCATAATCGAATGAATGCGTAAAATATATTTTTGAGCCATGCTTCGTGAATTCTTATAACTACAAAATATAGGAAGTGTATTTAAGGAAGCTCTTTTTTTAATCTGAAAGAAGTAACATTAAAAAACAAAATTTTTTGACAAAAATATTTGACATTGCAGTACAACTGTAAAAAATATTTATGTAAATTTCGATTTTGTAACATAAATATTGTTCATAGTTGACGATTTGTTACTATTCCAAACGTGTTAACTATGTTTCCGTCTATCTTTTTATATACATATTTTTAAAGAAGAATTTTGTACTATAATATATCTCAATTAACCAATCAGGAATTCAAAATATGTACGTCAATTTTTACAGCATTTATTAATTTTAAAAGATTAAAAAAAAACTTGTAAATATATCTTGACTTCTCTTCATGATCTCGAATAGAATACCTAAACAGATTGTTTTGTTTGTCTCTACTCTGGACCATATTTATAAATAGGTATTTAATTACATTTTTTTCATGAAATTTAAATCTAAACCATATATAGTGTAAACTAATTATTAATACGAAATAATATCGCTCATATTTATTTTTTGCTTAAAATATTTTAAAAATGCATTTAAGTTTTTGAAGTATTTAAATTTTTTTAATATTATTAAAAACTGTAATTAATTTGGAATATTGCAGTTAATAAAAACAAAATATGTCACATTTATAAATGTAGATGCGATAGAAAGTGTTTAATTGTAAATGAAAACATTTTACTGTAATTCCCGGCGTTCATCATTTCCATTTTCTGGTTTACTCAGATTTTTGATAACACGGATTAGCTTTAATTTCAATTACTCCAACTAAAAAAAAAGTTTTGCTGTATTAAATGAATCAAATACACTACGAAGAATTTTCGCACCTCTCTAACATTCAATTAAATTTACAATTGACTCTATTACAAAGTCTGGGCAGTGACGAAAAGACATTGAATGGAAACATGCCAAGGAAGTCAAAATAAGAAAAAACACTTTGAGGCAAAATAGTAGTTTGGAAATTAACTTAAAATCTTGAATTATTTTACCCTATTTTCAATCATATTTGGATTTCCTATAACAAATAAATTAAGACAATTTGTAACAATTAATTTCTTTCTCCAAGAAAAAAAATACTTTACGCGAACTTTTCTTTAAGCTGATGCGAATCTTAGGGGGAAATGATACATTTTTTGTTAACTATTTCTTAAAATTAAGTTCTTTACTAATGAAATCAGGGCACGAAGGGCTGCTAAAGCGTTCACTTTAGATATCTAGTATATATATTGTCAAATTGAATATCAACAAAAAATTTATTTTACATTATGTGATTTTTAAAGGCTGAATTTATTGGTACCTAATAGCCTTATGTTAAATTCTCATAAGCAAAATACATGATTGATATGGGGAAAATGCCCTGCTGCATAGTAGGACTTCCATAGAAGCAGAGACGAGCAGGCTGCTCTTGTTTGGAATATGAGGAATCTGAAACAGCAAGTTGCTACATGTTTATCACACTGTATTTTTATTTAATTATCATTGGACAACCCTCCGGAACCAAATTACAAATGTAAGCTTCTTCATAAGTTCCATAAAAGCAGTATTAAAATTCAGCTGTTCCACCTGTCAAGCAAAATCTATATTTTTTGTTCTCTCGAAAGTAGACGCTGGGGAAGCCACCAAGGAAAGAAATCACAAATTTACATATCTTATATTTTATTGATGTTGATCTGCATGAATGATGACTTCAATGACATGAAGGAATTTTTTTAATATATAGTAATCAGCATTTCAAGGGGAAAAAGTCATAAAAATTTCAATTCTTTGCAATTTCTAAAAGTATTCAAAGAGTTAAAAATATTGTTAGAGCATTTGAGGCAAGAGATGGTTCAGTTGGAGACGAAATTGGTTATTTGTAGATGAATGTATCCTGTAAAGAAGATAAATCACTTAACACACTTCCTCTATTGTATAAAACTCAACGATTATTAGTTTGGCAGGCCTACTTCTTAAAAAAAAATGGATTACCACTCCTATACAAAAGATGTTGAAGGGTAAATCAAACGCCCGATAATGCAAATTTCTTTGCATTATCCGGTGTTTCCTTTTTAATCTGCATACACCTTTTCAGTTGTATGCCGATTGAAAAGTATTGAAATGTATTAAATAATATTTTTACTACAACAAAATCTAACTTGAATCTCAACGCATCAACGTCAGCTACTAATAAACAGGACATCTCTTATACACGGACTCGACTCAATTAATCACTCCTTTATCTATGTCGTCTCTCCTCTTGATAGCGAGAAAGCTTATCTGGGAAATTAAAGAAAGCAGTTCATTTCAATCCGTACCTATTTGCTTAAACTTTGGGAAATGAACGTGGGCTCTTTGGAAGGAGCAGAACAGATAGTAGAGAGTACACTCATTCAAAATGACGTAATAAAAAAAAAGAGAATCTTGCAAGTGAATGAAATAATGAACTACTTTTCAATATACACTTCAATGTTACACTCAAAATGCTCACTGAAACTAAAAACCGATTATCAAATTATTTGATTTAGACCATTGATTAAAATTTACAGTTAATGTATGCTCACAAATAATTAATATCGAAAATGAAAACATAAATCGTTTGCACGAAACTTTAAAAAAACACTGCCTAATTAGTTAAAATGATATTTGAAACCAATAAAATATATTGGTGGATAACTTTTATAATTCACAATATTAAATGAATCTTAAGAATGACTTAATAGAAGAACACTATTCTCTCACCTGGGTCTTCCCACTATGGCAAAATACTTGTCTAATTCTTGCAAGTAGGTCCTGAGTTCGTCTGGCGTGTTGAAAACCATAGGCTGAGTGGGAAGTTCGGCAATAATTTCTCCCTGCTCGCCATTATTCATGGAAGCCTGAACAGCGATGGCAAACAGCAGCGAGCACGTGACCAGCAATCGGAGCGTGGTCATATCTGCAATAATCGAAAAAGAAAAAGACATATGCTTTTATTTTTATTACGGATGTTTGTTTAGAAAGAAGTTTTAGCATAGACCATATATTTTTTTTACCTAGACTAATATGGAGAAATATATAACATTTTTCTGTAGCTCTTGAGTATACAGTGTTTTATAATTCAAATAAAATGTCTCTAAAACCTATACATCATATTTTTCCTTTAAATATATATTGTAAGTCCATTAGAAGTACTTTGCGCTTTTTGCAAATTCATTGATATATAAATCAAAATATTCTGTTCAAGTGTTACTATGTAACACCCCTTCGTTCCGGGCGTTATCTTGTGCCATCACTAATTTCAAATATTAAATACTACGACACCAATAATTACAGAACCACCAAAACAACTTTCACAATTTATTATTATATATCTACTATGACATCAATAATAGTGCTCTCCAGGTTAAGTTTACTAACTCTTTAATTCAACCCACCAATAATAATCTAACAGCTTCTTACCAATATCTTTTATCAACTGCAACTCCGAATCTGGAACAACTGCTGAAAATACTAGAACAATTCTCAATCCGAGTGATCTATACTCGGACCTCAATACTAATCTGTAAATCCGCCTTCCTATAATATAGCACTTAGATTCCACCTCCTCTCACTACAACGCCTCTCTGATCCTCCTTCAGATCCTCTACTCCTTCAGATGGAGTTTATATAATTCTCAATCCAACTGCTTCACTTCATTCCTAACTGCTTTACATATTAATGTTCTTTATCACGTTTCATTTTGATTGGGCAAAGGTTGTTTAGCGAAAGCAATCAATCTCAATTGAAAGTGCCCAAGGTTAGTGAAGAGAAACCGCGAATAGCCCAATGTCACAACTATAGTATATAATGACCAATATATTTGCTAACAGCACGTCGAGACAGAACAGGCAAAGCTACTCAGTTGCAAAGATAGTTTCTTTTGGCAGTAGGGTGTCATACTAAACAGTCTGAAATAGGCATCATCAGGGTGATTTCTATGCACTTATGGTATGCATTCCGTTCACCTCGACAGCCCAAAAGAGATGAGCTGTTGAACATCGAGATTAGATGGCTGGTATCAAGTGCTGTTTACTGACGTACCGTATTTAGAGCAGCTAATCACCCACTCCATACATAGTACACTACGGGTCTCGATTCAGTGAGAAGCCCTACACGTTTTGGTATGCAGATGAAAGAGCACTCGAAATAACTCCCACAATCGTTCGGGGACAATTACAGATCAGGTGGGTTGATAAAATTGGAATCAGCATAGGTGGGCATATGGATCTGCATAACATTCGGAATGGCAATTTGACGCCTCAAAGATATGCAGACGAGATACAGAGACCTCAGTTCGTTCCTTACGCTGCGGCCATTTGTGATTTTTGTCCTCTAAGAGATGATAATACCATACCTTACACAGTTAACCTTGTGGAGAACAAGCTTGAAGTTAAAGCAATATAGAATATGGAAACACCAACAGCTCTGGACCTAAATCCGGAAGAGCATGTTTCTGTTCCATTGTAAAATCTTTATATGGAATTACAATTGTAGAAGAGCTAATAAATTCATTTTATGTTATGCCCTTCAGTTAATTCTGAAAATACTTTTTTTACTGTACATGAGTGAATCTCTCCTTTTTCCAACGAAAATTCCTACTTGTAAAATCAAGGTTTATCTATAATATTTTAAAAAAGCAGTTATTAGCCTTTTGTAGTATACAGATGAGTGTATGATAGCGTCTTCTTGAGAATTTAATGATAGATAATTCTGAATCGTTTTTAAATCAATGGGAGTACGATGTACAATAGGAAAATCTCATGAAAACTCTATCTCATATGAAGAAACCTTTTCTTACGGTCACAAATACATGTACTTATTTCATAGATTATTCCGTGATATTACACTCTATAACAAACAAACATAAAATGACTCACCAAGAAGGAGTTCTCCGATGGAAACAAAAATTGGCGGATAGGAAAATTATGCACAGAATATAAAATGATTAAAATTTCAGAAAAATTGAATAATTTCTTTCAGAATTACATAGTTACAAAGTAACGAGCTCAATAAGGTGTTGAACAAACTCTAGCCTGGATGCAAGCTATCACACAGCGTGGCATAGAGTAGTAAAGCTCCCTGATGGTCTCTTGCGGTATTTCTTGCCAAATTTGTTCCAATTGTTGGGCTAGGTCATCAACATTCCCTTGTAGATGCAAGTCGACTTCTCATCACATCCCAGATATGCTCCATTGGAGAGATATCTGGTTGGTCAAGGAAGTGTTTGACATGCTGAAAGACAATTCACAGCTACACGTGCAGCATGTGGTCTGGCATTATCTTTCTGAAAAATAAAGCCAGAGTACTGCAAAAGGGACGGTAGCAAAGCAGGTCCCAGAATGTCGTCGACGTACCGCTGTGCTGTAAGTGTACTTCTAATGACGACCAAAAGGGTCCGGCTATCAAGAGAAAAGACACCCCAAAACATAACTCCTGGTGTAGGGCCTGTGTGGTGTGCAATAGCGAAAGCAAGTAGGCGCGTTGCCCTGGGCGTCTCCAGACACATCTTCGATGATCGCCAGGATAGAGTTAAAAGCGGGATTCGTCGCTAAACACTATGCGTCCCCAATCAGCATCATTCCAATCTGATCTAGTCAAGCACCAATGTAATCTGGCTCGACAGGATAAAAGCGTAAGTGGCAGGTGGCGTAGCTGTTGGTACAAGTGTAGATTTCGCTCTATCAGCCATCTGGGAATGATCAGGGTGGATACTCGTGTGTGGGTCGCATATCTGATGGTTGATAACGATGAACCAGGTGCTGTCACAGCTGATCTGATAATCACTCTTTCCTTCCGATATGCTGCGGCCCAAGGTCGACCGCTACCATACTGACGCTGAACTCTGCCATTGTCCACGCATTCTTGCCAGCATCTTCTAATCACCGCATTGCTTCGACCCATATGAGAAGCGATGCGATTCTCCGAATTTCCCAACCTGCCTCTTTCAATCCAATGATACGATCACTTTCAAACTCTGACAGTTGCCCGTAATGAGCTCGAATCTCGAAGCGAGGAATTTTTCAATCATTAAAAGATATCTTAAGTCGCAATGCAACAGAAAAATTCGCCATCAGATTGAGAATTTAGTGCGCAGTTCCGATGCGCTGTAGCTCTCGCTATTCATTAATCGGACATCAAATATTAATTATTTGCATGTTCGGTCCAAATGTCTTTGCATAATAAATTTCATTACAATTGGACAACTCCTTTTTTTATTTTTATTGTTATAAAGTGCATATGTCGGCTGTTTTCGATGATATATCATTGGCACTGAAGTCGGCATCGATCGTAGTCAAGTTCAATTTTTCTATTTATGCAAGTGATGTACATAAATCTCACAAACTTAAGCAAATCAATGTTTATTTGTTATATTAGATTTCTTTATTTTCGAATCGTTACAATCAAATCCTAATATAAGAGGATTAGGATCGATTAAGACAAGTTTTCTGTATGAATCACGTAGATGATTCAGAACATAACAATTTTCAAAAGGTCCTATTATTGTACCATGTATTGTATTTTAAGAATGTATCTTCTTTTCTTATTTTTTGTACCAATAATAATGTAAATTAATGCATAGGATGTATTTTTCAGTGTTTTTAAATATATATATATATATATATATATATATATATATAGTCGAGACATGAACACATTTATTTAATACTGAGAGAAAAGATAATATTTTCAAAGTCAAGGAAAATTGGTTCAAATTCAAAGTAGTATTTCTGTATAATAATATAAGAGTTAATTTCTTAAACATTTATGTATTTTAATAGATGAATCGAACACATATATAAAAATTATATGACAATAATATTTGAGCTCTGATATGAATCATTTACTTGCGGACAAATACAGATATTTTACACGAATATGTTTCATTTTTATAAAAAGAATGGAAAAACGGAAAATTACTTTAATTACTAAGAATGGCTTGATGCATTGAAGTTTTATTCGAAAAAGTAATACATTTAAGTCTTGTATATATGTTTTAGTTGCCGTTTTTGATAGAAAAACAAAAATTTGTTCCATTTAGAAAAGGAATGCAACACTGTCTGGGTAATTTGACAGATATTGGACGTCGAATATACTAAAACCCTCTTATTACTGGAAAATCAGTGATAATACCGCATTTATATAACAAAAGGTATATATAATTGTATAAAATTAAATGCAGTACATGCAAATAGAGAGTCAAACACACGAAATATCTATAACTACATAAAATGTACTGTTTTGTATTGAACTCGTACATTATTTCATTGAAGGCATAAAATAATTTTCTTTGACTCAGAGCAAGAAAATTATTTTAAAAACACAAGATTAGTGGCAGAACCAGATTATAAAGGGAGTACTGTATTTCCTGAACAATGGTGTTATATGTGAAGGAAAGAGAAATAACTCATGAAATTCGTGTTTTTAAAAGTACATGACAATACTGATCATTATGGAAAAATTGGCTGTTTTTATGATTTATTATCATGAAAAGGAATCTCACTTCGCGGTCAAAGTAGCTTTAACTAATAAAATAAATAATTCAGAAATATGAATTATTTTCATAAAATAAAGCTTTTGAATTTGAAAAATTAATTATAGTAAAAATACGAATTGAATAAAAAATATATACGTCCGTATGTTTGCTTATGATTATCAAGTTGCCTTTAACTCTCAATTTTTCATAGAATTTTATTTCCATCAAAATATTTGAAAATTGATGCATATATGTTTGAAATAGAAATTAATAATATTTTGTAAAAAATCTCAAAGAGAAAAATAATTAAAAAATATTGTTATTATAAGGAATAATTAGTAAATATATCAATATAATTTCAAAAGGGAAATTTTTGCTGAATTTTTCTAGCTCTTGGGAAGACAAAGACAAACAAACAGACGAACAAAACACACAAGTTAATAATAATATCAAACAGAAACAAACATAATAGTAGAACAAATTCTAATCTGAAATCATATCTAAAAATGTAATACAATCTTTAGTATTAAATCTCTTCCTTATTGTACTAAGTTTAAAGAAGACTAATTCTTTATCCAAAATTATGTCATGTTTGAATTAGGGGAAACACAATTCTTTAAGAGTTACCCTTGAAAAAAACTTATTTTGTTAATAACAGTTTGAAATTGTGATATTTAAAACAACGCATAAAAAATGACATATACTTTCATTTACTGAATCAATTCTAAACAAAATTACTTATAAAATCCTTCAACATATAACATATTTTCAAAATTTCATTTTACCACGAATTCAACTAAATCTTTTCAAAATTGAAACGGAGAAACATTATAAATAAATTTATACTCACTTGACTGAAATTCCTTTTTTATATATATTCTTCAGCAGTTGTCTCTGGGAAGATCCTTGCAGTTCTCTAAGCAAAGAAGAAAAAAAAGTTGGTGGCTATGCAGAGCTCAGGTTTTCCAACAAGTTCTTACCTCTAGATTCTTCCTAATAGAATTTTTAGGGTAAAGGAAATCAACATCTCGAAACATTCGTATTTATAAGTGTTCTTTTGTGATAGCTCACATGCCTCCCTGAAATACACCTGTCAGAAACAGAGTTACCTTTCGCCCACGATACAGCTTTGTACTCTCGACACCCGTAGAGGGGCAGAATATACGCTTGGACAAAACACAATAGGAGCACTTACACACTTTTATGCACTTTCGACGATGGACTGCGTCTAAATTATAGAAGGATATTATTAAGGTATGCATTTACTTATTGAAAACATTTCAATTGATCAGTTTGCTTTGGAGTTTCTAACAATTTAGTTTTTTGTGCAGTCTTGTTATAAGTTTGGGAAATGGATTTTCCGCAATTGATTAGTTAAGATAAATTTAACATATTTGTACTTTAGAAAACTTGAATTTGGAAAAAATTTACTATTTCAAGTAATATATATATAAAGTCCTTACTTAGTTGTCTAATAATATTTTTTGAATCCAACCAACTTATCAAAATGGAACAAAACTCGATATGTGATTAAGAAATAAAGGAATAATAGAAAACTAGGGGGGGGGGAAATGCGTCGATTAGCGATGATGCATTGTTTCAGAACAATACAATGCATTAAGTTCAATACATTTTACAATAAGTATTTCTTTTTTTACGTTATTTTTGAGAAGAAAAATAATAAAAGTTTATCACCGGAATTAGGAAGACTTAAAAAAATAATACTTCGAGTTCTATAATGCTATTATTAATTATTTTTTTTTTATTTTATATGAAAAATACAATGTTTAAGTTAAATACATAAACAAACTAGAAATACATTTATATCTATTCATTTTAAACGCATAGATATAAATGTATCACACTAATATATTTGTTTGTATGAATAATAAATTACAATAATGTAGGACACTAATTGCTTAATACATTAATTTGCTTGGCGCAGTAAAACAGATTAGTATATTAACCTTTCGAAGTGTATAATTCGAGCACAAACGCATTGGGATCCCAATTTTATGTGTTTTTCTGTAATCATAATACACATTCGCTCAAAAATGAACTCGTATTTTTTTTTTCTTTCTATTTTGTGAATAACAGACTTTTAAAGAAATTAATTCCTATGAAATTGGACGAATTTGTTTTGTAATAAGCTTTAAGTAATTTCTTAGCATATATTTAGAATAAGAATTTACATATATAAATTACCTAAATAAGAAATAATCAAACAATGTCGTAATACGTATTGAAAAATTATACCGTAGCTTACGTAACACCAGTCTCCACTAATTACAAGAAATATGCAATTACA
This sequence comes from Nephila pilipes, assembly GCA_019974015.1. Classification (NCBI taxonomy): domain Eukaryota; kingdom Metazoa; phylum Arthropoda; class Arachnida; order Araneae; family Nephilidae; genus Nephila; species Nephila pilipes. The sequence continues at coordinate 776,630 of BMAW01051852.1, forward strand.
AAGTAGACTTCAAAGTTCGTAAAAAAAAATTAATTCTGCTTCGGAAGCTTGATTGTCTTAAAAGTTTCATTTTTTTTTTAAAATTTATTATAGGAAGAAAGTAACTCAACATTATGACATCACTACTGTATGTTACTGTTTTGTGAATTTACCAGGTGGTCCATTATGTCCTTCAGAGAGATAATAGACTGAATGAAATCCCTAAAATCAACCTATCAATACATCATTCATTCTCATTCGTTGAATGACATCCATAGTTGTTAACAAAATGAATTTAGATTTAAGCCGACTAAATTTCTTTAGATAAATATTCACTAGAATAAGGGTCAGCCCTAGGTAGTAGGCGACTATCTGCGGTAGCAAACTTTAGGAGTGAACAAAAACCACCTGGAACGCAATATAATAATTTTAATTACTTTAATCTGGAAAATAAATTTGTACAATCAAATACAATAGGAATTGATAGGTTTCATGACATTCCTATATTTTGAGATGCATCGCAGACCGTGTTTAACAAACTTATTCAAATGCAACAGACTGGTATTTATCTGTAAATTGTGAAATGCGCCAGTGCTTCAGATAATAATCAATAAGTTTCCCCCATACACATTGTTCCGAACTGAATACTTTCCCAGCTGAAACTACGTGACTCCCGCCAGAGGATGCTGTTGTTTGGAGTGAGCAGCGTCAAAACAGAACATTAACTTGAACTAAGAACGAGAGAGAACGCTTTTTGCTCTATTATGTAACCTGTGTTGTGTCTTGTAGTGATGTGTAACTGTAGTAATTAATGAATATATATTTTTATTACAAAGAAGTCCAGAGTTTTCATTTTGAATAGATGATGAGTTTATTTCCTTTGCAACGAACGATTTAAAGCACCAGCTCCCCGGAACGACAGAAAAAGTATGCCAAATTTTGATATTCTTAATAAGTAATTATTGACATATCTAATCTGAAAAAACGAGAAACTTAATTTAATTAATATTTGTTTTGTTTCTTGACATGGTATCCCTGCCGGGATTCGAGCTTGTGTTTTAAAATTTGAATATATAAATATAAGAGATTGAAGTGATATATTTGAATATATTTTGATTATCATATTTGATAAATTTGATAGTTGCAATAAAATGGCTACCGAAAACTCTGAACTCATTAAGTTATGCAAAAAGAAGCGCAGAACACTAAGAACGTCAGTTACTAAACTTATTTCTAAAATCGAATTAGAAATTCAAAAAACCGAAGTAAGTGCAGAAGAGAGCGAAATTGAACTTTTATATAGAACAATAAAATGATAAAATCGATTCTATCAAATTAGTTGATTCTGATATAGAAAGATTATTGAAACCAGAGGATCTGGATAAAGAATTAGAATCAGCTGAAGAATACGGTGAAAAAATTGTAACGTGGAGATTCAAGGCTAATAAATATTTGCGATGTTAGAATCAAAATAAATGTATTCACGACCCTCCCAATTATTCAGCGCATGAAACGGATGTTAAACATCAAATAATCAACGTCAAACTACCGAAAATAATGATCCCAAAATTTTCTGGTAATATAAGTGAATGGCTTACATTTTGGAACTCTTACGAAACGTCGATACATAATAATACATCTTTAGACGACGTTAGTAAATTTAATTATTTAAAAGCCCATTTAACTGGAACAGCTTTGGAAACTATCGGCGGTTTCTCTATTTCTCACGAAAATTATGTTAAAACTATTAATTTGTTAAAACAGAGATTCGGCAGAAAAGAAACTTTAATAAACACCCATATGAGTCAGTTATTAGAAATTTCTCCACTTAAGCGTTCAAATGACGTAAAAAGTTTGCGGCAACTATTTGATAAAATTCAGATTCATATTAGAAGCTTAGAATCATTAGGCATCACATCAGATACTTTTAGTACTTTATTATCCCCAGTAATTCTAAAAGCACTGCCAAATGATTTAGTATTTGAATTTCATAAAGAATTCGGAGAAGAATATTCCGTATATGATTTAATTGAATTTTTAAACAAGCAGCTAATCGCGAAAGAAAAGACGGAGTTATATTTAAAAAAAGAGATTGAAAATACGCACTCTCATATCCCACGAAGTGTTAATACCGTGAGTTGGCAAAAAGCCAAACCCATTTTTGAGAGGGAAATAGGGACCGAAGTAACTGCTAATCAGTTGTTAGTATATAATTCCGCCGCGAAATTTAAGTGTCTGTTCTGTGGAGACGCATTTCATGCGAATGTTAGTTGTGAAAAGGGGAAAAGTTTACCACTTGAACAGCGCAAATCGATGTTAATTAAAAAAGGTTTTTGTTTTCGCTGTATCAAACCGGGACACATAAGTTCTTTTTGTAAAACAAAAATAAAATGTACGATTTGCGGGAAAAGACATGCTGATATCATGTGTTACGAGGAAAATAAACATTTTAAAAATGAGAATCCCGAATTAAAGGAAGTTATTGAAAATACTACACTTACGAATAATAGTTGTTCTAAGGAAGTTTATCTTCAGACTTTAATAGTTTATATTAAAGAAAATAATGTGAAGCATTTGATTAGGGTTATTATAGATATGGGTAGCCAGAGATCTTATATTACAAAATTTATCGCAAGAAAGATGAACTTAAAGGGGTTAGAAGAGGAAACAGTAACTCATGGTTTATTTGGTGGAATTGAACACACCGAAAAGCATCAAAGATACAATATTAATCTTTCAAATGTTGACGGAAGCTATAATTGTGAATTAGAAGTTTTAGATGAAAAGAAAATTTGTGCTTCCTTACCTAGAATGAATGATGATAATTGTTTGAAACAATTAAAAGATCTAGGTATTTTGATTAGTGATGCAATGATAAATGAGAAATCCTGTCTATATGAGAAAAATTCTGGCGAGATTAATTTGCTGATTGGAGCCGATTACGCAGGGAAATTGGTAACGGGGAATGTAAAACATCTTTCAGGAGGTTTGGTTGCCATACACACACTCCTAGGGTGGACTGTAATGGGTAAATCTGATATAAAGGCCCCATCCACAGATAACTCACTGTTAGTATTGTCATTACACGTAAATGATGCTAAAATTACTGATCTCTGAAAGTTAGACACTTTGGGTATTCACGATAGCAGCGAAAAACGCTCTAAAACGAGACCCAACAACTTGCTTTGAAACATTTCAGAGAAACCGTTGGCAGAGACAATACTGGCAGATATAAGGTGAATCTACCCTGGTTAGATGGACATCCTCCTTTACATGATAATAAAGAGATGGCCCAAAAAAGACTAAGAAATACAATTCGATCCCTGAAATCAATAAATTGGTTAAATGAATATCAAGAAGTTTTTAATCAGTGGGAAAGAGATGGTATCATTGAACAAATTAATCAGAACAATGACATTTCTAAAGGCATAGGTGTACATTATCTGCCACACAGAGCAGTATTTAAAGACACCTCAACAACTAAGGTAGAAGAGCCTTTAAATGGACTTACAATGAAACTCAAAGACTCAATGTTTGTCTATAATTGTATTTCAAACTTAGACTCTGTATCGGAGTTCGAACATTTTAGATCAGAATCTCAAAGAATTCTGAAGCCATCTAAATTTGAATTACGTGGATGGAACAATAATTACATTTCTGAGTTAAATGAATTTGTACAAGAAAGCTCAGATTACGAAAAAGAAGTACCGGTTTTAGGTCTTACATGGAATTTGAGAGACGACACTTTGTCTAGTGAACTGATTAAAACAGAAAACGAGGTTGAACCAAGAACCAAAAGAAAAATTCTGTCTTTGGGACACCAGCTATTTGATCCCATAGGGTTCACTTACACCATAACATTAATCTCTAAATTGCTTCTTCAGGAATGCTGGAAATTGGGAATCTCTTGAGATTCAAAATTACCTGAAGATGCCATTAAAATATTCCATAAATGGAAAGATGGGTCAATTTTCTGGAGTGACTCTAGGGAAGCTCTGTATTGGATCAAGAAAGAAATCCCTTGGATGACTTTTGTGAAAAACCGAGTTAAAGAAAGACGAAAACTGTGCGCATTGGAACTGTATGGAGAAAACGTCACCAACAAGGACAAGGTTCCAGATACTCCTGAGAATCATCCAGAAGGACTGGACGATCCTGACTCTGTCCCTACTGCTGCCAGAGCTGGACAGATAGTTCGACCACCATTCAGATTCAGTCCATAAGGTGTTGAGTTTCGGTTCTATATGTCCCGAAACTCAAAGGGGGGAGTGTTCCGAACTGAATACTTTTCCAGCTGAAGCCACGTGACTCCCGCCAGAGGACGCTGTTGTTTGGAGTGAGCAGCGTCAAAACAGAACATTAACTTGAACTAAGAACGAGAGAGAACGCTTTTTGCTCTATTATGTAACCTGTGTTGTGTCTTGTAGTGATGTGTAACTGTAGTAATTAATAAATATATATTTTTATTACAAAGAAGTCCAGAGTTTTCATTTTGAATAGATGAGTTTATTTCCTTTGCAACGAACGATTTAAAGCACCAGCTCCCCGGAACGACAGAAAAAGTATGCCAAATTTTGATATTCTTAATAAGTAATTATTGACATATCTAATTTGAAAAAACGAGAAACTTAATTTAATTAATAATTGTTTTGTTTCTTGACACACATATAAAAACTCCAAATTTAAAACAATGCTTTATTTATGCAACAACGTCCAGTTGTGGTTATGCTACAGTTAATTACAAGTGTAGTATATATGGAAAGTGAATTTTAAGTAAGTAGATATTATTTGTTATGCACCAGATATTTTAAATCCACTTAATTATTTAAAATCGTAAGACGTACATTTTGTTTTTCAATAAAATAGTTTTCCATAAACCCGCATATATATTATTGTCTTAACTCAATTATATGTCCCATTCCTGGTTAATATGGTTCTTTCAGGAAATTTTTAAGTCCCCCCCCCTTTTTTTTTTTCAAACTGGAGGAGGACATTGTCTACGGCGGCAAAAACACTAGATCTGAACCATTTAGGATTAATTCAAGACCTTCTCTGATACAATTTGTAAAGCTTTTGAATGCACAAACATTCTTAAGGAAATAACTATAATAAATCATTTACATGATTTATTATAGTTATTTCAGTACTCGTTGGTTAAAAGAATAATTTAAAATTAAAATACTGATTCCGAACAAAGCACAGTACAAAGGTATTATAATTCACACATCATACAAGCGTTAAAGCATTGTACTTAGGAAAGTTGTAAAAGGCTAAAGAGAATACCAATAAACAACAGAAAATAATAAGAAATCGATTAATAAGAACATTTACTAAACATTTATGTCATAAACCTAGAAACAGTGGTTTTAAGTAATGTTTAATAATATTCCAATTTTGATCAAAACCATGCAAATTTGTGTTTGTTTCAAAAAACAATATTATAATCATTTACATCGCTATTACTCATTGCAATTAAAAACATGCTAGTTGTGATGAAATGCGTTTCGTTATTTAACTAATTTAATATTTTTGGAATAAAATCGGGGGGAGGGGAGGATAGAATATAATTTCATTATCATTAACTTTATAAAAATACTCTTTTTATTACTTATTGTGTATTTTCCGTACTTAAAAACCTAACATAATTATCTATTACTTATTTAAATTTGAAAAATTATTTAAGAAAACGAAAAATTATTCTTGAGAATAAACTGTTCTTTAGAATCACAGTTAGTGGTTTAGATTCTGATTTTAAATGTCATTCCAGTAAGTCTTGAGGATAAATTATCCTTTAATAAGTCATCTGTTTAATTTGGTGAAACCCCCTAATTCCGTGACGTATATGGTGAAGATAATAACAACGGATGTATTATCCATACTTAGACGGCTATTGATAATCGATTAAGATACCCAACAAAGGAGAAAATGCCTCGAACCTTTCCCAATTTGTGATTATAAAAAGATTTCCCCCTCCCTTTTTTGAATTTATTGCATCTTAAATTGCCTTATTTAAAAATGGATACTCTTCAAGCGGTGGCATTATTTATGTCTTGGACCATTCGTCTTTTTTTATTGTTCGGAGTGAGTATTTCACGCTTCCAACAATGTAAAGAGCTTTGAGGTAAACAAGTATTTAATTATGTAGCGAAAAAATATTTCACACATTGCCTCACTAATTTTTAGATCAATATTATTGTGTATACAATGCGTATACTTAACATGTCTACTTATTCATAATATTGTAAATAAATCTGAATGCCACAAATATTTGAATTGCAACGAGAGACATTTTTCTTTTATTGGAATTGTGTTGTTTCGATTTTTTACGCTTACTCTTTTTTTCTAAAATAATTTCGATTCTGAGATTTAAAAAGTATTTATTATAAATCTGATTATAAATCATTATTTTTAAGGTAATATATAAAATAGCTAAAAAAAAAACTTCAAAAGGTAATCTGGACTTGCATAACTCATTAAATTCGAATCAATAAAGTTAAATTTTTTTAAGTATAATTTCGAATGTAAAACATAAATTCAATAATTTCTTTTTGACAAACTTTTTGCCCTTTTTTTTAAAAAAAACTCTTACACAAAGTAAAAAATATAATTTGTTCCATTTTAAATCGCCGGCAACGGCAGCAGAGTAATATTCGATATCATTCATTCGTTTCCGTCTAGTCGTAAGTTCGAGTCCTGTTGCCACTTAAGAACCACTGTGTAGCGAGAATGAAGGCGTTCCATCAGTTTCCATATTCGTCGGCTCGTCCTTTTATTTGACCGCGGTTCAAAATTCCATCGCAAAAAGCGCCCTTTGATGCTAATAATACTTCATCCAAAATTAAAAGCCATCGGGGGCATATTTTATTAATAGGTTTTTCTCTGCGATTTAGAGATAAAATCGTTAGAGCAGCGCATAAACTTTGGATCCTCTTATTTGAAAGATTTTTTTTTTTTTAATTTAAAATAAGACGGAGAACAACTTAAAAAAAGCGGTATTCCTCAACACTCTATTAGTTTTTAAAAAATGTTTCTTTTACAAATAATATCGAAAATAATGGACTTGATAGAATTACATAAATTAAGAAATTAATGACATGTGGTCATTAAATTATTCATGTATAAGGAGTAAAAACTACCGAAAGCATACTACACTTCAAATACCCAGATGAATAAAGTGAACAATAACAGTACAAGTTCAATATTACAAAAATATACATGCAAGGAAAAATAATTATTTACCTACGATAGTTTATTTGTCAAACGAAAATGCCTTCGAATAATGTCATGAAACATTAAATATCTGTGTGCTCTAATTATCTTTTATAGTAAAAACAACATGTATCTAAAAATTATTGACTGATTTCAGTTATGCCTAGGTATTTTAGTATTAAAAAAATACTTAGTGCTTTAGTACGTTTTTGTCTTTAAATGTATAAGATTTTACTGCAACATTGTTTCTTAAAAAATGTTCTTCCACTCGTAGTAAAAAATTAATGCCTTACACGGGGGATATCTTGTTTTGGATTTTTTTTCCTTGCTTAAAATATATGGCCTGATGGTTTATTCTGAATATTTATCGAGACTTGTTAAGAAGGATTTTGTTCTATTCCATACGGAGAAACAGTATATTTTATTAAAGTTGATGTCTTATGGAACTATTTTTTTTTTAAAGTGATGATATCTTTATTCGTTCTGCATTAATAAAATACATATTATTTTGGTTTTGATTAGGGAATAGAAAGTGAAAAAAATAAAATACCAAACTAATGAAAAAAATGTTTCAAAGAGAAAAGTTTATAAAATTCATATTTCCGTTACATTTCCAAATTATATAAGTGCCAAAAAATTCAGGTGACAGTTTCAAAATGTCAAACATGAAAAAATGTAAATAACTGTATCAAAAGAATGAATTACAATTAAGATTTATTATGAAACATAATAATGAATAGGACATTATATAATTATGTACTTTTTAATAATTATTTAATATATCGAAGAGTTATTTACTAAACATTTAATCGAAATCTTTAACAAATTACTTATTTAAGGCATCCCATCTAACAGATATTTTTTTTTATGAACGTAGCGTTAATAATATAGGATTGTATACTTTCCTAATATATTATATTTATTTGAGAGTAATGAGTTTAAGCTGAAAGAACCAAAAAAAAAAAAAAAAAAAAAACTTGAAGGTTTCAGTGGAATAACATTTTTCTTCATATTTTTGAAAATACTTAAATTATTATTGGGTATCTGGAAACTCATACAACTAATCATTAATATAAACTTAAAAATAATTTCAAAAGTCAAAGGAAAAAAATGTAATTTACAGAAACCATTACTATTATTTACTCTTTTGGATGAACAATTCTGTATTTAAATAAATGAAATAGTCTGGATTTAAGGAAGAAAGGAAGAACTCTGTAAGTGATTAAAATTACGAATTCAAGATGTCTAGTAAACAAGATCTTTATCGTAAGAAAGGATTAGAGTAAGAAATACAAATAATAAAATAAATTGAATTAGTTAAATAAATTTTATACTCCCGAAAAAATAACAAATTCAAAGAAAGCTCAATAAATCACAATATCCATAAACGATAAATATATTGTTGTAAATCCTTTTTTCAAGTAAAATACGCATTTAAAGGTCAGTATTCTCACAAAGAAGTATATAATACATCCTCCAATGATACGAAAGAGTCCCTTTTCTTTTGTTATTTCACACACATCAGTAAAAAGAGTTATTCGCAGTAGGATCTGGTAAATAAAGGATACCAATGCGATATTTGACACAAACATATCGCCAAGATTCAACTCGGGTGACAGGAAAATCCCGTGTATTTGTTTTACTAAGGAACAAATTGGTTCCCAGATTGACCTGTTGAAAGGCAATTTCTGTTTTGGCTTTTCAAATACTGGATGTTGTCTATTTGGTAGATGTGTTTTTATTTTTTGCAACCTCTTAAACGAAACAGTTATTCTTGAATTAATTTTAACAGTATCATTTTTCTTGATCAGTCAGTACATTGAATCCTAAATATTGTTTCAAAAAAGTATTAATAATATAGGATTGTATAATAATTATGCTCCTCAAAAGATCCGTGGAACATTGAAAGCTTCAAAAGGAATAGTTCCGTGTTCTTTAACGGAATAAAAATTCTGTATGTGAATAATTTCTCGATCACACAAATTGCAATAACTCATTCAAATTTGGAGAGTACAGAATTTTATTTTATTCTAGTTTCAATTTTAAAGAAGAGTTTTAGCCTGGTCCGCGTCATAAACGTTATTTTGCTTAAACATATTATTTAATAGTCGTACCTCATATATATATATATATATATATATATATGTGTGTGTGTGTGTGAATAATATATATATATATATATATATATGTGTGTGTGTGTGTGTATAATATATATATATATATATATATATATATATATATATATTGCTTTATTACTTAACAAATCATTCGTTCCGATTCAAAACTTCTAGATAACAGCAAATTCGTATTTTAGAACTAAAACTTGGATTGAAGTGAGATCCAATTGATGTAACTTCAGTCCAAAAGATTAATTCCGATGCTTCAATCCAATCTACAACATTAATTAGCTTGTCTTTATCCTCTACCTACCTTCCATTTCTTACAATTCAATTTCCTTTGTAAATCACTATCTCTAATTCGATTCACTTCTTATCTTCATCTCTTTTACGTAATCCCGTTTCATTTCGGTTTTGAAGAAATTGTAATTTTATGCAATTGAAATCATCATAAAGTCCTCTGCGTTAGTGAAGACAAAATCACGCCCAATGTTACAAACTAATAGCGGCTTTGAGTAAGTTTATACATAAACAAAAACTAAAACATGATCTTATGGAAAATCAAACGAAATAGATTCTTAAAGCAACTAGAGAGCCTCTATTTTTGTCTTTTCAGCTCAAAACATTTAAAGATTTGAATTGCTTTCTTCTTCTTGGTATACTTAGGAGAAAGAAGAAAAATTGACAAATGACTCGCTTTTTTGAAATACTTGTTATTTCCTTTAAATATCAAAGCAAAATAAGACTATTCCATAAACAGATTGAGTAGGCAAAGATAATGGCAAGGGTTCCGCAAACGAGGGTGGTTCAAAAAGTATCTGTTTCTGTTGCTTCTGAACCTGATGTTACCTTTGTATGCTCACCGAAACAGATCCTACACTGATTTATGGTTTGGAAGGAAATGGCTACCAAATTAAAATTTGGTTGCTGCAACGTCGATTCTTTATTTTGCGGTCGATGAGCCTCCTCGTGACATTCCGGATCAAACAATGGGTTGCTTCCGATGAATCTGCTCCGAATTTTTCGACAGCGGAAAAGCGACAATTTTTTGGGATGCGAAAAGAGTTAAGAGACTCGTTAGAAAGGAATTTTGTGATTCCCCATTTCCTATTCACAATACGCCATGCCTTGCCTTCACAAGTATTTTTAACATTTCAATAAAGGAAGTAATATTGTTTATTTCTGGAAGATCATTTATGCATTATAAGAAGAAATATTATTTCAGGAATAAGGTGCTGATATTAGAAGTAATAGAATAGAAATATCTTTGAAAATTCAAATATTTTTTTGTGTAAAAATCTCTCAGAGTTCATTGAAAATAATTTTTAATTTTATTTTTATGTGGCATGATGACGTAAGTTGAAGACAAATTTTAATTGTGTCAGAATTACAGCAAATATATCATAGTAACAAAAAAAATTAGTAATACTGTGAAATAAAAAAAAATTACAATGATAAATATAAAATTAGTATTAATTAAGGGTATGTTATTGAAGTTTTTAAACCTTATCATTACAATAATTATCAATAATAAACAGATTCTTTTAACAGAAATAATTTTTCATTTTATTCTCGTAACTATAACTTAGCGTGTTAAGCATATTCTCCCAAATCATTTTTTGGGCTACATTACTGTACGGGAATACCGAAAATGAGTCATTACATAATATTAATGAAAATTACTACAAACCTAAAGATGGAGAGAAATTGTGTTTTGAGAAGAACTGTTATTTAACTGTTCTTTTGAAACTTATAGTTAATACTAAAATAGACTTATACTTTTAAATTAATATAATTTAATTTTCTCATAAAAATATGTATATAGTTTATATAAGTAGGAACAAATTTAAAGACTTCTACAAAAGCAAACATTTTTGTCAGTTTTATTCATCAATAAAGAAAACCAGAAATAAATATACTGAAGAATATTTTTAATATTAATACATTGATCGGGGCATCATAATATTATAACATATTAATTGAACGGTTATATTTTAATGCATTTAAAAAAGTAGGATCTTTACTTAAGTTTTAGTAAGACTTTTTTTTAAACGTGTCAAGCGGGAAAATTTTTAATTTTCAAAATATTACCATAATTAAATAAATAAATTACTCAAATATGGATACTTCCATGTAGTATTTAAAAACATATAATTATTATTCAAATGCTATTTTTTAGTAATAATTTTTCCTTTCATTTTTGAATTTTTTTTTAGTTTTGACAATGCGCATAATATGAAAATTCCAATTCAAAAATAAATATTACTATTATTTTACGGAAACTAATTGCTTCTGATCCATTTTAGATCTGTTGAATATCTTATAAAAACCTTCGCACATGAGTGCCAAAGCGAAGAAGACAAATGAGATTCTGAAGAACAGATGACGAAGCGTAAAGAACAGATTAAGAAACCAAATGAGAAATGGGGGACTGGTGAATAGATCAGAAAAGAACGAATCAGTGTTTTAACAAGGAAAGAATTACCTCGAGCGATGAAGAAGGCGTTTCTGTTCTTTCAAAAGAGCAAGTACTTTTTGTACGAAAACTTTGCTTTTGTTCCCCATCCATATTTACTTAATACTGTAAAATCTAAAGACACCACATTCCCCCCAATTGCGTTACATTTTCTCAATTCACTCGATATCCCCTGATACTTTATTCATTGGACCAAAAAAATTGTTTAATTTATATTTATAACTAATCAAGAAAAATAATCTGAAATTGTAATGGTCAAACTGCTAAATAGTTATAGTGAGTGGAACTGAATACTATATTGTGGAATTACGAATTTATTTTTAGAAAACAATGCGTAAAGAGTTTTTCCTTAGTTATTAAACCTGTACGTTAGGAGAATAAAAAATAAATAAATAACTTTCTGCATTTTTGTCTTTCGGATACAAGTAACTTCCTAATGCTTTCAAGTGAGTTATCTAGCAAATTAATTTGAGGAAAAAAAATTTAATCTTTCTTATAATGAATAGCTACAAACATCCAGGAACGAGCGCAAGCATTTTTTTTTTTTTTTTTTCTGGAACCTATTTCTTTTTCAAAAACCATATTCGTGTAATATTCGAATTCTTAAATATTCATATTGTTTTGTAAAAAACAATTCAATGATATTGTAACGATTTGTCACGCCCTCCCCTTCAAATGTTGGGCTAATTTATGACAATATGTGATTTCATAACCTCACCTTGTGACTTATATAAATCATCATTGATATATATATTGTAACGAATTTCACTGTTGGGTTCAGGGATTGAATAGACTTTAATCAGGACAGCGATAAAACAGTTCTTTATTATCAGCCCAATGAAGAACACAATGTTCAGAAGGGCATAAGAACAGCCGAAGTCACAGTAATACAACACAACAGTAACACAACGCAATGTACTGATCCAACGGGGAATAGATCAAATTCAAAGCCGTAGGCTTTCGTACTCTCTTCGGCATAAATCACAACGGAATCACCCGTAAAGTAACAGAGGCTGCCGGCGCGTCTGAGCTTCAAGCAATCTGAATCACAACTC
>BMAW01051852.1:789490-850337 GCA_019974015.1 Nephila pilipes
GCTGGAAAGTTACGCTTGAAAGCTTATCGAGTAATATTAGTCGCGGAGCAATTTCAAGCCAATGATAAGCAGAACAGACTGGCAAAATTGAATTTAGGGATCAAATGATAATTTAAAGCTGGTTTGCTATTGGATGTCTGGGTAGTCTGAAAGTGATTTTGACTTGAAGGCTAAAGTTTCGGTCAGTGGGTGGCGAATCCTCGCTTTCCCATTGCTGGTGAGTCTTGAGGGGAGCTCTCCTATTCGCTGTTCCTGACTGCTGTGTTTATGTAAAAAGTGAAAAAGAGGAGATGGCTGCTGCTGGTCACCCTCCCGTTGTTTGTCCGTTGCGCTGTATTTTTGAAACTTATCATTTTCGTGGATTAACTGATGGGGTCTATGCGGCTGTTAGTATGATGGAGTTATTAGCTGTATTATATGTGAAAGTAGTAATGATTTTATATAAGAATTGGAAATTAGGGTGGCTATATGAGTCGAGTAAATAATTGTTCTGGGTCTTTTATGTTGTGTCTTGGTGTATTCTCAGTTTAAAATGTTAGTGTTATTGGTTTGTAGGAGTTAAAGAATTTTAGAAATTTTTGAATGAAGGTTTTAAAGGTGGGGACTTAGTGGTTTTAGTTATTTCATTATTTCAGAACCATCTGGTTTCTGTGATCATTCTAAGGGTTGAGCTTTGAGTTATTTATTATTAATGTTAGATTTACGCATTCAAACGTATACATGTTATGACAATCTGAGGACGGCTGTAAAAGAAGCAACTTGTTTTGTATGTTCATTTCTGAATCCCGGCAAAATTAGGGGTAAATAATTTTGCTCAGTTTCTTCCGAATCTCCCATCATGTGTAATATGTGTTGTTTCCATGTTAGTGATTTTATCTAGAATGAGTCCCAGATATTTAAACTTGGAGACCACGGACGGTTTTGTTGTAAAAAAAGTGGGGAGGTGAAATGTTTAGAAGTTTAAAATAAGACCGCAGCCGATTTCTGACGTTGGATCTTATTTTCCAGTCGTTATCGTCTAAGTAATTGTAGATGTTTCGTTTTAGTGCAAATGGTATGGTTTTGATGTTTTAAATTTATGAGTATCACAGTCATCAGTGTACATGTTTAGGATTGTTAAGTTTCTGGGATGTCATTCAGGTACAATTGTACAAAATAGGACCGGATAAGCTTATCCTGAACGACTCCATATGTAGTGGTGTTTGATAATGTGTTGTTTATTTTAACTTGTATTGTCGGTTAAATATGAACAAATTGGGAAATTAATCCAGTGGTGTGGGAAATTTATAGTTTATTAATTTGTGTTAGGCCTTCAATCCAGACGCGGTCAAAGGCTTCTTTCAGTGTCTAGAAATAAGCCTGTTGGATTTAGTTTTTCTGGAGTCCTGACGGATGTATTCTCAAGGGCTTAATAAGTGGATGTGGGGGAAAAGTGCTGTTTTTAGTAAACCATAATGGTTAGACTTTATGTCTGTGTTGTCAATGTGATCGTTTTATTCGTGTGAGTATAACTGATTCTGGTGAGTTTGCTGAGTGCTGAGTATAACGCTATTGGTCTGTAACTGTCTGGGAGGCGGGATTTTTTCCCCGTTTTAGAATTAAATATTATTTTCCATGTGTTGGGAAAAGTGCTGTAGTTTAAGTATTTGATTATTAGATATGGGCAGGGAAAATGAGTTTGGGTGAGATTTTGGCATTTTGTCAGGATTTGGTCTTTACCTTTGTTGATGGAGATACGTTTTATGTAAGAAGAGATTTACTAGTCAGACGGTATGGGTGAGTGAGTAAGTTATGGGATTGCCAAAATGATTTTGAAGTGTTTCTGACCAATGTCTGTTATAAAGTTAGTGGTCTTTTATTTCTGAGAAGTTATTGAGTAGTGTTTGAGCGATAAGATTTAGCTTTGTCAATTCTTGATCTCTGCAATATGATTATTATTTGGAGTGTGGATGTTGCTTGCCTGGTTTTTAAATGACTTAGTAATTCTTCCATAACGATTTATCTTGTGTTGAGGTTTGTAGGTCTGTGTCCAGCCGTTTGTGTGAATGTGTGTATTTCAATCTTATTTTGTATTCCCATTGAGTTGCGTTTTTAAATTGGGAATCAAGGTTTTTTGATTATTTTTAGTTTTATCGAGTCTTTAAGGTTTGATATGTGGAGTGCATCTTCATTTTAATGTATGGGTTCTGATGCTGTTTGATGTGCCAGGTAGATGTGGTTTGTAGTTCTGTGATTTTGATCTGTAACATTGGTGGTGTTAATATTATTGTTCTATTAAGTTTATATTTTTATTTATTTTGCCTGAATTTTATTCCAGTTTGTTCTAACGTTTCTTTTAGTGTGTGAGAGTGAAGCTAAATTTTAGCATTATGTGGATTGTAATCTGAGGATAACTTGCATTGGCTACGGTGTGATTATAGCCGCTTTTAATGATATAAAAAAATCCATTGTTGAGGCAGTGTTGGTCCTGCAAATCTATGTGTGGGGGGAATGCAAGGTAATGTCATTTGTGTTTATGGTTGTTAAGTTTGAGCACCTCTTACTGCATTTGTGTGAGCATTCCATGCTCTATATCATGCCAAAATCCACTCAATAATTACTGTGTTATTGTTTATTTTAAAGAGATTCAAGTCATGTGTAAAGTTAATGTTGTGATGAAGGAGGAAGAAACGAGGGTGACAGAAGCTGGAGTGGTTGGGTGAGTATAATTATGGTAGCTTCCACATGTTGAGAGAGGTGGGTAGTTTGTCTGTGGTGTGAGTGAACTTTAATAAAAATAAGAGTACCTCCGATGCAGTTTCTTGCTGAGCCTGTCATCCTGTAACAGTGTAATTAGGTATATATATGTTGTGTTGCGTGGTCTCAGATGTGTTTCTTTTGTATCATAATTAAATCGACTGTTTGCACAAAAACTGTAGCTCAACACATGAGATAGTAAGCCGTTGGCATCTAGCCGCAGATACTGAGTCCAAATAATTTGTAGCTATTGTTCTGCGTCATTGGTTAGAGTAGAGAAATTCATTCATCATCTGCGTCCAATAGGGCTCTGGATGAGTGCACATGTTTTGTTAGTCTTCCCCTTTGCCGTTTCTTTTATTTTTGCAGATTTTGATGAGTTCTGAGTTGTTTGAATATTTCAGTGAGCGTCCGGAAACATTTCAATAGCTGATAGGAAGTTTGTTCTGCGCGTCTTCTTCTTCTTCTTTCCAGTTGTGTTTGCTTATTTTTGATGTGATTGTTGACTGATTGCCTTGGTTCTATTTTTTGTTTGAAGTGGTTTTTTGTATGTGATTGGGATATTTCGTGATGTGTTCTGATTGGTTGTGGTGCTAGGGTTGTTGTGGCGCCATCTGAGGTTTAAACTGCATTTGCGAATGAAAAATTTTTCGTATTAGGTTTCTTTCTTTATATTAATGGTGATTTGTTTCTTAGCTGGTCTTGGGAATTTTCTGCATCCGCCGTAGGATGCTAGATGTCCACAGTTGATGCATCTGGCATCTATTCGTTCCTGATGGGACATTCTGGTTATGTGCGGTTCAGCACACTTAAGGCATCTAGTGTGATGTGCAGTTTTCTTCTGAGTGGGTGAAAGAATTGACCTGTAACATTGAGTGATCTTTTACCGCTTCCGCGGTAGCCCTCAAATCTTAACAGACATGTAACATAGTCTATTGATTGTGAAGATGGTTTCGAGATAGGTGTTCTGGGTAATGTTACAGGTAAACTGGCAAATGGAATCTGGTCCTTCTGTTGGTTAGTTGACTACTCTTATTGGGGTGAAGCCTTGTTCAATAAGTTCTCGTTTTGAATCACAACCCGTCAGTATGCCTTTATATAGACACGGAGGAAGTTGGTAGAACATTCCAGAAAATAGGAGAACCGCCTGGAACCGGAAGTCGTCAAATATCGTCAAGTGTCGCCAAATTGATATTTGTAAAATCGTAACATTGCCTTCTCCTCAAAAAAAAGACTACGTCTGCGGCAGTACACTTTGAGCATGAAAGCCATTTTAATCAAACATCATATTATTTTAATAATATAAGATAAACAAATGACAATGAAAGTATACTCAACATAATAAATAAAAAAACAACTATTTATCGATCATTTACAAAAGGAAATGGTTAGTGATGAAACCCATTGGTTAATTTGATCCCTAAACTAAGTATTGTTACCATAATAAGGAGCTAGGTGATCGTAATGAACGACTCTAGCTTGCATATACGTAGACTAGGATCTCGAACGACGACGTCGTATCAGTCTTTTTAGAACTGTATAAGTGTCCTTCCTGATGTTTGAAGCTTCGAGAAAGTCCTTACGTCGGTACGGGTTCCAGAACCAAACCTTCGTCACCTTCGTTAAATGTGTGGTCCTGTAGCTCGCATCGTGTATCGATCTTCATCTTGTCCGTCGCGATGTTAATGCGACCTCGTGCAAATCTGATGAACGTTTTCAACCGTGCTCGGAGATTCCCAACATAGTCTTCAGGCGAAGAAGGTACATCCGGTGGACGTCCGAATAAGAGAGATCACAGGGGAAACGGAGTTCACGACCAAAGCATATATTTGAGGCGTAAAGCCGGTAGTTTCATGGACGCTTGCAAGCCAGCAGAACCAGGGACGTCTTAAGACTTTTCTTGAGGCCCTGGGCCCTTATGTAAAATAGTCCATCTGTGAACTCATCTAATTTGATGTATATACATATACAGTTCAAAGCAAATCCATAATAAAATGAGGTTTTATGAGAAAATTCTCATTTTCTACATTTTAAGATTTCCCAAAATAATTTACACTATGTCTTCAAAATCAATTGTTATTATTTTACTTTCAATACTCATCAAGCTTAAATTATTCAACATGATTGAGCTTATCTGATTTCTCTCATTTCATTTTAAACCAGTTTGAGTTTTGGAAATGAACACTCACCACTTTCGTTAGTAATCATCATTGATAAGAAATTTCATTATTTCAATATAGGGAAACACTTGTGAAATAGTCTTCAGTTATACATGTGGTGTTGATCCCAATTCCAAATCACCTCATTCAATAACTGTTCTTAATTTGCATTTCAGAATTGCATTTTTTATTGATCTTTCTTTTCCCTATTTCTTCTCTTGCTTTTTATTTCATCTTTCACATAAATGGTCATATATGACTTGAAATGCTGACATTCCAAGTTCAGCTCCTCCATTAATGTCTTTATCGTAAAAGTTTTGATATTTTCTCGCTTGCTATTTTAATTTCCATCTCATCCAAATTAGAAATATTTGAAAAAATCCAAGCATTTCAAACGTCTTCATGCATCACGCGCTTGAATATTGCTACAAATTAGAGAGAATCGATTACTGTTAAAAAAGTTTTTTTTCCTTCATTTTCAACACTACGCTAAGTGAATCTCCTTCTGAGTATCTAGACTGGAACATAAATACAAGCGAAACATTGACAACGATGTGAGTCACGGCCAGATTACTTGGCTATCTGGAATATTATTATACGTAAGATAATATTACAATTTCTACAAATTGATAATATTATTCTTATCCACATAAAGAAATTGCATAATCACATCAAATTTGTCTGCCAGATTCTGCATGAAATTTTGAGAAACTTGATTTATTTCATTTGTTTCTATAAAAGCTCCCTTTTTCTATATAACAAAAATTTAATTGATACAAAATCTCTCAAATTCTCCAAAAAACTGAAATTTGCAAGCATAAATGTAATATTACTAAATATAGAATTTTCAAGAAGTTAAAAATCTATAGCATGAAATGTTGTACAACATTTGTAAGAACAAGCAATACGTAACTTCTGAACAGCGTACAACAAAGGCCCTGGGCCCGGGCCCAGTTGGCCCATGCCTTAAGACGTCCCTGGCAGGAACAGCGGTAGTTTCTGATCCCAGTCTTGTTGGTTCTTTGAAACAAGGTGAGAGAGACTATTCAGGATAGTTCGATTAAATCTTTCTACCATGCCATCCGATTGTGGATGTAGAAGGGTTGTTCTTGTTTTATCGATTCCCAGAATTTTACAAAGTTCTTGGCAGACAGCAGAAATGAAATTTCTCCCCTGATCGGAATGGAGTTGAAGGGGTGTTCCGAACCTTGAAATTCAATTCTCCACTAACACTTCTGCAACAGTTGTCGCTTCCTGATCGGGAATCGGATATGCCTCAGGCCATTTCGTGAAATAATCCATGACAGATAAAATGTATCGGTTATTGTCTTTTGATCGTGGAAAAGGTCCCAAGATGTCGAACACAATTCTTTCTAATGGTGCCCCTACATTGTATAGGTGTAGCTTTCCGCGACTACGTCTGTTCGGTCCTTTACGGGCTCCACAGGTATCGCAGGACTTGCACCATTTTTCGACATCAGTTCTTACTACGTTATTGTGGCGGTTGCGAAACGGCAGCGCAGATTCGAACCCTGGACCAAGGGGTCCGAAGATGACGGGCCTACCAATCAAGCCGAAAAGATATCTCATCGGGCTGGTTGAGTAAGGCCTTTTAACGTTGAAGAGCGTCGCTGCAATACTCCCCCTCCAGTATCAACGCAGCGTGATGATACGGAATGGAGATGTGCGCCATCATGTTCAGAAGGTCTTTTTTTTTTGCCAGAAGGCGCCGAAACGTGCGCCAGGAACGGAATATCACTAGTTGCGCTTGTCTTAGACACACAGAGACAAGTGTTATTGCATCGGAACATATGCAAACATAGGCCGTGCTGCCACCTAGGGCTCAAGCCCTGAGTCACCACTAACGGCGATCATTGGGCATATGCAATCAGTAGGTACAGGCAGTCGTGCTGCCATCTAGTGTTCTTGTCCGGGGTCACCACTTGTGGCGGTCGCGAAACGTCAGCGTAGATTCGAACCCTGGACCAAGGGATCCGAAGGCGATGGGCCTACCAATCAGGCCGAAAAGATATCTCATCGGGCTGGTTGAGTAAGGCCTTTTAACGTTGAAGAGCGTCGCTGCATTATTACAATAAAACCGCTCTCGAACTCTCTGCATGGTCTTCATAACTCCGAAATGGCCACTTGTTGAACTATTGTGTAATTCCTTTAGTACGTCAGGTATTCGTGATCGAGGGAGTACTAACTGCCACCTTGATGTTTTGCCATCTTCGGATTCCCATTTTCTATACAGGACGCCGTTTCGAATGTGAAGAGAATCCCAAAGAGCCCATTACCGTTTGATACCAGGACTTAAACTAGAGATGTCTTGCCAAGAGGGTCTTACACTAGACAACTCCATGCGTTCAATAATGGGTTTTAGGTCAGGATCCTTCATTTGTGCTTCGCGAACTTCTTCATCACTCCAAGGGTCTAAATGTGAAGTAGCTGACGCAGTGATCTGGCGCACAACCGGCACAGTTTTCCCATATTTCATCTCAGCTGTAGAGCAGAAGCGACAATTCCCTGAACAGGGTTTCCTGGACAAGGCGTCTGCATTTCCGTGCAAGGATCCTTTGCGGTGTCGGATGTCGAAGTCGTACTCCTGGAGTTTCTGTATCCACCGAGCAATCTGTCCCTCTGGGTTCTTGAAATTCAGAAGCCATGTGAGAGATGCATGGTCTGTTCGGAGCAGAAATTTTCGCCCGTAAACGTAACTGTGAAAATTTTCAACAGCTTTAACGATGGCAAGTAATTCTTTCCTGGTGACGCAATAATTTCGCTCGGGCTTCGACAGGCACTTACTCCAGTAAGCGATGACACGTTCTTGGCCGTAGATTTCTTGAGATAACACTGCTCCTATGTTTGCATGGCTGGCATCCGTATCTAAGATAAACTGTTTATCAGGATCCGGATAAGATAAAATAGGCGCGGATGTTAAAGCCTCTTTCAAGCTGGTAAATTCTACCTCACATTCCTCGGACCATACAAATGGCCGTTTGTGCTCAGTCAACCTATGAAGTGGTCGTGCGATTAAAGAAAACCCTTTTACGAACCTTCTATAATAAGTGCAGAGCCCTTAGAAGTTTCTCAACTCGTGCACATTCCGAGGTTGGATCCATTCTTTAACCGCTGCCACTTTTCGGGGGTCAGTTCTTACGCCTTCAGCCGAAATTATGCGTCCGAGGTAGCTCACTTCACGGCGAAATAAATGACATTTGGCTGGATTTAACTTCAAATTGGCTTGTTTCAATTTTTCTAGCACCTTCCTCAGATTGTTAAGTTGTTCTTCAAAATCTCGCTCCACGATAATTATGTCATCTAAGTAAATAAGACAAGCTTCAGAAGAAAGTCCTCTCAACACCGTCTCCATGAGGCGCTCAAAAGTAGCAGGTGCGTTGCATAGACCAAAAGGCATAACTTTAAATTGCCAAAGTCCTTGTCCGCTTGTTGTAAATGCGGTCTTTTCACGATCTACGGGATCCATCTCTACCTGCTAATAGCCACTTTTTAAATCAAGAGTAGAGAACCACACATTTCCAGATAATGTGTCTAGGGTGTCATCTATTCGGAGAAGAGGGTAACTGTCTTTCTTGGTGATGTCATTTAAGCGATGGTAGTCCACGCAGAATCTCGTTGAACCATCTTTTTTTCGGACCAAGATTATGGGAGAGGCCCAGGGACTAGTAGAAGGTCCAATGACGCCCTTTGCTTGCATATCCTTTAAAAGATCTTTTACCTCTTCCACTTTGGCAAATGGTAATCTTCGAGGATGTTGTTTAATAGGAGGAGGATTACCTATGTCAATTCGGTGTTTTGTTAAATTTGTTCTTCCAAACTCCTCGGATGACTTGGGAAACAGTTCCTTAAATTCACGAAGCATTTTCTCTGCAGCGCTTCTCTGTTTCTGAGTTAATTCTGTGGTTTTTAGCAAATCCTCCGTTAAATTTTCAGATGACACATTTGATGTTTGGAACGAACTTCTCTCAACATAAGTCACTGGGGTACATGTGGCCAACACCTTACCTTTCTTAATAATTTTTGGTTTATCACTTACGTTGGCACATCTTACTGGTATGGCTTCTTTTGCAATGTCTACAAGTGTTGAAGCTACTAAAACCCCTTTTGGAAAATTCTCGAAATCAGGAAATTCAAGGACTTCAAGTCGAAAATTTTTCTCTTGGTCTGTATATCCCTTCAATATTAGTTCTTGCCTAGCCGGTATGGTGAAATCTGATGAAGCAATTATTCGATAACAGGGTTTGATTTCACTTACTCCTTTCCGAAAAAGGGTTACATCTTCCGTCGTAGAATGCAAAGAGCTATCTTTAAAGTCCAAAATAAAATTGTATTTCTCTAAGAAGTCCAGTCCGAGGATAAAATTGTCCGTAATTTTAGCCACATAGACAGTATGACTATATGCGTTATTTCCGAAGGTTATCTTGATGTTCATTTTACCAATAATTGGAATTTTGTCACCGATCACAGTCTGGAGGGTAACGCAGGGTGGCGTCCAGATGATTTTCTCATTAAGTTGTTGAGCAATATCTTCCCGCATGATGGTGACATTGGCCCCTGTATCGACGATCATACGACAGGGTAATTTATTTACATGGGCTTCAATGAAGAATCCATTTCCACTGGCACTTTCTGAAGAAATTTGAAAAACCTCAAAATGGGGCTTATTATTAACTGGCAACCTCCGCCCCACGAGACCGTTACTTGAACTATTAAATTTTATTGTTAAGTTTTAATAAGAAATTAGTCCAAAAATTACTAGGTTCGTCGTGTTACTTATTCTAATTTCACTAACGAACAATCATTTTATATTATTTTTTTTATAAATATCAAATTGGTTATTATGCCTTCAAATGTTCAAAATAATGCATATAATTTCTTTTTTACAAATGTTAAAACTGATTATCCAATTAATTTTGAAAGAGGAACTTAAAATACTAAAACTGTAAAATTTGATTATCGTAATTTTTTGGTTGTAATTTTTGATTTTTTTTTTTTTTTTTTTTTTTTTGATAATTTTCTTTGATTTGGCTTATATTTTTAATTTTTTTACTCTTCTTCTCAATAATTTTTAATATTTCATTAATTTTTGAAATTATTATTTTCACTTTTTATTTATATTTGCTTAAAAAAATTCTTAATTTGAATTAATAATTAATTTTACTTTCTTATTTTTTTTTCTATTTTTTATTTGTTTTTAATTTTTTAAAATTTTACAATTTAAAGGATTATATGAAAACATTTTCTTTTTAGATTTAACTATCAAATAGTTTGATAGATGATGTTGCTATGTTCTGTTTCTATGTATTTTAAAATTTCGTGGAGCATGGAAGCAGTATATTATACAAACGCAAGAAAAGCCCTGGAAAATGAAATGTAAAATCTGCCCTTCAATTTGTCAGGACTCTAAAATGACGATAGAAAACAAGTTTCTTTTTTAAAACTCTATCTTATATCCTATACTTTCTTATGCAAGGGCTTATGCTGCTAAATCAAAGATTAAACTACTAGAAAGTGCCGAAAATTCTACTCTGAGAATGATTACTGAAGCAAGATAAGAAACTCAGAGACCAAAAAAGCTCTTTAACTCCCTACCTTTAGAAAACATATTTAAAATATCTCTTTCAACTTCTTTAACCATCTCACAAACTGAAAATTCTAAGATATTGAAGAATATACTCCTAAACCAAACTCTAAAAGGCCAAGAAGGGTGCTGAGAATACAGGGAGCTGCGCGCCTTAGGAGACGCTCTATAGCTTAGATAAGTAACTGTCTTTCTCAATGTATAACCCAGATATAATGTTTTGAAATTCAGTAGAGAATATTATTCTTTGTTTAAAATGTATAGTAACATCTTCATAAATTAATTAATTTTATGATGTCAAGCAAAGTCGCATGGATTATTTCATCAACCGATAATTTGATAGGCCGCCTGTCTGAAAAGTAAGTGAAATTTTCATAATTCTTAAATGCGACTTCTAGTGTTAGTTTACACATTTTTTGGTGCCAAAACCCTTGGCCATGCCTTTATATAATTAGTTTTAACGAACTGATTATTAGATAATTAGCCAAATGATTAAATTACCAGACATTTTGATAAATAACGAATTGAATAAATTTATCTGCGAATCTGAGTAATTTAAATTAGTTCGAATGAATATATGGAAATTTTGAAAAAAGCTCCAAGTTCTGTCAGAAGGATGGACACTGATACTTTAAGTCAATAAAAATTGTATTAAATAGAAACGATAAATCAGCTGATACAATTTAGGAATTAATAACCAATCTCGTGGCTAAGGAAGAAGATTTGTCGAAATACGATAAGGAAATTCTAAATTTATGTAAACTTGAAGAAACTGAAAAAGAAATTGAAAAAAGCAGACATATTATTACGGGAAAAACACGCGTAAATAAAATTCTATAAAGAAAACGAAAGCAAATTAATTGAAAAAGCAAGTGCTTTTGAGAATAGAAATGAACATCAAATCACATTGCAATTGCTTCAGTACGATGAAAATATATTTAAGTTTAATGGCTTTCATTCTCAATTTGAAGGAGCTATCCACAATAATTCAAATCTCAGTGATATTGAAAATATTAATTATTTAAAATCGTATCTTACAAATG
This sequence comes from Nephila pilipes, assembly GCA_019974015.1. Classification (NCBI taxonomy): domain Eukaryota; kingdom Metazoa; phylum Arthropoda; class Arachnida; order Araneae; family Nephilidae; genus Nephila; species Nephila pilipes. Next base: position 801,031 of record BMAW01051852.1, read on the forward strand.
AAGCGGAAGTAGCTGTGTGCGGTTTGGCCTAGAGTTCTAAAAATTATGAGTAGCATTTAAAATACTAAAAGAAAGGCTATTATTATTGACGCGCATTTGTCAAAACTTTTGAATATAAATTCAATTCGAAAATCATACGATATTACATCGCTTCTTTGATTGTATTCCAAATGCGATACGCATATTCGAGGATTGGAAAATAACGGCAAATCCAAACACAGCTATATGTAGTTGTTAGTTATATCCTATTCTGTTATATAAAAGCTATATCCAAAGATTTATCCCCTGAATTATTTCGTAAAACCCATGCGAAAGATAAAAACGATATGTCTGTGTTATTAGAATTCTTAAAAGAAGAAATTCAGTGCCGTGAATGAAATGAGCAATTTATTAAAGAATTTAATTCAAGTGAATTTGATGCACGAAAAAAAAACAGAATTTAATTCTTTTGAGAAGCCCACCAAAAAATATGGAAAATTCCATAAAAACGAATTTGATAATAGTGGAAAATATAAATTTAATTCGAACATTTTTTTCAGCCGCTTTAGAGCATAAATCCCGAAAATGATCCGATTCTTTCTTTTATCAATCCAACAGCATAAAGCTTTCCGAAGAATTTTTTTTTTTTTTTTTTTGTTATTTACAAAAAGACACATACAAAAAAAAAAGAAAAATGTAAGGAAGACTTGCAAACGCGTAGTGAATTAATCAGCAAAGGTTTAGTTGTTTAATTCCTCCATTTGAGACTGATAATGACGTCATACGATTAGAAGAATCCCAGTGTGTTTTGACATCAGAAGATCGGGTAAAAACGCTGACGATTGTGAAATATTACTCGAAACATGCTCAGCTGTTATATTAGGCAATTCCCAAAATAAAAAAATAATGCTGTTATATTAGATTCAGGAAGTCAACATTCCTTTTTATATAAAAAAAGAATTAGCTTTAGAATTAAAATTACCCATTATAAGGCGAGAAAATCTGTTGATGTATACACTTAGCTAAAATGGTCCCATCAACAAAATTTATGATCTTGCATTTAAATGATCTAATCATTTTCAATAACCCAGAAAAGAGAATTACGACTGAGGCTTTGCTATATATATATATATATATATATATATCGAGATCGCCGTTCAGAGAATATACAAGAAGACTAATGGATTTTTAAGATCCGTGCAAGACGGATGTGTTTTCAAACGCTCCCGCTCTAACCGCCATTTACTATAATCAATCTCCAACCTAAACAGTACTTTTCAGTGCTTTTTAGTGAGGGTTGGAATCCTCTCTAACTTCATCTAGTTTAACATATTATTTTTATCCAATTTGACCTGGACAGGAAAATGGAATCGAGCACGGATATGGATTTATACTCTTCGCCAGCTTCATCTCCAGCAAGCTCCCCAGAGCCGATGTCACAAGAAGAATCGCCTTGCTTCAACAAAAGGAGATTCGAGGAAGAATTGAAAGTTATGAATACCGTCATTACATCCAAAATAAATCTATTAACGGCTTACAAGAATGAACCTTTCTTCAACTATGAGGACAGCAGATATAAAGAAGAGCTACGTAGCTACAATGAAACACAAGCACAACTTGACAAATTGGTGAGTGTCTTTCAAGCTATTTCTCCCTGTGAATACACTGGCTTCCCCCCTCCCCCCACTCTGAACAAACGCTTAACGAAAACTTACCCAAAAAAATTGCCTCCAAAAACTCCACTCCAATTTCGACATCCGTTAAGAACAATAAACGTAAAGACGAAAAGGGTTTTTATCAACCCCCCCCCCCGACTAGAGAAATTGCCAAAACTTTTAATTTCCTGGAAAACTTAACTTTAAATCTAGTCACCTCTACCAATAGATTCCAAAATCTTAACTCAATAAACAACGAGGTTTCTGATTAGCATAGACAACAAGCAATAGAATCCCAGCAAAAAACTGCACCCACCCTACCCTCTCCTATCATGATCAAAATAACCAAAAATTAGAGAGCAACTTAAAGTGCTCCACAATGAATTTCCTACTCTCAGAACTTGCCTATTAGGCGAATTTATAAAACTTTACACGAACTCCGACTCCGAATACCGAACCCTCAATACAACTCTCACAAATAAAAAAATTCGAGCGACCTACCAAGTTATGAGTAAATGGATTACAGCGGGACACTGCAACAGAGGACATTGAAAACGATTTTCAGGAATTAGGTTTTGAAACTCAAAAGGCTGTTCAACTGCACAGAAACGGCTTCCAGTCTAGAAAAACGTCAATCCACAGTTGTTGTTTTCTTAGATATCCAGAAAGTTTTTGACAAAGTGTGGATTGATGATTTAATCCATAAACTCATTATTAATAACTTCCTCCCCCCCATTCACCTCATATACTCCTACGACTCTGAGAGATCGTTCCAGATTAAAGTAGGACCACCCTTTCTAGCCCCATAAATATTAACAACGGAGTAGTACAGGAATCGCTTTTAGGACCTATTTTAGTTATTTAATATTTTTTATCAACGACATCCCTAGCTACTCTCTCACCAGCATCAACCTTTACGCGGACGATACTGCTGTGCTCGCAAAATTCAAAATTCCCAATACTATCACCAAAACCTTAAACCTCCGTCTCAAAATTCCTGAAAATTTCTTCAACACCTGGAAAATCAAAATTAATGTATAAAAGTAAGCAGCGGTCATTTTCACAAGAAACAAAATCCTTCCTCCCCCACCATGTACAATATTCCCATTCCTTGATTCAACAAAATACCTTGGTATTATTTTCGATTAAAGACTCACATTCAAACACACCTTAGATACTCGCGAGAAAAATTCCGCAAACTTACAAGAAAACTTTACCCTTTAATTGGACGAAATTATGAAATGTCATTAGAAAATAAAAAGCTTCTCTACACCTCCATTATGCGTCCAGTAATAACTTATGCTTACTCAGTTAGGGTTTTTTCTTGTAAATCAAATATTAAAATTTTAGAATTTGCACAAAATACTACTTTTAAAATAATTGCCAAAGCAAGGTGGTTCATGAGGAACTCAGAAATTCGCAAAGCTCTCAAAATCAAAAGTTTTCGCAAACATATCCAAGACTTATAAAAAAAAATTTTCATCTTTATGAAACAATAGCAATCCCAACATCCCAAACCTTGAAAATTACCAACAAAATCCGTTTACTAGGCCGAATAAGACCCAGAATTATCTTACTCGACTTCTATGAACCACCGTAATTTCACTTAATTAACTTATTGTCTTTTCATTTTAATTTCAATTTTAAATCCTTATATCTTTCCTAAATTCACAAACCCCAACAACGGGCAAGCCCATCCCACTTCAAAAGCCAGACTCCAGGACCGCCAATAGCGAAAGGGGGTACTACCGCCCTCCAAGAGCAAAGTCAAAGCAGCTACTCAATTGGCTCCCCATTCTCTCACCCTGTCTCAACTCCAACTCACTCAAGCTTACGAATTATCCCAGCAAAATCTCCTCTTCAATCAAGTCGTCTCTGCAAGACACGAGGTGAAAGGCGGCTTCGCCGCTTAGGTACCCGATGATTCAGTTTCACCAGTTTCAAAGAATATACAAGTATATATATATGTGTGTGTGTGTGCGTGCCAATTTCAAAGAATATGCAAGTTCAATGAATATCAAGGCTATACAATGGGAATGGGATGAAGTTTTCTGGAGTGCTTAACCCGGTTGTGCTCTGACCTCCTTTAAGAATGGATTTTGTGAGCTAGCTTTTTGTTGGATTCTACGTTTGCCCAGAAGTTAGAAAAAGTGGTGGAATGAAATAAGTTGAAGGGGATACTCAAAGATAATTATTCCTACACTCAACTATCTGATAGAAATGAATCACCTGAAAATGAACTATATTATATTGGGGGAAATTGAAAAAATAAATAAATCTTTGTTTTCAATTGATACACTTTTCGATAAAGTAGAACAAGGTCGCAACCCCGCGTCAGATGTAGACTGTAAACAATCCATTTCAACTTTAAACGCTGAATGTTGTTCCACAATAAATGAAAACTTAAAACATATTTGGCAGTTAGACATCATGGGGATCGTTGATAATACTGAAGTTCAAACTTTGATAAAAAATTCATTTCTAAATTCGAAAGTAATTTAAAATTTAAAAGTGGGATATATGGAACTAAATTATTCTGAGAAGAAAAGACAAGCAATTTGAATGACAATTTTGTGGTAGTAAAACGAAGATTTGATAACTTAAGAACTAAAATGAAAAACAACGATAGGGTATGTAATGAATATAATAATGTTGTTAAAGAACAATTAAAATTGAACATTGTGGAGGACGACATAATTCCAACGCCGGAAAGAATTGTTATTATATGCCCTATCCTGCAGTTGTTAAATCTGACAGAGACACCACAAAAGTCAAATAAGTGTACGATGCATCGTCAAAGGGTCTCTTAATGATTTTCTAACGTCTGGACCACCTTTAAAACCCAAAACATTAGAAGTAATACTCTAATTTCGCAAAAATGAATATGCATTCAGGGGTGATATTGAAGGAGAATTTTTGAACATCCGGATAGATGAAGAAGATAGAGATTATTTAAAAAATTTCTGATTTCCATGCGAAAATAATTCTAAATCTCTTAAATTTTTGAGAAATCCTAAAGGACTCTCGTGCCTTTTAGGATGACATTAAGCCCATTCATCTTAGCTACGACAGTTAAATACCACCACATTGGAAAACATTGTCAGGAGAGACAAGAAACCGTTCAAATGCTCAATACCTCTCTAAGTGGATGATTTATTTTACGAGGCTGATACTGTAGAAAAGGCTTTAGATCTTTCTCAGAGCGCTGCGGAAATTCTTAAGGAAGCTAACATGAATTTAAGGAAGTTTGAGACAAATTCGAAAGAAATGCGTAATTTATGGTTCGAGAGAGATTGGCTGAAGAGAAGGTGGCAAAAGAACATCCTCTAAAGGTTTTAAGAATAATCCGGAGCACTGAAGATGATACATTTAAATTAGATGCACAGCCCATTCTTAACATGATCAATTATTTGAAATATTCAAACGTAGCGTACTTCAAACTGCATCGAAAATATTTGACCCAGTAGGAATTCATTCTCCCGTTATAATCATTATAAAATTATTAATGCAAGAAATATGGGAAAATTGACTTGGCTGGGACGATGAACTACCATCTCAAATGAAGAAAAATGGGAAATTTGGCGCAGTCAGATTTATTTATGGAAGGGCGAATGATATAGAAAGAAAATACTTCTTTCCATTGGAATCAGTGAAAGAATTAGAACTGCATATTATTTCCGAAACAAGCCTTACAATATTTGGAACAGTGTCATATTTTCTCTATAGATCATACTTCACTATAGATAGATATTTATTTCATAACAGCAAAATCCAGAATCTCTCAAACGATTAACGTTACCAAGATTTGAATTATCGAATGTGATTGCTTTAAATTTTTATAAATATCTTAAGACAACCTTTCATTTCCCATTAAGTATACTTTTGGAATGATTCTTTAATCACTCAGCAATGAATAAGTGGGACAGCTTCAAAATGGAAACAATTCGGTTCAAATAGAGATTCTGAAATTCAACCCATTACAGATCCTGCTAATTGGCATCATTGTCCTGAAAAGGAATATACAGCAGATCACAGCAGATGCCTCAGTTACAGCAGATACAGCAGAAAAGCTTGTGTCTATCCAGTTTGGCTGCAAGGTCCGAAATGACTGAGACGGACAAAGAAAGAGTGGCCAGATGGTTCTAATAGTGAGTTTTCACCAGAAGTACTTTCTGAAAGAAGTATTGATCTGGAGGAAGTTTCATCCTTTGTTTGCGGAGTTCAGTCTAAAGTGACATTTTTGATGGAATTGAATGATTATGTTTACAATGTTTGTTTATTCTATTTACATTGAATATAACCAGGTTGGTTGGTGTGTGCGGGGCGAATGATATTTTACTCTTGCATCATTCAACTTTTAGTTCTTCTATTCTTTGCTCTCAAGAACTGAGATATCGAATTTCTTATTATGCAAGCATTTCGGTAAGACTACCTATTAGTTATTACCGTTTTCGTAACAAATAGACCCAATCTGTGTCATTTGTATTTTATGACTTAAGATATGAACGAACAGTTTCCGCCTCATATGGAGACCATGATAGAGATAGGAAATAATAAATACTTTAAACAACCTTGAGTGATAAAGAACTTATAGAACTAACAGAAGAAAAAAGAACCGAGATAAATATTCTTTTGGAGCATAATCAAGGGCATTCACATATTCCGAAAGCTAATCCCCTATTATTAGACGCAGAAATAAAAAGAAAAATTCCAAGTCATACGAACATCCTAAACATACCCTTTACCAGAAATGATAAAATTAAACTTTCTACCACAGAGCTTGTGTGGGCAGATCAGATATTATCGTTAGAAAAATTATTAAATATATCAGTTAAGGCTAACGTCTTATGGGAAGGAATCACCTCCCTATTTCTCCTCATCGGAATTTCTACTAATGCATCACTGACAGGTTTAGCCACTGAATTACAAAACACGAACAATACAGTGATCCGTCGATTAGTCAAATCTGGGACAAGTCCGGAAATTTCTCCTGTGTTGGTTACCATATTAGGAACAATGTTACCAGAAAACATAAAACTCTGGTTCATGAACCATAATATTCACAGATTAACTTAGATAATGCTCCAAATATTTTAGTTTCCAACATCAATCACGATTTTGTAAGCAACCTGAAACTTGTGTAAATTGCGGTACATCCGGCATAAGTGAATGTATAGCTAATAAAAGCTGCATCAATTGCAGGAGAAATCATCCAGCTAACTCCCCACAATGTCATATATATATATTGAAGTAACGCAAATGAAATTAAAATGCAGGCAACACTTAACACTACCAGAAACAAGACGACGATTTCGACCTACTTATACAAAGAACTATTCTGCGGTATTAAGAAATCATTCACAAGCTGATAATATGCAGGAACTTTTTGATCAATTTTTTTTAAATGTTAAACTCCTTTTAAACTGTATTGAAAAAACATGCGACATTTCACTGGAGATTTTTTAAAAATTCCTAGAAACAAAGTTCTCACACTTAAGCAATATCTTCGAATTCGGGGATCGTGCAACATCTCCAACCAAAAACGAATAGGCACATACAGTTTCAAAGGTAATCAGATTTCATCTCTGTCCTATAATAAGGCTGCATCTAATAACACAGAAAAAATATAAGAATGGATAAAATATTCAAATTTGTACACATGTTCTATACATTGCTTCGAATTGTACTACAAATAATGAACTTTGCATTCTCTTATAATTTTGTGATACATCCATGAGAGAAGGATATAAATTACGAGTTGTAGAATTTTCCTTTTTTTTTTTCTCTTTCATTTATGAACTTTTTACTGTGGAACTGTGTCGAGGATAGACTCAATTTTCCAAATAAAATTATTTTCAAATTAGATAGAACAGAAAGACCCGGAGGACTGCTAACGCCAGATCCAAAGAATATCTCTGCCCGGCAAGTTCCTATACAAATAGTGCAAACGTAAGATCTAGAAATACTTTTTGTCAAAATTGAAATAAGAAATAATACTTTCTATTTAATTAATATCTACTCACTGACAGGATTAAATTTTTCATTAGGAAAATCTTTCTTGGAATCAGTAACACATCCAGCCTTCATTTTTGGGGATTTCAACCTCCATCATCCGATGTGGAGATTAGGTCATTCTACTAAACTTAGTAATGACTTTGTCAGTTGGTTAACTGACTTAAATTTTATTATCCTCAATACTACTGTTCCCACGCATAGAAGTACTACAGATGCAGCATCTCTAATAGATCTTACATTATGTTTATCCAGGACACGCTAGTACCTATGTTTTAGACTGCTCCTTAAAAAGCGAGCATTGCCCCATCGTTAGAGTTCTCATTACTCAAGCAGAATAAGCAATTTGTAAAACGAGTAGATTTACTAGAAGTAATAAAACAAGTACAATATACATTAAACAATCAAGAAGAGGATGAGACACAGCTAATTGAACTATGTCTAAAATAATTAAAAATAGTAACTCGAGAAATTTGATTTTCAAACAGATTGTTTCCACCGTGGTGGAACAACACTTGTAATAATTTCTTCAAGCTCAAAAAGTTTTTCCAGAAAAAGGACATTCGTGATATTTTCTCTCAGCTGTGTAATAAATACAAGCAATATTCAAGTAAGTTCAAATTTCATATAAAAATGCAAAAAGATTATATTGGGACACAATTTGTAACAATACATCTGTTCCAAGAACTATCATTCTATAACATCCTGACAAAATTTTCTACTCATAAAAATCTGGAATCAAATTTAAATATTCTTCAAGTTAATAATATATATATCACAGAACCTCAAATTCAGGCCAATATGTTTGCCAACTTTTTTGCACCTAATAATACTTCCCCTGAACCATTTCCAATGGATTTACTCAACAACAAAAACAATATACTTAGTTTTAAAGTAGGATTTCGAAAAGGAAAACCGGCACATTTCCGGTGAGGAACGAGAGTAGCTCATAAAAGGAAAAAGATTTTTTTATACACGTATATTTCAGTGGTGAGAAATAGATTTAAAGAATGAGAAAAATGTCGTTTGTTTTGAAAGCATTGAATGAAGAGTTAGAAGAGATGGCTGCAGAGATGGGCATCACTGTCGTATCCGGTATGGAAAAAGTTGACTTACAGAAAATAATCATGGAGTCTGAATATTATGAAGAACTTATGAGAGAAATGCTCGAAAGCGTTAAAGAAAAAAGGGAGTGAAGAGAATAGCTGGAAGCAAAGAAAAGACATAGGATAGAGTTTCTGATGGAAGAAATGTTTATATTGTTGGAAAGAAGTCAATACTTAACGGGAATCAAGTTAAGTGCTGAGTTGCAAGAAGTGAAAACGCAAATACGGAAAACTGAAGTAAGGGTCTTTTACTTGGAATCAGAAGAAGCATCATATGAGAAAATTGGAAAGAAAAGCAATTATAAGAGAAGAAGAGGAAAAGAAAATAGAAGAGGAGTTGAGGCAGTTAACTCAATTTGAAAAGAAAAGTGAAGAAAAGGAAACGCAGATCGAAATGCAAGCGAAGCTGTCGAAAAATCAACGAAAAGAAGCCCCGTGTCTAGAAGAATGTGGAACGGAACCAATTCTGAGAAAAGAAGAGATAAGAAGGTTTAAAGCAATTAGTTGAATTTGTAAAGGAAGAAATGCAAGCATAACTGTTGGAGAATCAACAAGAAGCTTTTGCATCAAGATGAGAATGGGACGAAACCAATGTTGAGAAAAGAAAAAAGAAAAGAATGGAAAATAAGAATTTCTAGAAGATTTGGAATATTTAGAAGCACAGAAGTTATCTGAACTTCAGAAGATCGACGATATGCGTTTAAAAGATCTTACAGGAAAATATATTTTTATTGGAGAAAAAAGGAGAATCAAAATTAGAAGTGTCGAGTGAAGAGGGCATTTCTGATTTACCTAATCAGCTGGAGAAACTAGGAAAGAAAACAGATGGGCTAAATGATGAGAAAGAAAAAAACAGATAAAACGGAAATAAAAAGAAGGGGAAAACTGAGAAAATTGGAAGGAGTTTTACTTCAAGAATGGTTGGAAGGCAGAAAAAAACAGAGAAAAATAGAAGCGAAGGGTTGAAGTGAAATATGTGATTACGAAGGAAATCTTGATGAAAAAAACAGAACACATACGGAAGAATTCAAATCGAAATATAAGATCAGTGAAGACCAAAAGAGGAAAGAAAGGAGGGGTAGTCAAAACGGGCAATCACAATAGCAAGAAATTAATCGGAAAGGAGAAAAGAAGAAAAGGACGTAGGTAAGAAAAGAAACAGCTGTAAACAATCCCCTTCTGAAAGAAACAGATATCCCCCTTCTCAAAGATGGAAAACTCTACCACAACATAAGGGCTATAGGAAAGAAAGTTTGGACATAGAAGGCTTGCAACAAAAAGTAATAAAAGAATCACTGAACTCCCGAGGAGAGATAATTACGGTTTTGGTCATGGGAAAACACGATACAGCTTACGACCTCGGACAGGGTGAAATCAGAAGCTCCCGGCTTGTTACTTTACAAGTGCAGTTATAACGTGTGGTCGGAGGAGAAAAGAAAATAGTTTATGGGCTAGTGGTCTTGGTGACAAAGACAGGGCAGAAAAGAGGAACACTGATTTACAAAGACACCTTTTTGATCCTGGGGGTCAAGTGTATGCAGCCTAAGGAATACGCTCCCCTACAATGAAGAGAAAAGATAGTATCTGGAGTTCAACCACCTCCCAAACCACGATGATAATGAGCTTAGTTAATGACCCAGCTGTGAAAAGGGTGCAGGGAGAAAAAAGATGCAGTGACTTTTGTGGCTATTTCTCTCACAGTAGACAAATTACAAACCTTTGCTGTTTGGATTCCAGTAGATGCCGAACTCCCATCCCAGCGGAAAGCGAAAGCTACTTGAAATACGTTTGGCGAGTACCAGCACCCATGATGGGTGCTTTTTCTCTGTGTATAGTGAGACAGTGTCAGTGGAAAACATGTATAGAAGATGTAATAATAAATTGTAGAAAGTGAACGGAGGGGCTTCTGGTAATGGCAGCAAGGGATAGATGCAGGAGGCGGTAGGCCGACTTCCCACGTAGTCTGTACGGTTTCAGCAGTCGAAAAAAGCGAAAGTTAATAGTCACCGTGAACAGCATCAAAGGTCCTTTAACCCTGTTCCCCCCCCCACACACACACACTCCACGCCGGGACGAAGGGATCTTCTTAAGGCTCCCTTCGAGCGATTCCGAAACTTAGAATCGACGAAAGCTCCCTCTACTGGGAGGGGGGAAGGGGCGTTACTTAGTGCGGACAAAGTACTCATACAATACTGGTCATATGGAGCAGAAGTAAATAGTTCTCTTATAAAAGAGAAATTACAAGCTTTATTTTTCTTAATTTTCCTTATTTCGCTTGAATTCAAATTAGGAACTTCTTAGATGCTTTTAATTTTTTCAATTTTGCTCTAATATTTTCCATTTTCATATATTTATGTTTTGACAGCTATCATGAAGTTTGAAAATGACGTCACAGGGTAATAAATATTTCCTCTAGACAGAACTGAAAGAAGTAGAGCTGTTTCCCCACCTCGATTCTTCCCCTTCTATCTCCCCCTTCATTCAAAACAAGAGAAAAAGGGGGTAATTTGATCTCCATCGTTCTTTTACGTAGTATCTTGCAAGCTTTTGCGGTAGGAATCGGTCCCTCCTGAGGCTAAATTGCCCTTCTGTGTTGTTCAAGTGTTTGAAAGTTATCTCCTAGGAAGAACTGTTTTCATTGTTCAAAATAGTCATTCTTCCCTTTCGAAACTTTTACTTTTTTCATGCCTTCTTAATTTCAAAAATCCGTTCCCATTTCATTTTTTCAAAATCGTATCACTTGATTTATAAAAGATCACAATGCTAGTGATATTCCAAATTTTTTATTCGATTAATTATATGAAAATAAATTTTAATATAATAAATGTTCATATACAAAATTTTGCAAAGAACAGATTTTGCTACCCAAAGTGTGCTTTTTGTAATATATTAAATTACTCACTAAATATTAGAATTAAAGTAAACGATAAAATATGAGAAATTGACTATAGTAAACTTTTCGATATTAAAATTAAAGGAACCAGTAATTATTAAATTGATTTTATTTTTTAGCTAAGTGTAATTAAAATCAAAGCAAACGATAAATTATTAAATTGAATATTATATCAACTATTATGTACATTAAAATAAAAGGAAATGACTAATTATTAAATTGAATATATTTGCTTAATATGTACATTAAAATTGAAGAACGATTAAAAATTGGAAAAGTGATTTCGTACGCGAAAAGTGATCTGGTTCGCCAAAATTGACCCAACTAAAACAATAGCCCCTTAGGTGGCTAAAAAGCTGAAATCTGGTCAAAATAAATTGCTCAGTGATGTTGCTGCATTGTCAGTATGTGGTTGTATTAACTGAAATAATTATTTGAATTTTGTTGCTAATATTGTATCCAATTCTAATTGCCCCAATAGGAAAGAAAATTTATATCAAGGCATTTGCTTTTATTAAGAGTTTGATTTTTGTAACTAAAAAACACAGATTGTAATATATATTTATTTTAAATTTCATAGCTGTCGTGTTGCTTTTAGAGCGAAATTAATAAAAACTAAAAAAAAAAGCAAATTTTATATTTATATATATATATATACTTTTCATTTACTTTTTTTTACAAGATTTTATTTGGATTGCTCTCATATTGAAAACAAAAGTTTTAAAATCATTACCTTAACTCAATTTTTGTTTTAAATGAAACAATTATCTATATCAAGGGTATTCAACCTTTTACACTATGGGAACCCTTTGAGCTTACCGTTTTCTTGAAGGAACCTCTTGATCAAAGTGCTGAAAAATAGGATATCAAAGCTTTATCCTACTCAAATTAACAAAATTATTACTGCCTCTTTTTTTTTTTTTTTTTCGCTCACACCACAAATTTTAATAAGATAACAGCAGATAGCTATACGGTGTGTTTTTTTTTTTTCTAAAATGTATTCTATCAATGAATAAAAACAACAATATTTTAAATTAAAACAAATTCATAAAAAAGAACATTTTTAATGACTTGTCCGTGATTGTTTTTTTTTATTTCAAAGTATTTTAACACTTGGAATAATTGAAAAAACCTGCAACCTAATGTCCTGTTCAGCAACCAATCTGTTTCTGCATTTTGTTTTTGTCGCAGCGTACAAAGAGATAACATTTTCTCATACATAGGTCGAAACAAATGACATTATATGTTCCTCAAATCTTTTGGCAATTTCAGGAAATTCTTCTCTAAAGTCAATCCAAAAATGCATAATATGAACTTGACTAAATTTTAGTTTCAGTTGAGTGCCGATCAATATATCAATTTAAGAAATACCGATTGAGCCAAAGAATTGAGACTAATATGTGACCTAACGTGTCTCGATTAATGTATTTGAAGCACGTGACTTTCATGAAACTTAAGATTTTGTTTTATCCAAGAAATATTTATTTATACTTATTTTTCATAAGCACTTACGGCACCCCTGTCAAAGTGCTAAGGTACCCTAGGTTCCGCGGAACCCAGGTCGAAGACCTCTGATCTATAACAAAGGCTTACAAAAATTTAAGGTAATGATAATTTTAATTTATACAAATAATCACGTTACAGTATCATTAACATCACATGTATGCATCAAACGCTCACGATAGAAGCTTATAAAACACAGAATGAACAAACAAAAGAATAAATAGTATGCACGTGAAATATTTGTATTTAAAGATACAAAATTTATATTTTATTCCCAAATCAAAGGCAAAGAACCTACAGAAGTGGGACAATGTTCGTATAATTTCAGATATCGTTACCTTTATCAGACCTTGGTTAATTTTTCTGAAGTCTGTCGTTGAAAAGTTCATGTTACTCTAATACGTCATTTACGCAAACAAATAAATAACAAAATCTAAGCTTTAATAAATCATATTTTTCTAAAAATCTAATACTATTTAATAGAAAAGAAATAAGACATAAAATATGGTAACTAATTTTATGAACTTTATAGGAAAGCTATATTCTAAGATACTTCATATAATCATAATCTACATTTATATTCAAAAAAATAATTAAATCAACCTTAAACTATAAATTTATCTCAATCAAGAGACTTTACCCACACAATCTCATTATCATAGAAATTTGTCGATTATTTTCGACTTTTAATTATGTAAAATAATGTAGTTGGGGGGGGGGGGGAATTTTGTTAATAGGAGTACTATTTAATTATAAGAAGGGAATAACATTTTAGATATATATGAAATTAACACGAAATTCATTAGAGTCTCTCAATAAAAACGAGTACTTGTTTCGTGCTAGGATTATTTCTAAAGAATCTAAGTTATTTATTTATGTTTTGGCACGGAGACTAAAAAAATCAATTACTGCAAAGGAAGAGACGAGGATGATAAAATATCAATAAGCATTTCTACCATCATAAAAATGCAATTTTTCCTTCGTATATATAGTTTGGCGCAATCTCGTTAACCTATCTTCATGAAACGTCCTTTTTTTATTTTAGAGAGGTGAAAAAACAATTCAATAAAAATTAAAAAGTTGTATGCAAAGTTTTGCAAAGAGCAGATTTAGCCAAACAAGGTGCGTCCACATAAAAAAATAGTTCATTTGTTAGCTAATAATTGTAAATCAATATTAAAATCATTTGACCACTAAGCCAAACTAAAAATATGTAATTTGAAGTTCTCAGGGGAATAAAAAAAGGCTGCTTCACCGCTTAAAATTCTAAATAAGGTTATTTATTTTCAGACCTTCCTTGATTCCAATTTACAAATGATTCAAGGCAATACATAAATAGATAAGTATATAAAATACTTATTTTTTATATTTGTTTCCCTTCAATCCAAGAAAAAAATTGGGGGAAATGTATGACGATATATTTTTGGAAATTGAGTTCATTAGTGGTGAAAGCAGGTATCAGACACATATTTCATATATTTTATTTCAATCCAATAAAAAATTCAAGAGAAATTTATTACGACGTATGTTTGAAAATTAAGTTCGTTCCTAATGAAAGCAGACATAAAAAAAGAAAAAACAAGTTAATTTTTGAAAAGTGGTCGGGTACGGCATTTATAGTGTAAAGAAAACAATAGCCCCTTGGGTAGCTAATATTTGTTGGCAGAGCTTCATTCATATAATATCCATTTAATAATTTTCATTCTGCATTAGTTGCTATACTAAAGAGAGAGGGGAAAGCTAATTCGAGGTCGAAATCTTAAAACAAAATTTGTAAGGATTTAATATTTATTAGTGTCGCAATTGGAAGAAACATGAGAGCTATTTATTGTTTTTTTAAATTTGAAACACGGTGGCGGTTCTAGGAAAATAGGCCTCGAACTCTCGTTGCGATTAAAACATCACTAGCCACAAAATAGCGAGCATAACCATTCTGGTACTCCATACGCTGTTTCAAAGCAGTAAAATAATGTTTCCGTTCTTGAGAAATGTACTAGCCATGTAAAATTGTTCACATATATAAGAACCAGTAAAAATTTAATGCAATAAATATCTTCTCTGTATTCTTCATTTAATCATAAAAACTCGATATATTTTAATCTGATTCCTACAAATGGAGTTTTGAAAAAATAGTAATAAATGGTTACGCACATAATTAATGTAGATATGCATTCAATTTTATCATAAAAATTTGAACAATATTCCTTTAGTTATAAAACAATTTTAAAAAAAAAATTCTTCTTTATCTCTCTCTAAATAGCGTATCTAAAATATCTATTGTTCATTTTAATAATTAATAAAGTAATTTGTATAGTTTGTTTTTTTAAAATAATCAGTAAGAATAGCGTAAAAAAAGAAGGATTACTTGTATTTTTAAGAAATCGTGAATGAAGCTTACTTTTTAAACACTGT
Source organism: Nephila pilipes (assembly GCA_019974015.1). Classification (NCBI taxonomy): domain Eukaryota; kingdom Metazoa; phylum Arthropoda; class Arachnida; order Araneae; family Nephilidae; genus Nephila; species Nephila pilipes. The sequence goes on from BMAW01051852.1 coordinate 816,591, forward strand.
GAAATACCACATAGATATCTGTATAGCAAGCTAGACAAACTTTCAACGGATATTACGCAACTAGGGGGGATCCTAAGAAATTCCCAGAATCGGCTGACTTCCCTCCGAAGGGTTGTAAATCTCCTTTTGTCAACGTGTCTTTACCATGTATCCTTGCGCATTGAGGCGGGACTTTTAATATTGCTTTCCCCTCTTTCCCTGCTTAGTTTGCTGACTCAACAAATTACAAGCAGGGAAATAAATTAAATTTTTTAAAAAAATATGCATTTGAAAGAGCGTAAAAAAATGAAGGCTTCTGTGGAATTACTTTTTTTTTCTGATTATTCAAAGTATTTTTATGATCAATTTAGTGCGTCGGATGCAAGTTTTCAGATCTTTAATGAAAATTTAAAAATACTTGCAAAAATCAGAAAAAAAAAGTAACTCCATAGAAGCCTTCATTTTTTAATGCTCTTTAAAATGCACTTTATTCCATGCAGTTTAAATAAATATTCTAGATGTGAGACTTTAAGTACGTAACTCCATAGGATTAACATTAGGTGGGGAAATTCGTGGTGGCGTGTCGACGGGGGCCTTAAGGGACAGTGTGTTTATGAAAGGACTTTCTACGTTCATCGGCGAGAATAAAGAAAATAGGAACCAGGAGACCCCCTTTATCTATGCCACTGACCCCTCCTATTCCCCTGAAAATGGGTTAGAGAATTCTATTTTTTCTTTATTTTATGGTTTTGCTATTTAATGAGGAATGGGAAAAAATCAGGGAGACTAAAGCTATCTTTTGTACGTGATTCATTATGAAAGTTTCTTCTATAAGTCTTGCATTATTTTAGCAATTATTGTTTGGAATTGAATTGTTGATTTAGTGTATTTGAATATTTTAAGAATTGAGTATTTACAGAATGTTCAATTTAGAGTACCTGGGGAAAATTATTGAATAATTAATAGGAGAAAAATTAAATGAGTATTGGAAGAATTATTGGAGTAAATAATTAAAATTAAGCAAGGATTGAATTGATAACTTTTGATCGGTTATTGTTATGGAACTTTATTTAAGGATGAATTTTTCTTAAACATGTGAAGTGTCTTAATCAGCATCTTATAACTGGTTAATTATTGTGTTATGATAAGGAATTTCTTGTGATTTTCCGTGTAAGCAATTTTTGGCTAGGAAGTCTATAAGAGTTGAGTATTTTCTATACAAATGAGAATTGACATTTAAAGTGGGGGGGAAATAAAGAAAGGAGAAATTAATAATCAGGGAGGAAATTAAAGCTGTGATATACAATTCTGATTGTTTGAAGTAATATGAGTAATGATATAAAAGGATTTGTGTGTGATTATGGAATTTTAATATTTTTATTTGTATACGATAACTAATGAGTAAGCCGTGTAGCCGGGGCTGATGCACGTTGAATCTGTTCGGGGCCCAAAGTCCTCCCGTTGGCGTGGTGTGGATGTTAGGAGAGGGGGTGCCAGCTCAGGTGTCGTCCTCGTCACTTGACCGTGGTTCAAAATTACGAGGTCCGTCGCCAATAGCCTTCGTGTTGCTTCTAGTGCGACGTTAATAAAAACTAAACTAATGAGTAAGATGAAAGGAATTTTGATGTTTATTATTTTAAACGTTGGAGGAATGGATTATTCTAATTTCTATGTGTATGATAATTAATGGCTTCTGAGTATGAAATATTAAGGTTTTAAAGTGTTACTATTTTGATCCTGGGAAATGTTTTTGGTTAGATCATTTTTATTAGGAATTAAGTCATTTTATATTGTTATAGGTCAAGTGAATGCATGAAGCTTATAATGCATGAAGAATTTAGTTTAGGGAAATGAATTGTGTATTTTGTGTGAATATTTTGTTAGAATAATGGGTACCTTGAAATTGTATAAGTAAAAATGGATTAGTAAGTCTTAAAGAGAAAGGGTACATGTACCATTGTATACTAAACTGTAGATGTAATATTGTATACTAAAGTGTTTTTGATGGTTTCAGTATTTTGATACATGAGAGAATTAATATTGTAAACTGCAGGATAACTAAGGATTAATGAAGTTTTAAATTGGAATTATTTCTTTAAGTGAAGGAAGATTGTGTTTATACATGCATAGTGGAATTATAGATAACGATTAGGGGAATAACGCTTAAGAGTGATGACTATTTAAAAGAAATGAGAATTAACTTTAACGAAATAATGTGCTCATCGAATATTTTGTTTTGATTTACTTGATTATGTGAAGTAAAAGGCACCACTCAATTCTGTGAAAGTATATATTGATTGTTCTCTTTTATGTCGCATGTATTGCTTAATGGTTCATGTATGTCGCATATATTGGTTAATAGTTTATGATTTATGTGTGATTTTAGCTTCATTTTATTTTATAATTTGTAAAGATTTGGTATTTGATATGTGTGTTCTATGGCCACAGCCATCATATACAGTATGGTATTATCAGATATGAGATTGTGTGTTATTTTATCATCCTCAATCTTTGTCTTAGGGGAGAATGTAGCGTATATGACGCCTGTTTGCGAGAAGTGAAATTGTACCAACATCTCAGTTGTGTAGGAGTGGCGAAAGAGCGTCTCATGAGAGACGTAGGTCGAGCTGTACTCGTAAGAGGTCGGGAAAACGAGCTCCAACGAGTAAATAAAAATCTTTGTCCTTTTTTCTATTAAAGAAGAAGTCTTCAATGCTCTTAGATAACATAGTAGAAAGCCCCTAGACATCACACACTCTCCCATATTGCTTACAATCTACATGTATAATATATTTATACATTAGAAACAGGAGTCGAGTGCTCAATTTATGCTAATGACCTTTTTACAAAGTTTTTATGTATTTCACTTGGTGTGCGTCTGTCTGTCTGCGTGTGAATCAATGTGTCATTAAAATTTTCGATCGTTAATTTAACCAGCTTTCCATCTAGCTAGACCTCTGAAACTTTGGGAATCGTTCTTACTCACCTAACAATGCAATATTTAGACATTTGCAACAAGTTTAAACAATTATTTCAATATTTTTTTTAATAATGCAGTTGAGCCCAACCACTTGGCGCGATTTCAAAAATTGCCAAACTATGCGATTTTTTTTCTTAGCGGACTTAAAGTTCAACAAATAAAATTTTAATATTTTAGGGTACTTTTTTAGGGTTGCCACATTTGGCAAAATACCACCAAATAATTTTTTTAATAAACTTTGCCACCATATAAAAACATTGTTTTTAAAAACATTGGTTTTTTTATCTCGAGTTATTATTTGTTGCTCACACCATTCTCTCGATATCATCCATAAAAAAAATTACAAGAATCTCTGGAAAGAATCACAAAATGGTGCAAATACTGGAAACTTACACTAAGTACTGACAAAAGAGCAATAGCAGAACTTTCAAATAAGAGAATTCAAACATATCCTAATATTATGTTGGCTGGGTACCCATTCCCATGACAATACTTTATTAAATATGTGGGGGTATATTTTTCTAAATGCAAGCAAAATATTTTTATGATGAATCCAATCAAAAATAAAGCTTTGAAAATTAATGCTCTTAAAGGTATAGCATATAAATACTACGGCCTAAAAACTGAAGACCTAATTAAACTAACTAACAATAGCATATGCAGTACTTTTTATTTCACCTGTCATATCATAAATAAATGCTCTGATAAGCAACTCAAACCATTCTATATTATTCAATCAAAAGCTATTAGAATTCTCCATGGACTTCCACAATAGACCCCAAATATCGTGCTCTGACAATTGGCTAAAAAGGAAACTCTTTCTGAAAAAATAAGACGATTGGCAAATAAATTTTTTAAATCTCAAATGTTAACTTTTCTCCTATACACCGCAATAGCCTTGAAACAAATTTGGAAAAAGACAGAGCAAAATCATGAATATTTTTGTATTTTGAGCATTAATGTAGGATTTTACACCTAATTATCAAAGAATTAATTTTACTTTCCAATGTACAGTAAAACCAGTTCATCTGTTACTCGATAGATGGCACCACGAATCAGCGTCATGTGATAGCTCGTGCAGCTCCGCCTATTCCCGAATAAAACTGAGAAACATTTCGTTCTCGCTCTCTTTCCTCCACTTTCCACTTCTCTTCTCCCTCGCATTACCCTCGTCGGAACTAAGCTCCGAACGCCAGAGTGCGTTCTAACGCCCATCGCTGATATGCAATACAATGAGGCAGCTATCTATCTTGCACCGATGAACTGGTTAATTCGTCATCTCCTGTTGTAAATATTTTCACTCTTCAACATCTCTTCCAATAAACGAAGTAAAACTAGTTGAGCCTCATCATTGAATTCTTACGAAATCATCATAGAATCCGATAATGGAATTACCCCTCTAGACAACCAGCCCTTTGCGTAAGAGCAAGTCAGTGTAGATTCAGGATGTACAATCTCATGACCCCCCGTGAATGAAAAATAAATTATATCAATCCCCTGATTGATGTATTATACATATCTTCCTTGTGAGATTTATACAGAGGAATTTGGATTTCAAAATAAAAATTTACCAACCCGTGTAATAAAAGGGTAGTTTGAGGAAATAATGAAACATAGATTCAGAGATTTTTTTCCCAATAGCTACGGATGCGTCAAAAAATCAAAGTTTTACATCAATAGCAAGTATCACGAAAAATGCATCTTTTGCCTATAAAGTAAATCATATCAATTCGATATTTGCAGCAGAAGCACTTGCCATGTACCAAGCTCAAGATGACTTAACTGAATTAAACGAAAATCTATTAATTCTCTCCGATAGCTATTCTGTGCTATTAGCATTAAAAAAATTACAATATCAAATCTCCCAAAGTCATTCATAGACTAGCCAATAAAATCATCATTCAGTCGCATTTTCATACTCAGACGATTCTGCAATGGATTCCGGGATATTTGAAATTTTTTTTAATGAACAGGCGAATCATTTCTCAAAGTCGGTAACGGAATCCAATGTATACCCAATCCAACGGAATCCAATAGGAAGAATATAGAAGAGAATAATCAATAACGATATTTTCTACGACAGAATGAAGAGAACTAATGAAAATTTTTAAACAAGCAAATATTTCAAAATCTTAGGAAACATCTCCATCCTAGACATAGTATCTAAATGGACAAAAATAGAAGGGTGGAAATACTAAGCACTCAAATAATTGGCAAAATTATCATAACTCCAGAGCTTTTGCATAAATTCAATTTAAGCGATAATGCACTATGTAGAACCAGTAACCACGTCAATGATTTGGAACATTTTCTTTTGACTTGCAATAAATATGCGTCCCATCGAAATCTTTGGAATAAACTCTTGATAGACCCACCGAACAATATTAGTTTCAAAGAGTTTTGGGAGAGAACAGTAGCTAATAAACAAGTTTTCAGAGTATTCCTGCAGAAGATAAAATATTTTAATATTTATTGAATTAAAAGAATTTGTGAAAGGGAAATAATAACCTTATTTGCTCCATATCCCATAAAATACCAATCAATCGATGGAATTGAACAAAAAAAATTATTTGATAAATAAACGATATAATTGAAAGAATTATATCATTTTCCAGTTGGGTACCTAGCTTCCTCTACAACACTAGTAACATAATTAAGACTCGAAGAACTGAGTATTGAAGAACTTGATGGAGCCGAAAAAATGTGGATAAAATTTGTCCAGAAAGAAGTTTTTACAGAACTTTCTTGTTTAATGCATGGCAAACAGATTTGAAAAACTTCGCAGATTTTGGAATAAAATCCCTTCCTTGACAAAGATGGAATAATTCACATTGGTGGAAGATTCCAAAAATTAATATTTAATTACTTTCAGAAATATCTTACTATTGTTCCTGCAAAGCATCCATTTGTGAACTTATTGGTGTGGGATGCACGAGACAAAGTGTTCGATAGTGTACTTTCCGAAACTTTGTTGGAAATTCGCGAAAGGTCTAGGCTTATAAAATGAGGGAAAGCATTCAAAACTATTCTAAAAAGATATACTTTATGTAAATTATTCAAAACTTCGGTTGGTGTGAAAATTACTGCTCCTATGCCAATTACTCGAATGGAAGAGTTGCCTCCATTTTCTGTAGTTGACATAGATTTTGGTGGACCACTTTATGCAAAGGACAGTGATGGGAAAAAATTACATCGTGCTATGCACCTGTGGTGTTACTCAAGTTCTTCATTTAGAGTTCGTCAGCAGTATGACTACAGAAACATTTCTTGTAGCTCTTCGAAGATTCATCGCTCGCCGAGGTCTATGTTCTAAAATTTTCACAGACAATTAAAATTTTGACAGACATGAATTTTCAAGCGATCGGAAATTGAACTCAAAAACTTGTGGGGTATTACTAGCCACTCGACAGTGAAAGACTACCCCACCCACAAAATTCAATTGTTCTTATAATGAAGAGAAAGCTGTATGGTTGGCCGGCTAATATGAGAAAGTTGTTAGATCCGTAGATTTTGAGTGCGGAAAACTTTAAGAAAGACTTCTGTCGCAGCTTGAAAGAAATCAAGTATCAATATTCATTTGTAACTATAAAACCAGCTACCTTTAAGTTCCTTATGTATTGTTTTTACTTATAGTTGAGTGGCAACATCCAAGATTCTAACGTTTTTGGGTGCGGTTTGTTTACTTTCGTCTTCCGAGATGCTTTTGCCTTGTTAGCAATGCTAAGATAAAGATGACTATCGCATCTCGTGTGTTGTATAAATAAAGGCTCTTGATTTCATCAGCAACGTTATTTATTTGATATTTAAAGTAACGCACATACTAAATTATTTATACTATTTACATTCAAATGCTAACAGGACGTAATGATATCATGATCATAGAAACAATAAGACAATGAGTCTTTTTACACTACAGAAAGGAACCTGTTTACACTACACTACCTCTATCGGAGACTGGACAATTTGCTCCTTTTTTTTTCTCCTTCGCGTAAACCGTGTTTCGTCTCCTCTTCGTTCATTGGTCCAGAGCTCTGTTCATTCTCTCCTTTCTTGTATCCTTTCGCTACGGCCACAAACCACGATCACCACAGGTAGCCCCCACCAGCGATAGCGAGATTTTTAGCTTTACTTGAGTTGAACATAACTCTGCGGCCGGAACGAATAGGGATTTCTTGCCTGCTTGAACTTCCTGAAGAATTTTCTTCTCCTGAGTCCAGGACTTTCGTTTGGTTAAGAGGGCCCCTTTTCCTTCCAGCTGGGATATCCACCAACTCTTTGGAACGTAGGCAGGCTTCAGCCAATTGACGCTCACGGAAACCTCTTTTCCATGCCTCAAGTGATGATCCATAATCTGGAACACCTTTTCCATGATCCAGAACACCTTTTCGGTGCAGTTGGCAATTTTATAGGGACCTTCGTATGGTGGTTGCAAACATATTTTCACGGAGTTTGTCTGCAGAAAAATATGGCTGCATGTGGTCAAATCCTTGCTCACGAAAATCTTATTTTGTCCGTGAATTCGTTGGAGGAGATAGGCGCTGCATTGACTCTCTGAGTCTCCCCACAAAAGTAGCAGGATCTGCTTTTTATTTAGAATAACATAGAAATTCGCCGGGTAGCCTTATGGAAGCTCCATAAATCATCTCAGCAGTTGTGGCTTGTAGATCCTCCTTCCAAGTAGCACAGAATCCCAAAAGTATGGTGGGCAATACTGTAGTCCACTGAGCACTGCCATGCACCATTATAGCCGCTTTAACTGCCGATGAAACCTCTCGACTTGGCTGTTTGCGGCCGGATGATATGGAGTTGTATGCTGCTTCTCTGTGCCTAAGAACTTTGACAGAGACTCAAATAAAGATTATTCGAACTGTGTTCCTTAGTTTGTAGTTAATTGGAGGGGTGGACCGAATCTTGCAATCCAACCAGTGTAGAAGACCTTGGCCACAGTCTCTGCTGAAATCTCTACCAGTGGAAATGTTTCTGGTAATTTAGAGAACCGATCCACACAGGTGAGGCAGTAACGAAAACCCTCTGATGGAGGTAGGGATCACACAAGATCGATGTGTACGTGCTCGAATCAAGAGCTTGGTGTTTCGAATTTTCCGATCTCACTTCTTGTATGCCGAGATACTTTTACACGTTGTCACTGTAAGCATGTACGAGCGCATAGAGTAACATCCTGTCTCATTGACGGCCACACGTATCGTTCAGCTACCAACTTTAGAGATGCTTTTATTCCTCAATGTGAGAGTGCATGCAAATTGTCAAAGATTTCTAGCCTGAAAAATTCTGGAACAAATGGACGAATGCGATCGTTGACATGTCACAATGGAGTAACCGGAGGATGACCCACTGGGAGAGGTTGTACTACTAGGAAAGCTGTACAAGAATCAGCTAAAATGTCCTGCAATTGGGAATCCATTTCTACTGCTCCTCAACCATCTTTTTTTGAAGTAAACAGCACATGATGTGACGATCGTTGAAATATAAACGCGCGACAAAGCGTCGGCCACAACATTTTCCGATCCTTTAAGGTACCGAATGTCAGTTGTGAATTGACCAATTAGATATAATTTTCGGAGCTGTCACGTAGAGAATTTATCCTCTTTCTGCTTAAATGCATATATCAGGAGCTTGTGGTCCGTAAATAAAATGAAATTTCAGCCTTCCACCATATGCCGGACGTATTTAATAGCCATGTAAGCTACCAGCAGTTCTCTACCATACTCACTGTATCTCCGCTGTGCTAGAGAGAGAGTCTTTGTGAAGAAAGCTAGAGGTTTCCATCCTTTAGGTACCTGTTGATTGAGTTAAACACCTACTGATGTGTCCAATGCATCTACCCCGATGGTAAGTAAAGATTCTGCTTCAGGATGATACAAGACTGTGGCCTCTGCCAGATCTTTTTTACACTTCTCAAATGAAGTAGTGTACCATAAGATGGGTGTTCGATCATTTCTTTTGGCTGCCTTTAAATAACTGCTCAGCACTGCTTGCGTTCTAGCAGCGTGCGGTATAAATCGTTTGTAAAAATTGCAAAATTGCAAGGAAACGACGAAGAAGCTCCTTCACAGTCTCTAGTTTTGCAAAGTTCGTAATTTCCGTAACTTGGTATTGCGAGAAATGCCTTCTGCAGTCAAAATATGTCCAAGAAATTTTACTGAAGTTTCGCCTAGAACACTTTTGGAGGCATTCAGTACCACTCTGTATTTTTCAAAATGTTGGAACACTTGTTTAAGACAGAGAAAATGTTGATCTTCATCCTCAGATGCAACTAGAATAACATCGAAATATGGCACTTAAAAGTTCATTCCTCTTATAACGAATGAATCTTTGGAACGTGGCAGCAGCGTTTGAAAGACCGAAGGGCATGTAGAGGAACTCAAATAGTCCAAATGGTGATGTGACAGCGGTTTTCGGAATGTCTTCTTCCTGTACCAGAATCTGATGGTATACTTGTGCCAAATCTAGAGTGGAAAAAAGTCTTTTCTACTCTAAGACTTGCAAACAGTCCTGAATATGAGGAATTGGATACCGATCAGGAACTGTTGTGGCGTTTAGTTTCCTGAAATTTCCACATGGGCTCCAATCTCCATTACTGTTAAGCACCATGTGAAGTGGAGATTTTTAGCTTCACATGGTGCCAATAATTATATAGTGGAACTCCTATTTTGCAGCTTTTAGCTTGTCCAGAGGTAGTCGTCTAGGCTTGGAGAAAACTGGAGGTCCTCTTGTAAGTATTGAGTGCTTAACATCGTGCTTCAATTGCTTTGGGATCGAAACCGCTTCAATGAGAGAAGGGAACTCAGCGAGCAGTCTATGAAACTTGTCGTTGAAGTGAAGTGGAGATTCTTAACTTCACATGGTGCCAATATATAGTGGAACTCCTATTTTGCAACTTTTAGCTTGTCCAGAGGTAGTCGTCTAGGCTTGGAGAAAACTGGAGGTCCTCTTGTAAGTATTGAGTGCTTAACATCGTGCTTCAATTGCTTTGGGATCGAAACCACTTCAATGAGAGAAGGGAACTCAGCGAGTAGTCTATGAAACTTGTTGCCGTAAACTGCCTTGACTCCGGAATTATTCCACTGTTGCACTGTTCCCTGTGTCTGCAACTTTGTCAATAAGTCAATCAGTCATTCATGCCGAATGTCGACTAGCAGTCCAAAGTAGCGAAGGAAATCTGCCCTAATTATTGGTTTCGAGCACTTCGTAGCATGTTGTTTGAAACGTCTATGGTACCACCAATGTTCTTGATTACCGGAATTCCTTCTGGCTGATCGACGACGGAAATGTCTCTCTGGTCCACAGGAGGTAGAACGTTCACGGGTCTTCAGGCTATACAGGCCTGATGAAATATCCATCAGCATGGTTTTCAGATCTTGGTTCTCTGCGTCAATCGCGTGAATCGACGAGGTATGACTCGCAGCTGCCATACCATCCGCCATTTCAGCCTGTTTCTCCAGTTAGTCATTCGAGATAGCCAATATTTGCAGCACGTGGATAGGCATGGGTGTAGAAAAAGAGATTTCAGTAATTCTTCCGTCCTCCTGTTTCCTGCCTTGCTCTCCATCTTCAGTAAGAGATGCGAAGGTTTTCCATCACCAAGCTGCATTCCGGAAATTAGATCACTTAAGCGTTGCTCCTCCGAGTCAGCATATTATGAGCAATGCCTGTTGGGGAGCGTGGTGTATGGCTTCTCTGCAGGAGGTCTCAAAATGATGTCCCAACTATGTCCAATTCTTCGGGTTGCAACGCAGAAATAACGTGGTGAAATTTTGTGATCTCCATCGTAATTCCTGCTAGAATGAATTGGCTCTCCTTTTGGCTGAACCATATATCTGGATTCGACCGCCAGAAGAGCGGTACTTTCACTGAAACACGTGCAATGTTGATGGCAGCTGCACTATCCTCGTAAGACATCAAAAGCGAAAATATTCCTCAATAATAATTTTACAATATGATGAAAGCATTAAAAAAAGCTTTCCAGCATTAAAAAGTTATTTTCACTTTTTCATTAAGCGGATGCAAAGAGATTGCCATATTCAAAGTCCTGGGTCATCACTATCGCATGTCGTGTGTTGTATAAATAAAGGCTCTTGATTTCATCAGCAACGTTATTTATTTGCTATTTAAAGCAACGCACATACTAAATTATTTATACTATTTTTATTCAAATGTTAACAGGACTTAATGATATCATGATCATAAAAATAGAATAGCTAACTTGTTTACACTATAACCTCTATCGGAGACTGGACAATTTGCTCCGTTGTTTTTCTCCTTCGAGTAGAAAAAATCGTCTCCTCCTCGTTCATTGGTCCAGCGCTCTGTTCACTCTCTCCTTTTTTGTATCCTTCCGTGGCGACAGCAAAACACGATTACCAAATTGACGTTTAAACTTGTTAAATGATAAAGAATTTTATTTTACACTGTGTTCCATTCATTTGGAGAACTTGTAGTTCATTTGAGTGACTCATTTTAGCGTCCGTATATTTAATGTAACTCTGTTATTAAGAATTACTTTGTTTAGAGTAGAAATAAAAACTCTAATTATTTAAATTGAAAGTGTATTTAACTCTCCTCCATTGATTTATGTGTTTTCCGAGTTACAAGAATCTATTCACATAATTCCATCACATTGCTTTTAGGACGTCGAGTAAATAGCTTTCCTCCTGCAGGCTTTACTTTAATCCTAATATAACTAACAAAAAATGGATTAAATATTGTGAAAGATTACTTAATATGTTTTGGAATAAATGGAAAAAGAATATCTTTTAACATTAAGATCTGTTAATTGTGTCAAATCTGATAAAATTACTGAATTCAAAATTAACGATATTGTATAATTAAGGATGATAAGTTTCCTAGGCATTTTTGGAAACTGGGAAATGTTATATCCTTTCTTCCTGCTAGAGATAGAAAGATGTTGAGAAATCAAGACAGAAACATCTGTCCTAAAAGACCTGTGCATTTATTATATAATCTTGAGGTTAATGATTGATTTTATTTTTTATTATGCTCTTATTAAGTTGATCTCATTACAGGATTCAAGATACATATGTGCCAATGCAACTATTAGAATTCTCTCTGAATTTACTTCCTCTAAAAGCTATTTATCATTCTGAAATAGCTATCTATCTCTCTTTAGTTATTTATTACTCTAAAATAACCTTTTTTAATCATACTCTATATGAAGAAACTAATTTACCGACAATAAATGCCATTTTTATAATATGAAAGAAGCAAAGATACAATAATTCTAAAATGTATTTTGTCCCAACACAACAAAAGCAATGTTGCCATTTCTGAAACATAAACTGTATAAAACATAAATAATAATATGAATAGATAAGGAAATACAAAACCTATAAAGTAAGGAGAACGATTACATAATCAACCGCTTGAAGCTCGTGCAATACTACTCAGAAGCTGCAGTAAGAAAAATTTAAACAAAAATATTAGAGTCAAAATATTGTTCAGCAACCGATATTTGTAAAGTGTTAATGCTTTGTTTGTAATACTGGTAATTTAATTCCTTGAACTATACTTAGTTTTATAATTATTGTGAAATGTGGAATGAGCCTCTTGGTTATTCGGGGGACAAAATGTTGAAACTAGAGAATAGAGGGCGCTGCATGCCATAGGAGACGCTCTCTAACTTAGATATGTAACTTCCTTCCACAATGTATGACCTAGATATGTTTTGAAATTCAGCAGCGAATATTATTCTTTATATAAATGCGTTGTGACATCATCATAATAAACTAATTTAATGATGTCAAGCAAAATCTCATGGATTATTTCATCAACCGATGACTTGAATGACCGCCTATCTGACAGGTAAGTGAAATTTCTATAATTCTTAAATGCGAGTTCTAGTATTAGGTTACACAAAGAGTCTTTCTTGATTCCTATGAACTTCCCTAAGAAATTTTATTTCCAAACTTCCAAATTTTCTTTTAATTTTTACTTTAAATTATTTTTTTTTATTTCTTTACTCGAGCCGTATAGTTTCACACACCATTCACACCACCCATTTATCCTTCGAATTAAATATCAACAATCTGTGGTAGCCAATTGAGTCCCTTCCCGCCTCACCTGGCAGCCAAAAGGATATTTTCCTCTTTGTTACATCTGTTCCTGACAAACATCGATTAAAATTCCTACCAAAATTTACTCCTTTCTTCCAATCTCTAACAACTGATGGGAAACCAGCTTTTATACTTTCAACCAATGGGGAACTATCTTCTTATTACAAGACTACAGAATACTTTAATTCCATCTGAGCTAAGGTATTTAATCTGCAATACGAGCTCGATGGCGACGCTCGAAGAAAAAGCAAAATACGAGGAAAAGATAGCAGGAAAAACAGTAGAAAATAGGAGGATTTTGTAGCAGCAATAGTAGGTCCGAGGTTCGAGAACAAGAGAAATGTTTTATGACGAATACAGTTAAATCAGGTTCGATTCTTACTTGGAGTGAAATTGAAGTTTTTAGTGGCGCAAGAGCCAGAAATGGCTATGGCCAATCAAGATGGCCATCAATCTTGATAGCCAATCAAGATGTAACTGTAGTCTAGACGTCTGGAAAGAAATTTGACAAGGATAATTGAAAATAGATAAGAATCGCTAAGGTATCCTAAAGGGCGTGTGATCCATACTTAGACCCAATTAAATAAATATGCATTTCTGATAATCTTTAGTTGAGGACGCGTGAGGATTTAACTCCACATTTATTTCATATTAATAGTTGTATCATCATTCTAAGGATATAAATAAAAATAAACTAATGGGCTTTTTCCTGAAGTACCTATTTTTTAATTGATTAAATATAGAATCTCTAAGGCTCCAGGTAAAAAGCCCGGGGTGTTTCAACACAAGCAGCAAGATGAAAAGTGGTCACATGATGGAAAAGTTCAAAGTTTGGAAAAAAAAATGCTGTATGGTGTCATTCGTTCCAGCTGTAAAGCATAATCTTTATAGACTCGTAGCAACCTAGTTGGCACAATAAGAATTTAGAAAAATCAATAATTGCCCTTTAGGGCCGAGTAATTCCAAAGACTGCAATACATTAAGACTCCACCTTAACTTGGCAATCCTAGAAAAGGTAGAAAATGTACCAATCTGCTTGAAAAATAGTTCTACCTTGTTTTGGAATTGAAAATAAAAAATGCATTGAAATTTGGAAAAAAAATATCATTTTATTATAGAAATTGTGATTTTAAGGATATATTGCAAGGTAATAACATTTAACACCATTTATTTTAAATCTAAATGAATATATTCGAAACAGGGACGTAATGGTTTCTAGTTTGACTGAAAACCGGTTTCCAAGGTAACATTCCTAGCAAGCTTGTTACGCTTCCACGTCAATTCTTTTTTTGTCACAATTTGCGTCTTTGATATCGTTTGCTTTCTTTTCTCGTTCTTGTTTGATATTATAAACATGGCTGAAGAAGGAATGTCACCGCACTGTTTACACCATCGAAGTGTGGACAATCTATCAGAAGTGGAGCCCGGAGAAACGTATTGGATGTTTATTCTGGACTTCGAGAAGAAAACGCTCTAGAATCTGTTAATCTAATCGTTGAAAAGGTTTCTCAACTAACTGGTGTTTCGAAAAGAACAGTTTTCGTTTGAAAAAAAAAAGAAGGCAATAAATTCTTTCATTTCTCCCAGGAAAAAAACCGTCCTGGTACTGTAGGTAAGCGTGAAAGATTGATAAAATATGATGACTTTACATTATCATGCATTCGACCGAAAATTTGTAGTTTTCTTCGTACAGCAATAATCAAATAATTCTTCGAGTACCAGCCAGGGCATGCGTTTTAAGTTTTTTTTTTTTCACCCAAAATAAAAATATTTCGAGTTTTTTTTTTTAAGGATTTATATAGTAATGTAAAATCGTTAAAAAAAAAGTAGTGGTAGTTAAAATTTAACAATACGAAATATAATGACCAAAAATGGTCTTAAGATTATGTGAAAATAAGAGAAATTAAGCATTTTACAACACCTTTCCTGAAGAGAGAGGGGAGGAGAGAAAGGAAGAAAACCTATTTCCTAAACACCACTGCAGTGGCGAGCATTTCAGTAGCGATCAAGATTATAGGTGTTGAAAGGAAAAGCAGTAGAGAGGGGATGAAACTGGCCGAACGTGCGATCAAAAATGAACGAACGCTTCATGGATTTGAAGTGGGAATAAGCTGAACTACTATTGGTTGGCACTGAGCCAGCATAGAATAACTTTTGGTTGAAAAGAATTGTTGGGAAGGAAGGAAATTTGTTTGACTTTTGAGAAAATTTAAGTTTTAAGGGAGATATAAAAAAGTAGTTGTTACATGTTTGATATGGGTAGGGTTGGATACCGCACTTGTGTGTAAAATGTGTTTGGGCTTTGATTAAGGGTTTTTCGTGGTAAGAAAGTATGTTGTAGAATTTACAGGCGAGATGGGAAATGTGTGTTTTGATTAATGTAATTTTAAGTTTATGATGAATAACACTATTGCAGACATACAGGGGCCATAAACAATGATGCGGATAATTTTATTTTGTAGAATTTGAAATCTTTTGCAGTGTGTTTTGGCGGCATGACCCCAAATGGAGGAAGCATAATGGATGATAGGGCGGATGATTTGTTTATAGAGCAAAATTTTATTTGAAAGGGAGAAACGACCAATTCAGGGAATGCATTTATAAATTTTTGCCCAACATTTATTGACAATTTGGGAGATATGCTTTCGAAAGGTTAATTTGAAATCCAGGTAGACTTCTAGATATTTGACGTCAGTGTTCCAGGAAATGTTGTTGGAATATAATTTGAGTTGATTTGCAGGAGAGGGAACATGACCTTTGCGGAATATGATGGCTTTTATTTTATCTGTGTTAAACGCCAAAGAGTTAGCCATTTTTCAATTTTGCTGAGGTGCTTTTGAATTTTTTCCTGGCTGTGTTGACGTCGTTGGATTGGGCGAGAATGGCGGCGGCGTCAGCAAAGAGACAGAGGCTTGAGATGGTAGTCTGAGGAAAATATACGTGAAAAAGGAGTAAAGATAATGAGATAAAACTGATCCCTGGGGACAGCCTGCAAGAATTTTGTCTCTAAATTAAGATTCAGAATTAACCTTAACTTGGAAGGTGCTATTCTTAAGAAAGCAGTTAATAATTATAATGATGTAATTAGGGAAGTTAAGGTTAATTAATTTGTAGATGAGGCTGTCATGCCTGAGACAGTTGAAGGCTTTTTGAATGTCAAGAAAAATACCGGCAGAAATCTGTTTATTATTGAAGCCTTCCGTAATCATGTTGAAAACACGAAGGAGTTGGTGTATTGTGCTATGTTTATGCCGAAAACCAAACTAAGAATAGAGGAGAATGTAATTCAAATTAATGTGATCAAGGATCCGTTTCAGGAGAATTTTTTCAAAATTTTTTGAAATAGCATTTTGGAGACTGTTAGGACGATAAGAATTAGGAAGAGAGTGATCTTTGAAAAATAATAATAGAGGTGGTATTTTTCGTTGGAATGTGATTCCTACGTTAGACAAAGTTCTGAAAGAATTGAACGATGATATCTATATTTTTTCGAAAAACATTAGCCGGATTACCTTGTATAAAATATTCAAAGACATAGGGTTTTAATTTGAAAAAAAAAAAAAAAAAAAAAAAGGAAAAGATAGGCCGTTTATCTTGAAAGACAAGACATTATTTTATGGCGCAGAAATTATTTGCAAAAAAAATACGGAATTAAAGAAAAAGCGTCAATATACTATTTGGATGAGACCTGGTGAATGAAGGACATTCTCAAAGTCGAGTGTGGCAAGGCACAAAAATTACAAGCAGTTATGAAGTTTCCTCTTCTAATTTTATTCATCCCCCTGACTCCACGCAGTGTGGTTGTTTCCGCAATTCTTATCTAGAACTTCACCTTCGACGGTAATCTAGACCCTTTCAACCGGCAGAGTTCGACGGCAGCCTTCCCGGCCAATTTACACCTGTTGTGAGCCAACTACAATCTATTCCCATTGATTCTCATAAGGACTTTTTCATGCATCTTCTTGTGACTTTCCGTGATTCAAGTTTTAGTGAATATTTGGACTGTTTTTTTATCTCGAACTTTCATATGCTAACCACCTTTAGTGGGTTAGCTTGCTAGTGGGCAGTAAGCGCCTTTGAACATTGTGCATTCTTAGGTCTATTTTTTAACTCATAAGAATTCACTATCCTGGTTTAATTGCTGTGGATTACCATGCCAAGCTACAAGGAACTCAAATTGACTGTTGCTGGACTGCGGAAACCAGAGGAGGTAAGTGCCATTTTCGGTGACTCGATAATTACTCCTGAAGCCTGTTACGATTTTTTCTCTAATCATAACTTAGGCACTCTTCATCAAATTCTACCCTTCTTAAAAAATTATTGATTCTGTTGAAAATGGTTCATGTTTGGACTGCCCACACAGTGTTTTCGAAACTCTTAGGGTATCAGCCTAACTTCGAAGAGGTTTTTTTTAAAAAAATAATTGAAAGTTTTACTTCTTATATGCATTATACTATAGAATATAGATAAAAACTTTGAACAAAACACAAAATATTCATATAATTAAATTTTTTAAACATTTTATACAAAATATACATAAAAGAACAAATCACAAAATAGTCATATAATTAAATTTTTTTAAATATTTTATACAAAATATACATAAAAATAGCAATAAAATGATACTCGTGCAAAACACCAAAACTAAAATTTAAATTGAGATATTTTAATTATGTAAATTTTATAATAATAAATTGAACTTAATTCAGGATTTGTGCCTCTCTCATAATTATAACCATGATCATTAAAAATGTATAGGAACTCGTACTTTAACACACATAAAAACTGTAAAATTTGGGATAATTTATAACTTGTATCAACAATAAAATGCAAAATAATAGAATTGTAACAATGGGAGAGATTCAAGTCCTAAATTCACTTTCATTATTCCATGAAAGTTTCATAAAACTATATGCATAATTTTTTTTTTCAATATGATGTTTTGCGCTGAAGCAAAATATGAAAATCTTGATTTTGAGAAAAGGCTAAAAATACATTTCAACCCAAAGACTTTCCTAATCAATTAAAAATTTAGCATTAAAAGTTCCTGATTTGTATATTTCATCATCTGTATTACTAAAATGTGTTATCTTTTTCTTCCTAATGACATTTAAAACTTTTCTACGCTTACATGCAACAGGTGTTGTATGGCGCTTCGAATCCCTGATTCGATTATTATCAAGTTTTTCGTATCTCTTCAAAGTGAAGTATCCTGGATTTTCAATGTTCAACTTATTTAAAACTTTTAAACATTCTTTATATCCTTCATTGAATTTTAATACTGCATCATAGGCACCCAACTTCACAGTTTTCAAACACACAAAAACTTCTTTCGGAACTCTTTGCCATATTACACCATTAAAAGATTCATTGGCATTTTGGGTCTTCCCATGTAAACATTTATCCAATCTATCCCTTGAGCACAGCTCTAAATATACTGACTTTATCACATTCAGGATATCATTTGGTAAACCTGAATATTTTTCTTTAATTTGTATAAGCAATGCAGCTATGACATTTTCCTGCATTGATTGTAAAGTTCCTACATTTTCCCGAATAGCAATGGCATAGTAGTTTTGGAGCCTATCAATAAAAGAATCTGTTAATTTTCCTCTTCCAGAAAGACCTTTAGTTTTCCTTTTCCAGAAACCATTACTTTCGCAGACGAGAGCCTACTCGTTTTTGGATGTAACCAACGCATCCTAATTTTTTATTGCAACCATAAATGTTTCGTACGCATAAGAATGCCTTTGAATCTCCATAATACTTTGTATATTTTAAATTTCACCAAATTATAGACCTCTGAAATATCCTAGATGCACCGGCTGTTTCCATCTTAGGTGCAGAACCTTCAAAATTGCATTGACATGCATGATCAGCTGTCATTGATCCGAATTCAGCATTCTTTGGCATTTTTCCTAGCTTTCTACATGTTATGCAGTAAGACGACATTACTTCCAGATCTAATACTTTTCCAGCAACGCAGCCATTTAATGATGTATGGCCTTTCCATGTTCCATCTACAGAAACACTACATTCATCTTTTTTTTTAATTTTCGAAGTAACTTCCTTTGCTGTCCTGACTGCTACTTTTGTTACAGCTTTCAGAATTTTTTCTTCGTGTGATTCATATGTAGCTTTGGAATGGTTTGGTAAATTTAAATTGCAGCAAAGCTTATTAGCAGCTGAAAATCCTTTGCCAATTTGCCTCATTCCTTACACAAATCTTTTATTTATATCAGATTCATTTTTAATTTTTTAGAAGAAGCAAAGCCATAGCAAAAACTATAGCTCTGACAATTTATCGTAAAATTTGAACATAGTACATATATAATCTTCAGCAAAATTCAAACAACATTCAAAGCAATTTGGACAAGGAAACGTAATAAAAGCAATTGACAATATTTCTATTCACTAAATCACTTACTTTTTGAAAAATTGAAGAGGTGCATTTTTCCAGCTTTGATGAGCTAGCCGTAAAAACAGCGTACTATTTTCAGTTTGTTTACTAAATTGAATACCATGAAATTGACGTTTCTTCCTCCTGCCTAAACTTTACCCCATTTTATTCAAGAAAAGTCCTTATCAAATAAGAATTAGAAACTGGAAGGCAAGAATGCAATGCAAGTAATGCAAAAATCCCAAAATAAGAATTTAGGGTTAAAATCTTTGTGTAGTGTCCCTTGGCGATTTTTTTGAAATCGCGCAAAAATGGCGCCAAAGAGCGTATTTTAAAAATCGTTTGAAGGTGGAAACGGAAAAAAACATGGCTTCCGTTAGGGGAGATTTTTTTTTGGAAGAAAAAGGGTGGAATGAAGTTCCGTAAGGAGAAAAGGGGGGAATCGGAAAGAAAGGCGAGTGAACCGTAAAGGATTTTTTTTTTTTTAAAAAAAGAAGCATTTGTAAGCTGCGTAAGGAAAGCAAGTATAGATTTAAAAGCGTTTTTTTTATCGAGTGAACGGTAAAAAGAAATTAGAGGAAATAAAGCAATTTCGGAAGAAAAATGTTTTTGAAAGAAAGGGAAAAAAAATAATTTTTTTAATAAAATAGAAATGATTCGAAGGATAAAAAAGATTTTTTTTTTCAGCTTCGGAAAAAATTACAAATATTTAAAAAAAACTGTGAAAATCGTAAAAATGGTATGAAAAGAGAGAAAATTTTTTTTAAAAAAAGCTCAATAAAGAATAGATAAAGAATACAAGATCAATGGAAATATCATTTAAAAATGGAAACTCGGAATTTTACCGTTAAAACCTTCGCAGATTTACGTGAGATAGAAGAAATGAATGAAAAATCGCTTACCTCTTTTAGAAGGAACTCCTGCATCACCAGGCGGGTATAAAGCGGCGATAGCTTTCAGGAAAGTATTGAATAAAGCGGTGCTGATTTCATGGTGATGCTTTCGCCGCCATATGTGCTCAACCAAGTAGTTATCGAACTGATCATCCGCCTGGCGATTGTGGCGCCAGAAAGATCTTTTGATGGCCGACCAAACTCCTTCTATTTAATTCGTATGGGCTCCGATTTCGGGGTCCTTAAAGGTCAGACTGTGGATCGAACCCACGACTGTACGAAAACTGCAGGTCGCGAGTCCACGACCTTGACCACTAGTCTACCGCGACCCGAGAAATCGATGGACTTGCTGACGAAATCAAAAATTAATTAGATTTGTGAATAGTGATTCTAGAGATTCAGAACTGTCGATTACACTGTAAATGCATGTGATGCACAAATAATATTGTTGCAATACAAGCATTTTTCTCATTGTCACTAATATTTATAAAAAAAAAGTCTTTTGTTTGGTATTTTAAACTACCTTCTTTGTATAACTATTTGAAATGCGATAAATAGTATTAGAGATTCTTAATGATTCACAAAGCTAGTTTAGTTTTTATTAACGTCGCACTAGAAGCAACACGAGGGCTATTGGCGACGGACCTCGTAATTTTGAACCACGGTCAAGTGACGAGGACGACACCTGAGCTGGCACCCCCTCTCCTAACATCCACACCACGCCAAAGGGGACTTTGGGCCCCGAACAGATTTAACGTGCATCAGCCCCGGCTACAAGGCGGGTCTTTGGCGGCCAAAGATCGAACCCGCTACTGAACGAAAACCACCGGCCGCGAGTCCAAGACCATGACACCGGCTCTAATTCGCCGGTCTTAACTTTATCTGCGCTGCTAAGATCAGGTGAAACAGAGTATAGGCACATAACTCTACAGAAGTGTTAGATGCCATTTCGAACTCGTCTGTCGAAAATTTTTCAAAATAACCTGGCGTATTAGCTGTGTCAAATAAATCTTTGAAGCGGAAATAATGAGCAATCGAAGCTGTTCATTATACTAAATGAAATCACTCATATGTTAAAAACCAATTTTATTTTCCCTTTTTTTGAAAAAATGTACTATCTTCTATCTTACAACAAACTAAAACTTATAACAAAAAGCATCTGTAAAAATTTTAAACTGGGAATTGGTCTTTTTATTTTAAAGTAATCGATATCTTCAAAAATCACAATTTATAATGCTGTGTACTATAAAAAATCCCCATCAGTCTCCAAAACTAACCTACAAATGCTTCGGCTTCTTTAAGAATGTCGCGGAAGACATCATTATATTGTTTTTTTTCTTAGATAAAGGTGGAAAAATTCAGTTCATACACTGAATGAGATTTTTGTTCAGGGAAGATTGAGCCAGTATGCTGGCTATCTTAATACAAATGCGTGGATTTCTCCAATCTGCATAAATTGTCATACCGCAGTTAAGTGAGAAAGTTTGAGCGCGGACAGATTTTCATTTTTGACAAATTGACTAAAAAATTTGAACGCTATTATTAAATTTCGTGTAAAAAATACAAATAGAGTGCTGGCTGCAAAAAAGCAGGTATATTTATAAAAACCTTTTTAATTCAAAATTTACCTTATGGAGAGATGATTTATGACTCATTGAAAATACATTTAAAGTAGCGAGTGAGTGATTGTTTATTAACGTCGCACTGAGAAGCTATACGAAGATTATTGGTGACGAACCTCATAATTTTGAGTCTCAGTCACAACAGATATAAGGTGCATCAGCAGTGCTACATGGTGAATCTTTTGTGTCATTAGGC
The DNA here is from genome assembly GCA_019974015.1 of Nephila pilipes. NCBI lineage: Eukaryota > Metazoa > Arthropoda > Arachnida > Araneae > Nephilidae > Nephila > Nephila pilipes. The sequence goes on from BMAW01051852.1 coordinate 838,752, forward strand.
TCGAACCCACGACTCGACGGAAACAACGTTGGCCACGAGTTCGCGACCATGATCACTGGGCTACCACAGCCCAATTAGTGAGTGAGTGAAAATTGAGGCTAATAGCACAGAGCTAAATCTGGAAATGTTGAGTCGAAAGATGTGTATTTGTGATCTAGTCATGGGGGGAGGGGGATAAAATAGTTGATAAGAGTCGAAAATAGAGAAGGATTACTATAGTATCTTGGGATCACGTGACCAGGTTACAAGTATACCATGAGGTTTCTTAGGCATACCAGCTTATCTTCTAGCTTTTGGTAAGTATAGTCTTTTGAATCTATACTTACCAAAAGAAGATAAGCTAGAAATTTACACTTTGATAAGTAATCGCCATCATTAAATGAATATTATTAAAATGAGAAATGTGTATGTTTTATAGCGAAAATAATTTTTAAAAACAGTAAATTTATTAAGATGAAATAATAGTCATTTTGATTACTTTTTTATATAGATAATGTCCATTGCCTCCTAAGCTATATTATTGAATGGAAAATTAAGCAGCTTAATACATTTTGATTTCTGTTTCTAACATAAATTTTTAAACGAAAAAAAAAGCACTAAGTGGGAAGCAGCCACCTTCTCTCTATGAAAACTTGTAAATTATCTTTCTGAATTAGTGATTACTGTTTTCAGGTGGAACTATATGTAGAACTTGGGATCTTGATCATATTTTATGTACATCAAGTCCAGCTACACTTTATGATTTTTGAATGTCACTCTTAGAAGCAACAGGAGGGCTAGTGGCATCATAATTTTGAACCAGGATCAAATGCTGAGGATGACACTTGAGCTTGCACCTCCAGCAAAATTCCACACTATGCCACCTACGACTCGATGAAAACAACACAGTCGTGACCATGATCCTGAGGTTATCGCAGCCATTCACATTGAATGATATATCATTAGAACGCATGACATTACTAGAGAAGATAGAAATGAAAATATGTTTGCAGTAGTAGATAGGGTTGGGTTTTCTCAGTGCTAAGCATTCATACAGTAAAATTTTGGCTGCTATGTATATAAATTAAGGTGATAAATTCCTGTTATCATTAAAATACAAAATGTTGTACCTTTTATACATTTTGTATAACTTAAAGAATAGTGTTTTTGTTTGTTTTGCAAACACCCCTTGTTAATTTTGTCAAACATCAATAAATAAATTTTTGCACATTTCATGTATTTTAAAATTATATAGAGGTGCCCCAAAAGTCTGCATGTATGTGCTCAACTCCCCAGGAATGGAATTGTACATAAGAAACAAATTTATTATATATTTTTCATAAAAAATATGTTTGACTTAAAATACAATATTTGTAGAGTAGCGCCTGAACATAATTCCCAGATGTGTGGAGTCACCTATTCTCCATCCTTATTTTTTTCATAGCTGCAAATTATGTTTGTAGGCTTGGAGAATCTGATGTATTTTTCATTTTTACATAAGAAATTCACTAATTTTAAAAGTGGATATCAAAGAGGTTAGCATGCAAAATGTGTGCAGGTAACATGTCAGATAGTACCTATGTATAAAGGATATACTTTGTAGCATTATTATATTCATATTTTTTTTTTACAGATTATTGTAGGTAGAACATAGTAAACAGAATATTTTTATAACTAAATCCTTTACATATATGTATATATAATTTATATACAAATACACAATTATCTTAAAAAGTACAGCAATCTCTATACATTATTCACAATGAATTATATTTCTAAGAAAATATTAAAATAAAGAAACAAAATTTTGCAGGAAATAAATGCCTAAAACTGTGTTTAGCTGAGTATATTCATTTTAAAACTTCGTTTGTTATAAATAGCAATTAAAAAAAAAAAAAAAATTAAATTTTTTTCTCTCTCAGTAATGTAACAATAAAATATCATTTTTGTTTTTAAGAATCAATATACAGCAAATTAATTGCAAACAATCATTTTTGATGAATAATAATCCCCAAATAATAAACATTAACAGAGAAATCTGCATTTTTTTAGCTCAAAAATAATTCAACTAATTAGAAATTAAGAGAAAGCAAATCATGCTTCATTCAGGAAACAATACATTAAAGAGAAATTTAGTGAAAAATCATTATTATATTATGTTTTGATCAAAATAAGGCAATTTTAAACCAATAATTACTTTAAAAACTTGAAATAATATACAAAAACTACTTTTTTTTTGAAAAAATTCAAATGATCTATTGCATTTCAAAGTTATTTTTAATTCAATGAATTAAAGGACAAGACATTTTACAATGTAAGTAAAAATATCATACATATTTATTTTGAGAAACAAAGAAAAATCAATAAAAGTAATATATACTCTTTGAATCACAAATATTCTCAAGCAATTACAAGGCACTACAGATTATTATTGTTATCACAAAATAATGAAGAAAATTCTTATTTTGCCTTTAAATAAGCCAGGAATAAATTTTAACTGAATTCATTTTTTCAGAATTATAAGGAATCTTTCAAAATATAAATAATTTTGAAGCATGATTTAAAAAATACTAAGTATATCAGAAGTAAATGGTGCAAAATACATTTAACAATGCCATTGAATTTTTAAAAAATTTACAAGTGCAAAACAAAGACTGTACAGATTAATTGCTATCATTTTAGCTAGCTGGAATTTTTGGAAGGCCAAACTCATCCACAAGCACACCTTCAGCCTGAAAATGATTTGAAAAAAAAAAAATAAATAAATAAAATAAATAAATAAATAAATAAAATAAAATTAAAGAACACAAACATGCACTACTAGCAGAAAAGTATTTAATTATCAATTTATAACTAAAGTTAAATACTTGTAAATCATAACATAAACACATACAGATGAAATTATAAGTAATTTTACAGTCAAAATTTTCCAAAACAAAAAGTTGAAATTTATGCAAGAAATTCTGTGATTATAAATATCAAAATTATTACATTAAATTAAAAAAAAAATTTAATTAAAGAAACATACAGAGCTATTACAAATTCTGATTACAAGTTAATATTTTAACAATAATTTAAAAGTACTTTTATGAATGATGAATAGCATATTATTTTTATTAACAGATTCAAGCACATTTTCTGTGTTATTGTAATTTTTTAAAAGAGATATAATATGAATTTATTGTACATTGTTTAAATTGTGTCAAGTTTACCTACAGAAAATATCATATTACTTTTAGTTCTGTAGTTTAGTTAAGCTTTAATTAAACATAATTATTTTAGCATTTATTAAACATAATTGTTATGATCAAGAAAGTCTGGTAATTTGTATATACCATTAGTTTAAATACATTACCCTAGACCCCTAAGTCGTCAAACTCGACATGTATATAAAAAAAGATCAAAATATATAACTCAAAAATTTCAAACCTAGATGCAAAGGATTCAAGATTCAGAGTGTAAGTATGTTATTGTATTAGTACAATCAGGTATATGTTTACAGAAAAATGGTCGACAAAGTAAACAAATAAAATTTAACATAATTCCATTTATTCTAAATGAAAAGTTTATACTTTATCTTTGAAATATTAGCATGTTTATTTTATATGATATATATATATATATATATATAAATAAAAAAAAAATATATTATATATATGATATATATATATATATATATATATATATATATATATATATATATATATATATATATATATATATATATATATACTCTCTATATATATATATATATATAATTATTGATGTGGTTACACAAGAAAGAAAAAGTGGTTTCAAAAATTAACAGATGATTTTTTTAAATCAATGGAAATAATATGGATAAATGATGCTTTAAAGATGAGAACTAAATATATAATTTAATACATATGACTACTAGCCTACCACATATTTCCCTAAACAGATAGATATATGGCATATTTGACTTACTCCTGGAATGCTATCAGCTCCAGGTTCTTTAGTAGGAACAGTCGGAGTCTTGACAGCATCATCAAGATAAGATGTGTCTTCATCAAGAGCTATTTCATCACCTAAGGCATCAAGTTCTAGAAACAAAAACAACTTTAAAATAATTTTAAAAGTATTTCAATAATTTTAATGTGTATTATAGTAAACATTTTGCACAACACCTTTAAAAATATGGGGAAAATATTTATTTCCTGAAAATACAACTGTATCATGCAAAATCTTATAAAAAGTTGACACGAAATCAACATATTGGTAAATGCAAGAAAATTAAAACATTTTAACAAGTACTAAAACATATAACAACCCTTTTAGAAATATATCTGATATATGTATATATTTTTAATTTGATCGAAACTTGAAAAATTATAAAAGGATACCAATTAATACATATAGAGAGAGATATGAACTAAACTAAAAAAAAATTGGTAAAAAGATTCACATTAATTAAGTTTATTGAACTCAAATATATTTTGCCATTACAACTATATTTTTACAAAAAACACAAAACAATTAAATCGCAATACCATAACTGAAAGATTTTTAACACAAATTTTAGTAACTAGTTGGAATTATATTACATTAATGAATCGCCTAATAACAACAGAAATTAAAAATCTTTTTTAACATGCTTTAAAAATTGGTTTATTTGGCTTTTGACAACATGGTTCATTGTTAGAAATAGAGAGATTTATATTGTTTACATGCTTATTTCCACAATGAAACACATATTGACAGTCTTTTAGTTTTAATTAATTCAAACAACTTGTTTAATCACGATTATCATTTTACATGATGTTTGAAGCAAATTACTATTTCAAATATTGTCCATCCATAATGAAAAACACAATTGGCAGATTGGTGTGTCTTATGCAATAATCCATCCATAATGAAAAACACAAATGTCAGATTGGTGTGTCTTATGCAATAAGTGTCATTCAAAGAAAAAAGACTATTAGACAGTAGTCAAAAGCTTTTACACTTAAGAAAAGGAGATTTTCCACAATTTTTACAAATGTAACATTTACTTGAGGCTGGAGAAGCTAATAGACAAACAAAGATTCATGCAAAGCGAAAAAGATAGTTACAATAATTTTATTCTTTGAAAAGAGACATTTAAAATAATTTTAAAAAAGGAAAGGATAAATTGAATTTATTACATGTACAGTGGTGGCCAAAATTATGGACACTTTTGGAAATTTTTAAGTTTTGTATGCTTATAGAAAATGTTACATTTCACAAAATTTAAAGTCATACATATAATTTTAAAGAGAATATAATATTGAATTCAATACAAAATTTGAGTATTTATAATACAAAAAATTTAAGCTGAAATAATTATTGATTTACTTTAGATACTAATGATTGCAGTGAGTTATCAGTACTTAGTAGGGTAGCCTTTATTTTTTATTATAGCTTCACATCAATGTTTCATAGAGATGATGATAGTTTTAAGCTCTTCCTTTGTAATTACATGGTGTCAGGAAACAATTATAGATTTTTTTTTGATAGGTGCTTCATTCAGACAAGTTTTCAAATGTTATCACAAGTTTTCGATAGGATTGAGGTCAGGACTATTTCCTGGACAGGATAACAATTCAATGCTCTTTGTACCAAATTACTCTTTCGATAATTTTGCTGTGTGGCAGGGAGCAGAGTCCTGCTGAAAAATAAATGAAGCATTATTGGGAAAGAGGTCTGATAGAAGTAAAAATTTTGGTTCTAGAATAGTGTTAATGTATTTTCTGGCATTTAGTGTTCCATTGATTATATGAAGGTGATCAATACCTTCTACTGACATGCATGACCAAATCATTACATTAAGTGGGTTCTTCATAGTTGCCTGAATGCAGTCAGGTTTAGTTTTTATTAATGTCGCACTAGAAGCAACACGAATGAATGCAGTCAGGATGCAGCTCTTCTCATATCCTATATCTTACATACTTTTGCCCATCACTAACGAATAATGATATCTTAGTTTCATCGCTCCATATAACTTGTGATCACTGATCATTAGTCTAATTAATGAGTTCCTTTGCTTACTGTAGCCTTTTTTGTGCAGCTGCAAATTGAGATAAGGCTTTTTTCACTTTAGTCCAACATTTGTGAGTGTTCCCCTGATTGTTCTTAAACTAACAGAAAACCTGCATCATTCAGATAACTTCTGATGGCCATTGATGACATTCTTCTATCTGGGAGACATAGTCTTTTTTTTCTTCTGTCATCAACCAATGTAGTGCACTTTTTCAGCAATTTCCTGCTTTGTTTTTTACGGAATTAGTCTCCTGATATTGTAAACAAAACTTTAGAACTCCGGATGTAGTCACTGAACCACCCACCTGTCTTACAATTTCAGCATAGAAAAAGCCCACTTTCTCATAACACAATAATTTTGCATCTCTTTCTAGGTGTCAAATCTAATCTTTTATTTTGATGTCATTCCTTTGTGATTAAATATTACAAATTTTTACAACAATTCCTACTTGTAATTTGATTACATAAAAAATAGTTTTCCTTCTATAGAACAAAGCACAATAATGACTTGCTCCAAATGTAAACATGATGTCAGCTTTTGCTGGCAGTTACTAACATTTTATTGGTTCCAAGAAACAGAAAAAACAGTTAGATATTACAAACCACTTCATAACTGTGTTTGTTTTTTAGATTAAAGAACATATAACTTTTTTTATATTGCAAGTATTTGAATTTTGTCTTATTTAGTGATGAATTCAGTATTAAATTTTCTTTAAAATGATACATACAACTTTGCATTTTGTGAGATCTAACATTTTCTATAAGCATACAAATTTTAAAAACATAAAAATTTCCAAAAGTGTCAACCATTTTGGCCACCACTGTATATGTTCCATTTCTTAATAACACATTACATTTTAATTGTTTACCAATTTCCTTGTCGAAATTCATTTTTTCATAATGAAAAAAGGGCATTTAATTTTCAAATAATAATTTTGAAATCAGTGTGAAAAAAAAAAGACATTTGTATAATCTGAATAATGAAGAAATAGCTTGAAAATTACAGAAAACTTTCATTCATAAAATGATTCATAAACATGAAGAAATTAAATTCTTTCTAGCATTGTACATTTAATTAGAACATTTCCCATTTTTAAAAAGAAATGATACAAAATGCATCACTCTCTAAGATATGATATATTAGAGGAACATTTACTCTTAATAAGAGATACTGAGTAAAAAAAAATATTTTAAGCTTTTATCTGTTATAATTGTTAATAATATATAAAAAGATTTACCTTAAAATCATCATTTAAAATCTTCTAACATTTTTTTTAAAAAAAAACTCTTCAAACTATATACAACAAAATACTAATAATTTTTTACCAGCTTCAAGCTCATCATCATCTACTTCTGGCATACCATAGCTTCTTCCCAGGGCTTCTTGCACTTCATTTGCTTGGTCTAACATATCTTCCAATTCATCTTGTACATTCTAATGAGCATTAGAAAATATATTAATTTGCAGAATGTAGTTATATTTTTTATGAACCAGTTAATGGAAAACTATCTTATTTATATCTAATAATACATAATATACAGCAAATTATCTTTCATGTGAATTAGGAATGATTCAAATAATTCCATATATTTGTGGCATAATTAAACATAAAATAGATATATTCAATCTCTTGCAAGTTAAGAAAATATAAAAACTCATATTTTCATAGAAATGTTTAATAAAATCTTCAATTATATAAATATTTTTTTCAAATTACTCATTTTTAATTCTAGCGTACAAAAGAATAAAGATTATTAAGACATTACTAAAAAGAATAAAGATTTTTTAATAAATTGATAAAAAATTTTAAAAAATAGTTCAATAAATATCATTCACCATTTTGCTTGCATACACTTATTTAAAAAAAAAAATCATTTTCTGTCTAATTTCTCTAAAACATTGAAAATAAAGTTGAAATATAATAATATTACAACGTTATTACCTAGAAGTATTATTCAGTTTTTAGTAATTATGAAGCATTATTCAATGTCTTAACATCACACTGTATTAAAATTATTTAACATGAGGTGTAGATAATAAATGAAGTACATTTAAAATGTTACTAAAATGGTTTCATTTTACTGTCCTTCATAATGAGAAAGAACAAATACCCAAATTCCATAAAATAATTGTTCATTCAAAGATAATTTAATTTCTAGAACTCTTCATTAATGATGGACTTTTTGGTACTTATCTTTTATAGTGGCGCCCATCAAATCATGATTAAGCCAAGTAATCGCCAAACTTGTGAAGCCTATCTTTTGATACAACCTACTTAGCGATATTTCTTAGTTGCTTGGCGATTCATCATCGGGTGCCATTCTAACAAACAAGTACTGAATTGGTAATTTTCAGAATGAGGTTTCAGTTATTTCTTAAAATGAATTCTTTCAAAAAAGATTAAATATCTTAAATCACGTGTAGTCAAAATGCTTATTTCTTACCAAATATTCTAATTCCCCTCTTGAATAAATAATTTTCTACAATGAAAGTTTAAAATTTAACCAATGAAATCTTCACTGCAATTTACTTAAAATACTATCAAAAAGATATGTTTGAAATTTTCACAACTAGCATTTATAATAGTATTCCTTTAAAAAATTTCCCCTTGTATGCTAATAATGCTATCATTACTTTATAATAGTTTAAATTTCATAACTAAATCCAGTAAGTTTTGTAATTCTCAATAATTAATACAATTATCAAAAAATAAAGTTGCTTCCTCAATTTAGAGGAAAATTCTTACATGAATAATTCAAAGTATGGAGAAAATACAATTTTCTAAAATTCATGGAAAACTCTCTTCTCTATGTCAAGCATATAAACACAAAAATAATTTTCAGTTTTTAAAAAAAATATTAGCAGATTTCTAAAGTAGTAATACTGATGCCTTTACTTGATGTTTAAATTAAAGAGGAAGAGAGAATATATTTAATATCCTCCTTATATATATATATACCTTTTTTTATAATTTTTAATACATATGAAACTCTTTATCTAAGCATATTAGTAATATATCACAAAATTGTTCACATCACTCTCGTATAAATCCACAAATATATCTTTAGAAACCAATTTTAAGCACAATTATAAAGACACCAATAACAAATATATGGACCCAATACAAATATAGAAATTCAGAGCATCCTAAAAATTTATCTTTCCATCTCTGTTAGAAATTTAAAATTGGTAATGATTTTTCAATAATTTTAAAGAGGTAAAAATACTATTGGGAACACCATTTTTTGAGCTGATAAAAAAAAATGATGTAGCTCAAAATCCTTGTTAAGTTTCAAATGGCGAAAATAAATCAAATTTGTCCTTGAGGGACATAGCATGATAGCATATCATTGTGAAAGCATGTTTACTTTAAGAGATTATCAACAACTCATTTATTCAGTGATAATATTTTAAAACTCAAATTTGTTTCACAATCACCATAATTCAAGAATCAGAAGCATGAAGGTTAATCACTAGTACCTTTCATACAATTTTTCTTTTATTTCATAAATATTTTATTAACATAAATTTTATTTCCACATTAGCAATAATTTAGCATGAATACAAATTTAATCCACCAGAAATCATAAATATCAGATATTTAAATGGTTAAAAATATGCTATACAAAAATATTTTAATTAACAATAAACTTCTTTAAATCAAATAAATTATGATAGAAATTTCTTTGAATTTACCATATATTTATTAAGAAAAATTCTACAGTTTCTGGAAAAAAGTTCTTTAATTTAAACTATAATTTGAAAATGGAAGAAGGTGGTAGAGAAAAAAAGACTGATTGTACAACTTTACTGGACAGTTTGAAAGTTTAATTACATGAAATTTTTATTGCTTTTTAAAAAATACATTTGAAAAGTTAGTAGAGCAACTTCCTTTTAACAAAGGTGAATTCAATATGAATTTTTTTTCACTACAAAAACTAAGTTATTTATGCATTACACTAAAAAAATTGAATATATTTGATCCTCATATTTGAATCCATACTTGTTATAAAAAGATTAAGGAGACTTACAATCTAAGGAATATATAAGTCTAATTTGGAAGTTAATACAAAATTAAATCTCTGAAATTTATTAGTTGTTTATATTTGCATTTTTATCCCAATAAATCAGGTCTGGCTAACCCATGGACCACATGTGGCCTATATGGTGCCTACCTGCATCCCACGGAACTGGGCATCTGAAATAGAATTTTAATTTTTATTGCACATAAAAGTATTAAAGAACATTCCACCTAGAGTCGTTCCTATCATATCCCATTATTATAGGAATAGCTCAATACACTGATTCAACTGTCGTCATAATTTTTCTTCTATTATTCTTGTTTAGAAACAATAACAAAGTTGAGCTTATTTTAAAAGACGTGTGAGTTGTTTTATGTGAGTAGGTGACACACAATGTATACCTAACCAGCAAATCTACTGAAGAGTGCTGGTGTGTAATATTAGATGCAAGAAGGGAAATAGATACATCTACTCTGTCTGCAAAAGCCAATCTGCAGGACTCTATCTGTAGCATACTTGACTTAGAAGTGTATAGTTACAGATAGACTGACAAATCAGTTTTATGATCAATGATTTTAGCATTACCATTGTGTTGTAATTGCCTAAAGAATATAGTGTTTACAAAATTTCATACAAATATATTTCATTCAACAAAATATAATTTTCCTTACTGCAGAATATTTTTGATTTCTCTAATGGGTCTGGGAAGGATTACTCGCAACCTGTGACTTGCGAGGTGAAAAAAGTAGTAATTTTCAACATGAGAATTTGAATTGTCATTAAAGGAGACAATTTTTTTTAAAAAAATGGTAAATAGAAATCCATCACACACACAAATAATATATATATGAAATGTGGCTATTAAATAATGAGACTGATGCTGCTACAAAAGAAATATGCTTCAGCCAAACGCCAGCAACTGACAGCTGTTTAGCATGAAACCTTCTCTTTTGAATGCAGTGCCTCTTGTTAATGTAAACAAATTCGCATAGCTGCAACCATCATTCACATTTGAGTTATAAATTTTTTTGTTTTGTTTTGCTGGAAAAATGATAAGTGAGCAACAAATTGCAGTGAAATTTCACATGAAATTTGGAAAAACTCCTAATGAAACTTATAATTTATTGAAAGAAGTGTATGGAAACGAATGTTTATTGTGTGCACGTGTTTTTGAGTGGTTTAGGCATTTTCAAGATGGCCAAGATGTTGAAGATTCATGTCCAGGTTGCCCTTCTACATAAAAAAAAAAAAAAAAAAAGAATAACAATATTGAAAAAATTGATAATCTAGTTCAATCTGAATGTTAGTTAAGTATTGGCGTGATTGCTGAGACTACAAGAATCAACAAAGAATTTGTATGGAAAATTTTATATAACAATTTTAGCATGCAAAAAGTGTGTGTTCAGATAGTGCCTGAAATTTTCCCATTTGAACAATAACAAGCATGCAAAAATGCTTGTATTGATACTTTAAATGCCATTGAAAATAACACAAACTTATTGGAAAGAATAATAACATGTGACAAATCGTGATTTTTTTTATTCCAAAAGGAAAAAAAAAAAAAAA
>BMAW01051852.1:862081-957326 GCA_019974015.1 Nephila pilipes
ATAGTATAATATAAATAAGAATTAAAATTCAAATATATATAGTATAATATAAATAAGAATTAAAATTCAAATATGTTTAGTATAATATAAATAAGAATTAAAATTCAAATATATGTAGTATAATATAAATAAGAATTAGAATTTATAGAAATAGAATAAATCAATCATCAGAATAGATCAAGTGTGAAAAAGGATAAATCCCTTAACGAGATCTCCTTTTATAGTAGGGTTACCACAAAAACGATTTAATGACTTTTTGGATGGGTTACCAAATTGGCAATTTATCGCCTTTTTGAATTTTTCCTAGCCGCCAAGAAGAACGCTAAATTAAGATCCACCCTTGTTTGTTTATTCCAGCTGTTTACCAACTGGAAAAATATTGCCAATAGTTACCCCCTTGTTTGCCTGGATGCAGAATACATACTGCACATTTTATCTATTATATCTACCCCTCCTTTATTAGAATTGTAATCCATAATAATATCCAGCTTCTTAGTTTCAGCATTAACGGTACAATCTTTGTGCTTAGTAGAAAAAAGTACAATTATTTTATTAATATTTTTTGGCACCTATGATACGATAGTAATGCCTTTTTGGAATTCAAAGATAGACAAACCAGCTTCTCTATTTTTACTGGATTAAAATTCTGATGGTAGTTCCATTTTATTATTTTTTCATTGTTCCAACATTTGTTAACTTTTTCATTCTCAGGTTTGGGTCATATCTCAAATCTCATCTTCAATTAGACTATTGGGATTTTCCAATGGTGCACGATCCCTAAAAATGTATTTTATTTCAAAATACTCACATGAACCTAAAATCTCATAAAAACTTATTTTCTGCAAACAAAATAATCTATTAGGCTATCAAAATATATTTGCATAACTTCATGTTTGAGGTACTGTTCACCATTCATTGCTGTATGAAAATTTTTCCTACAGGAATCAATTTATGGATGCCTCTGAAACAGCAAGACTGACAGAATGTGTCAAAGACACTTCAATGGTTAGTTAAATGTGCATGTAGTTAGGTGAGGAGACATTCCAAGATCAATTAGAATTTCTGTATTGTAGGGTTGGTATTTTTGCCAGGACAGTGGTAAAAACCTGCAAAAATGGCTAAAACTAGGAAAATTGGCTGGATTTAAAAATTGTACAGAAAACAATACAATTTTGTACATAATACAATTGAGACTTAAATCAGAATATTAATTAGATATTTCATTAATATTAATTTCATAATTAAAATAATTTTCATTGATGAAAGCAATCAAAATATAAGTATAAATATAATCTATTTTGTAAAAAAAATTATATGATGAGATAAAAACTGTTGTCTTTATTTCTCAATTTAATCCAGTAATGTTGTCTTTGATAGTAATATGTGTATATATGTTTACTAAAACTATATGTACTAAAAACGTTTAAACCTAGTTTGTACATTCAAGACGCTAATAAGTAATAACTATATTAAAAACAAAATTACTATAGCAAATATAGGTTTCAATAACTACAGCAAATATAGGCAAATTAATTTTTTAGGTGATATTCTTATCATGCAGACTGCTCACCTAAATATAATTTGATCATTAGAAATTAGAGTAAATTATTTTGCAAAATGTTTTTCTCCATGTTCTTTATAATGTTTATCACTGATTGCCTGTTACTCCCTCCCAACTGTCATTTACTTAAGGAACAGATTTATTCTGAACAGGTGCATTGTACAGAATCTTGATCAATCAGGAACTGGAAAGAAACAGGTGCATACATTTTTGATGAATTTTGCTTCAAGATAAACTGAAAAGCAACATACTAACCATTTTGTTTTTTAAGGTTTCTGTTTCTAGATTTCTAGTCTGAAAAAAATATTTTCTTAAAATAATGTATAAAGGAGGTAGAAACTTAGACTCTGTTTGGGATTCTTTTATATAATAATATCTTATAGCACATGTTTCTAACTGTGAAAAAAAAATCTTCAAGCAAATGTGTGGAAGAAATTCAATGATGGATAAAGAAGTAGATCAGCCTCCAGTTAAGATACAATGTTTAGAAGGTAATATTAAAAAAATTATTTCAAAAACCTTAGATAAAGACAAAATGATGAGTGATTTGGCTCTTTCAAAGATGCTTTATGCTTGCAGCATTCCTTTTGCTGTTGTGGAAAGCAAATCATTTAAAAATTTGATCCATATCCTGAGACCAAGTTTTAAGCCCCCTTCACATAAAGAACTGGCAGGGCCCCTTTTAAATGCTGTTTACAATGAAATAGATGGATTAGTTTGTTAAAACTTAAAAGGGAAAGAAGGTACTCTTGTTATTGATGGATGGAGCAATATCCATAATGAACCGATAATAGCATCTTGCATTTAAGTTAATGATAAGTCATATATTGTAGATGTTGAAAACACTGGAACTACAAAAAAATCAGCAGAATTTTTAAATAAAAAATGCAGTAACATTATTCAGATTACTACAGAAAAATATGACTGTCAAGTTAAAAGCATTGTTACTGATAATGCTAAAAATATGGAGAAAATGAGACGTGAATTGGAACAGAAATATGAGAATTCAACTCTGATAACATATGGTTGTGGAGCTCATTGCCTAAACCTTTTGGGACAAGATATAACACCTTCAAGCCTTATGAAACACTTAGTAGATATTCACAAGTATTTTCGAAATCACCATGCTCCTGGAGCATGGTTAAAGGAATGCAGTGAATGTGTTTCACCTCAATTACCTGGATGTACTAAGTGGGGTAGTCAGCTGACTTGTCTTGAAACATTTATTCGAAATCATGCATCATATGTAAAAATTACAAATGAGCATTATGAGGGGATGGATTGAAATATTGTAGCTCTTATATGGGATTTTAATCTTTATCAATAAGTGAAAGACCTTATCAGACAATTAAAACCAGTAGTAAGTGCTTTAGCTCATCTGGAGAGTGATTCTGATGCTTGTCATGTATGGTTTTAGTCGTTGAACCATAATGAGTTGAAACCTCATTCTGCTGTGGTGAAAAAAAGAGTTGAGCTAGAAAATCCTGGATTGGCATATTCTTGCATATTTATTGCATCCTAAGTACAGAGGAGAATATCTTAATTATGAGCAGAAAGAAAGGGCCAGAGAATGCTTGTGAAAACTAAACCTTTTATTTATATTGTATGCTATAAACTTTGAAATGAAAGAAAAACCTTTTCCAGATACATTTTTCGAAGATCAAGTGATTAAAACCATTGATGCTCATAAATGGTGGAGAAGTATAGCAAAAGCATGTGACATTTCTAAAGACTTTTGCAAGTTAGTTGCACATCTCCAAACATGTCCATCAAGTTCTGCTGGAATAGAAAGAATATTCTCTAATTTTTCATTTGTACATTCAAAAACTTGAAATAGGTTGGAAATAGATAATGTTTCAAAATTTGCTTTTGGTTACGCAATGTTGAGAAAACAAAAAATGTGTTCTGATGTAGAAAATGCAATTGAATTTGATGAGATTTAAATATTTTATATGTAATTCTTTTCATTATTAAAGTTACAGTTTAATATTGAGTTTTTTTCTTTCTATATTTATATTGCATATATAGTTTGTATTTCTTCAAATTTCTATTGTTTCTGATAGCATAACAAAATTGGTATTACTTCTCTGTGAAAACTAACTGAAACATAAGAATTAGTTGTTTAATAGCTTAAATCGAAGCCAGTGAGTTACTTTATTGTTATTTACTTTTCCCTTTCTCTTGTTCTGCATCATAATATTATTGAAAAGGAAAAATTTAATAGCATTTAGATTACTGTTTCAATATTGTATTGAATATTATTCTAAGTAAGTTAAAAAACATTAAAGTCATATATTATTCGAGTTAAAATTTGTAAAAAATAAAATACTTATATCCCCGTAAATAAAACATATCTATTTTTGCCACTTTGGAAAAAAGTGGAAAAAATATATATTTGCCAGGACTGTTTTTACTGGATTTTTCCATGGTTTTTTCCACCTTTGGAAAAAATGTGCCAACCTTACTTCACTGTAAATGCCATATTTTATTTAGCATTGTTGTGGCCTGTATATTGCCCATGAATTTAATTTAAGACAGAAAAATTGGCACTTTTCCATATTGCCTGGGCAAATCTCGCCTAAGCAGACTTTATTGGCGACAACACACAGTATACACATATTCTGTTTGGTGTCAGTTGTATCATTTTCGGCGACTTTATCACTTGCAGCGGCGAAATGGAAAAGTACAAAAAAATTTAATTTTCAATGCTTTTTAAGGAATATTAAAAGGGAATCCACCAAAAATTTATAAAAATTGGAATCACACACAAAAGTCAAGCTGTATTTGAGAATCTTGGCAAACAAGCATGCCATTGGCTGTTTGGAATAGGAGTGAAAATTTCTGCATCTTCCTATTGGTTGAATCTGCCATGTGAAAGTGTTTGTAGGAATTTAAGCAAGATTAAGTTTTAAGATGTAAATGAAAAAGTTGTATCCTATTGTAGCCCATGTCATAGCAACAGAGAAATGATGTTGGGTTGTAGCGCAAACACCATGATTCACTGAGTTGATTTCTTTCAAGGACAAAATCATCCAATCACATTCGGGAACTGAGATGTGGATGCACTGACTACAGAGTGAGGGTGTAAACGAGGGAGAAGAAGGGCGACTGGCAACAAGAGCGTTGAACGTAACATGACGTATATTTAGTGGTAAAATAAATTTACATTCATCTCCACCTTGATTGTTTTTTGTTCCCAGTACATTACAATGGTTGTGAGCTCATGGCCAGCATTGTTTTTGTCAAGTTGTGAGTTCAAGTCCTGATGCCATTAAAGTCTCAAGGTGTAGGGAGGCTGATGCATGTTAAATTTGAAGGCAGGCAGCTCAGGTATCCTCCATGTCACTTGACCAAGATTCAAAATTACTAAATCTGTTGCCAATAGTCCTTATGTTGCTTCTAAGTGCAACATTAATAAACTGTCAAATTTGCAATAGAGAACTAAACGTGCGATAGATGCATCGAATTGGAACCAATCTGGCATAACATCGTGAAACTACTGCAACCCTACTTTTGGTGTTATTTTTATTTTCCTTCGCCAGGGCATAGCAAAGTTCTACCCATTATTATGTGAGGGAATAATCTATATCCTTATACTGATGTAGCATAACCAATTAAATGTATATTTTTGCTTTCTTCAGAATGTTAAAATCCCAAAATTTGTAAATTGGTTAACTCTACTAGTTAGATTAATTACTTATGAAAAGAAGAAAAAACATTTTTTAACATATCAGAAAGTGGTGATATTATTCGTGTATGCCATGGGACTAAACTGTGTCTTCCTGTCAGAGCTTTTAATCCAGGCCAAGAGTGATTTTTTTTTTTTTGCATGAAAAAAATTGTAGTTCTATAAAAATTTTTAGTTCTTGATGCAAATGCAAAAGACATTTCTCCATATCATTTGGCTGTACAATTAATAAGCTTAATTTAACCCTTTTATAGGTAGTGGCTAATATGTCTAGCCACATAAAAATGAATTTTTTTCCCTCCTAGGGAAAACACCCCTGTTCAGAATTTTTTTTTATTGACCAAATAATGTTTACAGGTGATGGGAACATTATTGTTATTCTGTATTTTGTTTTAAAAAAAATGTATTGTATTTTAGTGGGTAATTTAATGAAGTGTAAATTTTTTTTAATTTCGTGCCTGCAAAAGGGATAATTGTTAAACCAACAATATCTATATTAGCTCCACTCATTAAATTTCACCTTGTGTTAAGTTCGAACAAAACATCTGTTAAAGCAAGTTAAATTCATTGTTATCTTTAACATTTTTAATTGCACTTCCAATACCTAAAATTTCAGACTTAGAATTTTTGTCACCAACCAAAACTTATGCTGGTGTTAGACTCCTTAAGTGGTGAACCAATCTCCTGTACAAAAATGAGAAGTTGCTGCTGAGTCGATAAGCCATTGATGGATCTCAAGATGGTTTTTGCTGACATTTTAATTTGTCATTGTCTCATACTGGCTCTGTTCATTTGTCGAATCCATATTGTCACTGATGTAGGCACATTTTCTTGATTTACTTTGAAACTTCTGTTATCTATCAAACAATGATTTTCTGTAGCAGTTTTCGATATGGTGATTCATCACATGAGAGATTTTGTAACATTCTTCCAATTTCATCTTTTTACCTGGAACAGCTCCTCATTTTCTTTATTGCTTTAATTTTCTTCTTTATTAAGATTCGATATGTTTTTCTGTAAATTCTTTGCTATAGTCAAATACCCATGAGTGGCTACATCCAAGCCTTCATCCTTTAACATCTGGACAATCCTACTAGATTTTATGATTGATTTCTTCTTGGCCTTTTTCTTAAGTTAATTTCTTTTGTTCAAGGCAATATTATATTCGTATAATGTTATATTTTCTAGGTAATCTGCTTATGATTTGCAAATGTACCAATATCTGTGGAATTTCAAATCCTTTATTTTTAACCTGTATAACTTTTTGTAAACATGTTTACAGAACATATTGATGTTCTCTCCATCTGGTTCAAACTAAAAATAAAAAAAAAATGTCCATCAATCCTGCTGGTCAGGCTCTCAAAGCTGGTTTGAAGTTATATTTTAGAATACTCCATCAATATAGTCATAAAAGCTATGGCTTTTCTCCATGTAATATTTTCTGTTCCATTTCATATGTTTCTGAAGGACATGAGATATCTGCATCTAAAATTCCCATGATCCCTGGTTGATCAATACATCTGCATTTTCAATTTGAATAATTAAAAGCATTAAGTTTTGGAAAACTCACTGTTCCAATATTATTTTCTAAAGTCATTTCTTATTCAGGAAATTTCATAAAAATCAATAGTCATTTTTTAAAAATTATGATCTTAGTCTTCATAAATCTTTGATAATTCTTCAACTCAAAATATTAATTACTTATTGTGCTTTTTTTTAAATCTGGTTAGGGTAGGAAATATTAGTGGGTTCATGACCCATCGTTGGGAATTAATTCCACAACAAATGATTATCAAAGTCACTATCAAATATTATATTTATTGTTGAAAAACCTATATGACCTGTCTTTTCAATAACAACGAAAAAAAAAAAGGCTATCCACCTCTGATCTCTGCTATATATAATATTTAAGTTCTTTAAATATTATATATAGCAGACTGTAAATTTTGAATATTAAAACTGTAAATTTTGATTCAACATTGCTCTGGAGCAACATAAATTGGCTAAGGACCTCATTTTAAATCATATTCTAATGATGAAACCAAAGCTTGTATCTCACTCTTCTAACTTTCTAACCATGAGGTCTTTCAGATGCAGTTCCATTTAATAAATGCCCTCAAGGGCTTACCTTTTTTAGATAGGTATGGGCATCATGAACCCAAGTAGACTCTAATGATCTTTTTCTTTCCTATGAGGTGTACTATCTTCGTAAACATGAGTGACACGCCTCCAGGGTTTCTCTATTTTTGATCCTACTTGTCACAATCGACCCCTTTTTTTTTAATTTTACAACGTTTTTCTGAATTTCACTTGGTGTGTGTGAGTGTGTGTGTCATCAAATTTTCGATCGTTAATTTAACCAACTTCCCATCAAGCTAGAGCTTTGAAATTTCGGGAATCGTTCGTACTCGCCTAACAATGCAATATTTAGACGTTTGCGACAAGTTTTAACTAATATTTCAATAATTTTAATAAGTCAAAATATTCTTTCCTCTAGGCGCTTTTAGGATTGAGGAAAAAAAAATTTCCCCCTCTGGGAACACCAGGCACTCCCCACACCACATGACGCCTCGTAAAACTATTGTACTCACAAAGGGGAGATACTATCTCCCTTTACTATCTCTGAGATAGTAAGGGTTGCTGACTTTTAGTCAATAATCATGAGCAAGAAAGAAAGTTTCCAATATTTGGCACCATGTCTTATCACAATAATTTTTTCTGAATTCTGGTTCCCATTTTTTTTTTAATAGAATGGCTTACAAACTTTCAAATGCATGTTTTGATTTTATGATTATTATGAATTTTTTAATACGCTCACAAATGTCTCTTTTTTAAGTAAATTTTAAAGTTAAAAATAACCAACAGTTTTAACTAATATTTCAATAATTTTCTTTAATAAACTTTGCCACCCTATAAAAACGTTGGTTTTTATATCGAATTATTTTCTCTTGGATTTATCTTCAGGTGAGTAGGAGGGAGCATGTCCACAAGACAACTATGTGGAAAAAAACTTGTAAAAGAAAGAAAATAAAAAATTTGTTCATGTTTAAGTTGCAGGTTTTCAGTACAATTCTTTTTATTTCTATTTGGGGTTAATTTTGTGTTAATTTTCAGTTTGGTTCCTTTTTGTATTTATTTTGATTCTTTTCCTTTAAGGAATTTGAAATTGAATACTTTAATATTCTAACATTAGCATCAATTCATGTTTTCAGAATGTAGGACTATTGAAAGTGAGGATTATGTACAAATACATAAGTTTCACTTTTAATAGTCCTATTTTGCCAAAATCAATCAAAATAGTGTATTTAAATTATCCCATCTGATCATATATACCCAAACCTTTGTGCTGTTTTAAATTCCAAATATTTGTCCCATTCTATTCCAGCTTGCCATGGTCAACAAACTTTGGCCGCTGCTCTGTTGTTGAAAACAGAAGTTGTGACTGCAATTTAGAGCCGGTTTGTCCAAATTGCTTTGGCAACCATCCTGTCAATTCTTCCCAATACCCTTGGTGGATAATAGAAAAAGATATTCAAAGCATTAAAATAAACCAAAGTATCTTGTTCCCTGATGCTCAAAAAATAATAAAGAAATGCACTCTTACAGTTGGCTTATCATATGCAGCTGCACTAAAAACCTGTAATTCTGTCCCACATGTTTCTAATCAGCAAAATATAAAAGATACTAGTATCTAAACCGTAACAATGGAAACAAGTTCCAGCCTCGTATTTTAGCAGTTTGTGATTTATGTATCCAAACCCTTTACAAGTAAAGTTCATTTTCCAAATACAACTCCTTCCTCACCTTCCAAAAGCGTAAACTCAAATTGCTCTAAAACAAAACCCTATCCACTAATCAAAAAATTCTATCAGTCATCCCATCACCCTAAAATGTAGGTTCCCCTGGAAATTAACAACATTTGAACACTTTAAAAATAAATATTAGTTTTAAAAAAAAAGCTGTATATTGCAAGAAACAATCCCCAATGTGAGCCAATCCATATTTATCAAAAGAGAGAAAAAATGTTAATAGTAAATCTAAACCTGCTGATATAGATCAAGGGTAGGCGATTGTTTTGGCTCAGGGGCTACTTTATAGAAACAGAGGTTAACAGAAGCCACACCTTTTAAAATAATCACATTCATTAGTTTACTTTGTATTTCAGATGCATAAATTGTACCATAAAAATCTAAAAATATAAATTAAATAGTTGCAGTTTTATTTAATGTGCTAATTTCATATAATCTATCGCTGCAAGCCTATTTAATTTTAGAATCGGTTTAAAGATACAAATGCCCCTATCACTCTTTTTTACAATTTTTCTGAAATCAGAAGTGAAATTATTAATTGAGATTCTCATCACAGTCTGAAAGTATTAAAGAACATTTGTATTTACTCTTGTTAATTTTCAAGCAAGAAAAACTTTGTTCACAAATATATTTAGACACATATAGAGAACATTTTCTCAGCAACTTTCTTCATACATGGAAATTTTTTAGCTGACAAAGATGTGTAAAAGTGAATGACACAATATTAAATATTTCTTTCACTGTATCAATCTGACAGCTGCAGTAAGTTCCAGTTGCAGCTCATCAGGTAATGTGTTAGTATCAACAATGATGGGCTAAGACAGCAAATTAAATTTAGGCTCAATTTTCTTGAAATCTTCTTGTGAACTTGTTCTCCAAATTCTGCAAATTTTCAACCATAGCAGAAACACTTTCAAACATTCTCTATTTTCCTTATGAAAGGAAATGACCAAAATTGCCTATACCTGCTTACTTTGCAAATCGACCTAATTTTGCTTTGAATGATGTTGAATACTTCTGTATTTCAGACCCGTGTGGTGACCAGGAATGACAGAATAGTCCCACTGTAGCTCATGTATGTCGTCAGAGGCGATTAAAATGGGTACCCAACGTCTGGGGGTAGAGCCGGGCACCCTGCCCCTAGATATTATATCAGGGGACCTCAGGGACTTGCCTTATTCAGATAAGTATGGGCAGCATGACCCTGAGGCACCCTAGTGATCTTTTTCTTTCCTATGGGGTTTACTGTCTTTGGTAAATATGGGTGACACGCCCCTGGGATACCCTAGCGATCCTTCTCTATTTTCGACCCTCCTTGTCAACCAATTTGTGGCTTTTCTTCGCTTTTTTTCACATGGACCACAATTAAATCATTTTTGGCACAATATAGCCATATCTGGCTCTTGCACCAATAAACTTTACCTTCTCACTGTTGGCCTACCTGATTTGGCCTTTGATAATTTAATTGCCACTAGCAGAGAAAGACAAACTCTAATATTTTAAAATCCACATTTATTTACACGATTATATACATATTTACAATACTCTAATAACATCACTTATTAAGCTGAAAGCTACAGAATCATAGCGATGGTCACATCGATCACAGCCAAAGTCTCATTCACCATCATAAGATCTCATACACCATCTGAGATCACATCCAGCATCTAACATTTCATTTGCCCATCCAATGAAAAATAACTTCATATGACGTAACTGAAAAATTCCGTCAAATGCAAATTCCCTATTCCATTGCCAGATGCGTGGGATGACGTCATATCAGCAACACGTAATTCCAAGAGATTACCGCGGTATGACAACACTCACTCTCTCACTTCTATATTTCATGTGCAAACGTCTTTCCCTGCTATGTCATATTCAGTTCAATTTCTTAAATAGATCAGCTATAAACATCATCTCATATCTCATCATTTCCCTTCCTATTTTTGTAACAAAATCGTAAGATATTTCCATGTTCAGACACAAGAGAATCTCATTCTGCAATGTAGAGACTCTTTTTATTGCGCTGTCTTTTCATCATCAAGAAAAGATTTGAACTGTTGGGAGAGTGCCCATGTTCTGTTTGTGTTCTTTGCACTAACAATAGGATATACCACATACTGTTGCCTTACAAAGGCTCACCTGGTGCAAAGTGCAACGAAAAGACAAGATATTAATTTCTGTCTTGTGCTTGTAACTTGTTTCTTAAAAGCTTAAACACACTGATTTTTTTCCCTTTGAAAGATCTGGCCCCATCTGTTGTCATGTCTGCTTTTTTGTTCTCAGACAAACCACTTTTCTTCATACAATTCACCACACACTCAAATAAGCCCAAACTGGTGGCTCTATCTATCATTGATTCTAGACCGAGTAATTTCTCTGAGATGAAGAAATTTTCATTAATTTCATGAATACAGATGAGTAATTGTGCAATGTCTTCATTAACTGTGTTCTCATCCAGTGCCAAAGAAAACCAAACAAAATATTTGGTTGCAGTCTATAACTATTCTGTGAGTTCATCAATAAATAAATCAGTAAACCATCTTACAGTCCTTAACAATCGAAAGTTTTTAAATTTGTTTGTATAGCATCAGGGCACATTACACTGTTTAACCCGGTAGAATGCGCACTCTAATAATAACATGAAAGCTCGTGTTGGGTCAAATCGGCCATAATCTCTTTTATGCAAAATTTAATCACTTATATGTTAATTAAGCAACTGAACACAACAACAAAAAATTATTCTTTTACGTCATGTAGTAAAAAATAAAAAGATATCGTATGTTTACAAAAATAAAATGTTTTTAAATATACAAAACCTTGTTAAGTCGTCGCAACTCATGTAACGTTGAACAAAGTACTTAAATAATTCTAAGTGGTAACTAAATTTTTAATGTGTATTTAATTTTTAATACAGAAAATATACTTAAAATTCTAAAATTTTATTGGCAAAAATTACACTGGAATTATGTTCACTATAAACATTTACTGCGCATTTTGAACAAGTGTGGTTTTGAATTTCTGTCCTTTACATGACTTATAACATTTTTTCCTCTCTACGGATTTTAGTTTTTTACATGGGTATTTTGTAACATGCTCTGCCTCTGTGTTGTTTAATTCACTTCACAATTTTCTAAAAAAATTTATTCCAATCTTTCTTCGGTGTGTTTCTTTAGAAGTTCTAAGGAAAGATCCATCAAATCGCTTTCTTTTACGGTATTTTTCATCCGGTTTATCCATTGATAATTCAAAGATACGAGCGTTTATACCAGCTGTATTTAGCATATTAAAATACAACCATCAGTTATTATCATTGACCATCTGTTACTTATCCGAGCCGAAGAATAAGTAGCAGACAATTTGTCAATTATATAAACTGCACCTTTATTTTGATTATAAAAAGTAATTTTTAAGTTTTTTGGCATCAGTAAATGTAGCATCATTATTATGCATAGTTGATAATAAAAGCGTACATTTATTCTTTTTCAGAGTATATGACACTAAAGTCATATGTTTCTGAAATCCGAATAGAGTTGAATACAATTCCCTTCCTGTTAAACTAGTAAATTCCTTTGGTATTTCTCTTTTGTTTTTTCTTATTGTCCCAACAAGAGTAATTTTTTTACTTAGAAGTTCCTTCGCGAGACCAACACTCGTGTATGAATTATCAAAAGGGAGGTTTCTTCCTGTATTGCAAATAGGTGCAACAAGTCTCATAACAACTTTGTCCACGTCGTTTTCTATTTTATAGGGACCTTCAGGTTGCAATCCTGCGTATATTTCTAAATTCCATGAGTAAAAAGTCATTGAATCTACAAGAGCAAATAATTTAATGCCGTATTACCTCTACCTTTAAAAGGCTGTAATTTTTCATCGATTGTGATGTATTCACCAAGACTATATAGCTTCTCACAGTTAATCTTTTTATTGTTAAAATTAATAACATTTCAAATATCCTGTCATCTGTTATAGCTTTCATTTATGTTGACGACGTGCAAATTTCATGAATGGGGATAGAAAAGAATGAATTTCATCGAACAACTTTAACAGACTAATTAATAAAATAGACAAATGAAAGTAACTTCTGTTTCTCTTTAACAAAAACAGCTTGTGTTCATTTTTGTAGACAAAAGAAACTTCATTCTGGTCCTTAAATCTATTGCAAGAATATTTTAATTAATGTTGTGAATGAAATTAAATTTTTGGGATTCATTTTTGACTAGAAATTATCTTTTAGCTCTCATATCTTACAACTTTTAAAATGGTGTGAAAAAGCAATAAATATTTTAAAAGTTTTATCACATATATCATGGGATTCGGATCACACTTGTCTTTTACGAATCTATCATGCTCTCATCTGTTTGAAATTAACTGATGGTTGTATGGTTTCCCTAGAATGCTGTACACCGTATTTTACTACAACTTTGTTCCTGAGTCTTCTGTACTCCATCTATTATAAGTTTATAATTAGAGCTTATGAAGCTTTTTTAGACTTAAAAGAGACAGATTTTGTCCTTGCAATATCATTTTAGAATGTCTTCATCTTCAAAGGATTTATCATTTTCAAACAGGAGTTTATTTATAGACAGATTTTATTGGACTTAAAATTATCCATACCTATTTTAATCACTTTAATGGGAGTTATAAAAAGTCTCTGTCATAAAAACAGTCGAGGGTTTTTCACCTTGGTATGAACAATTTTAATTTTAAAAATCCTTTTCAAAATTTTAAGAAATAGGATACAAAATATATCTATCCAAATTTTTAATGACTTTACCAAAGAATACCTTTTTTTTTTTTTAATCCACATTTACATTGAAGGCTCAAAGGCATCCAATTATGTCAGCATCTCTTTTAATACATAATTCCCTTAATTCTTTTCTACTTCATCTCTCATGTTCTGTTTTTACTTCTGAGATTTCTTTCTTTCATAAGATGATTGGCAGTTGTCTGGTCGGCATGATAAGAATTTTATATTAACCGATTCCATTAACATTTTGCAATCTCTTAGTCATCCAATTCGTTAACCTCAGCCATTGATCATTCAAATATTAAAAACAATTCATCATTTAAAATCTCCAAATATAGAGTTATTTTTGTATTGGATATCTTCCAATGTAGGTATCAAGGGCTATGAGACAGTTGGCAATGCTGCAAAATCTGTATCCAGTGCATGTACTTGAATTTGAAAATGTAAAATGTTTAATATTATTTGTGTGTGTTTATATTCTGATTAGGCTTAAGTATGAATAAAACTGACTCATTTTCAAAAGTACATGGAAATTTCTATAGTATATTCTACTATAGTTCTCTTTTTAAATATTAAATTAAGCAATAAAATTTTAGGATCTAATTATTTTCTTGTAAATATATCATTTTTTCATAGGGAATAATGGATTTTTCAAAAGTAAAAGTAGGTAAATGGGGAAAGAAACTTTTGCCATGGCATTGTCAAAAAAGATTCCAAGAAAGTTTAAGTGAACTTTCACTGAATCACAGTATTTTATCAGGTAAATCTGTATTATTTTCCTTTTGTTATTTGTGCATGAAATTTGAAAATTATATATTAAATGATATCCAAATATAAAATAACCAATTAGCAAAATGTATTTTAATAAATTGTCCTGGTAATTCTGTTTCATATTATTTTAATTGACACTTCTTAGAATCATTTTCAAGAAAGTTGAGACTTGAATGTTTCTTGTTTTGTACATATGTAATTCGATTAATTTATAATTTAAAAATATAAATTGTAATAAATGAAGAGATTTTGTATGGAGCTGTAATATTTAACTTTCTTAGGTATTGAATTTTGTTGTTAAAAGCCGTTCTGGTGGATTGTTTTGCACTTTTACTTCATGTAATTCTCAAAATGAAATTCTTAATTTTTTTTTAAGCTACTACGTAATGAAATGTTAAAAATGCTGTAACTAATTCTGATTTTCCTTTTTAAAATACTATTTTTACATTTACAAATTTGATACTTAAGAATTATATATATTAATTTTTTTTTACACATGAACAATGTCATTTACGCTATTTATTTGAAAATTAAATTAGTCTCTGTAATCAACTTCAAAAAATGGTTACATTTTGTTATTCTGCACATCTATAATCTATGTGTAACCTAAAAAAATATTGTTTTTGATTAAAAAAAAGTACTTTTTTACCTATAGTTTACTATGTTGGATAATGAACCTATAAACTGAGAAAATCCATTTTAAATTCTTAATATTGTGAGCTTTTTTTAAATAGATATTTAAGTTGTATTATAGTAATTTTAATTTCTGCATTTAATTGCTATGTTATTAACTCTACTTGTGGATAATTTAATCCCATCCGTTCATTTATGGAATATTGTAATTATTTCCCCTTAAGCCTTTTGGAGTTCAGCTTTCATAACTTTTTCGGCCTCGGTAGCCTAGTGGTCATGGTCGCGGTCGGCGGCTTTTGTCAAGTTGCGGGTTTGAGCCTTGATGCCATTAAAAACCCGCAATTTAGCTGGGGTTGATGCATGTTAAATCTGTCTGGGTCCAAATTCCTTTATTGGTGTAGTGTGGAAGTTAGAAGAGCTGTCAGTTCAGGTGTCATCCTTGTCATTTGACTAAGGTAAAAAATTACAAGGTCCTTCGCCAATAGCCGTCGTTCTGCTGCTCGTGTGACATTAATAAAACCAAACCAAACTCATAACTTTTTCTGCACAGTATAATCCCCCCCTTCTTCTTTTAAATTGTTTTATTAGTAAAATAATCAATGACAAATATTAGTACTTTTTTTTAATATGTGATCAACATGCTCCAAAAATAGTGTTAATCCAAAGTTTCTGAATTCTTATATTACTGCATTAAAAAATACTCCAGTTTAATATTGAAAAAATTGTTGCTTTTGGAATTTTTTGCACTTACTACATGTATCATATTTTGTTATACAAATCAAAATCAGTTTAGCATTTAATATTGAGATTAACTAAGACATAAATTTTGAGATCCAAAAAAAAAAGGAGATATTTTGGTAATTCCTTTGTAATTTTTTTTTTTTTTTACTATTATGACCAAGATGTTTATGATGAGGAAATCTGGTTTATTTGATGTTTAAGTTTTGTAGTATTTAAAGGATATATAGAAATTGAAATTTCCTGCATAAAAGCATTTATGATATATCATTTTTGTTTCAGCTCGGAATGAAGAAAAGATCAAGTCATTACAAAAAAACAATAAATTTCTAGCCTTAGCTCTGCAACAAAGTCGGAGTGTGATAACTGAAAAAGAAAACCTAATGGTTCAAAATGGGAAAAGTATGGATATCATAAATGTATGTATTTCTAGGAATGATTTGTTGATTGAATTATTACTCTATTCCTGTGATTCTCTTTTCAAATATCTTTTAAGTCACCAATACTTAGGTATTTTTTTTTTTAAATCATGCATATATTTTTTAAGGATTTCAAAAATATAAATAGATACAAAATGAAGCAAGGTGTCATTAAAAATATTCCCTGGATAATTTCATGATTCCATCAAAATTGTTTTAATTAGTTTTTTAAAAAAATATATTGTATTAAAATATATTTAGCTTAAAACCTTGTTTACTTTTATTACAAACTTAAAGAACACATTATTAGTGAAAATAAACAGATTTATCTGTAATAGTAAATTATATCATTTATAACATGCATTCATGTAATGAAATTTTATATTCTCTCTTGTAATTAATTTTTTGATTGGATATTGTACATTTAATTGCTCATGATTTCATTACCTTTTATCCTTACTTATTTATCACAATCATAAGTTGTTTTGATACTTATTTAAAATCCCATTGCCCATTTATGCCTTACCAGAAAACTGACACTAATAGATGCAATATTCTCCTCTAGTAAGTGAAAAAGGTCAATAAATGTTGGGATACTCTGCTAAGAAAAGAAAGTAGGAAATCAAACATGCTTTTTCCTATTTTGTAATTTGTACTTTTATGTAGCCTTATTGGATTAAGAGTTCTAACAGTTCTTATCATTATCTGTTATTTGTTTATTGATCTAACATTTCAAAAAAAAAAACCCTTCTTGATAACTGCTACAGAGCAGAATGCAATTTTAAAGCCATGGAGAATCCTGGTATATATATAAGGATGTGATGGACAAGCAATGGTGTTTGGAGATAGAAGATATCATTACAAGAAGGAACATGGTTTTAGGATTCGAGCATTACTTTTCCAGCCACTCTTAAAATTATTTGTAATTGATGTAGAGAATTAATTTTTATTAAATGGAGAAAGGAACAAGACAATGATAACCTGTGGAACAATTATTTTAGTGAAGTATATATATACAGCCAAAGAAAGAAAAAAATAGGCTTAATCATATTGTAGAGACAGAAGAAAGTCTTATTTACGAAACGAGAAAACAATGAAGGGCTGCATATTAAGCAATGGATATTTGGAAGAATTTACATGGAAAACAATAAGTGCTCTATTGTGTTTTTGATTGAACAGTAACTATCCTTTTTTCTGGCAATAATGGAAAATATTCATGAAGGATCCACCATTTTTTCAGACTCTTCAAAACCTAAAAAACTGAAGAATTAAAGTGTAATTAAATTCAAACACTTCAAAGCTTACCACCATTACAATTTTGTGAATCCAAAGACATGTGGTTACACAAAAAAGTGAAAAACTGTGGGATTGGTCCAAATAATATAATAATCCATTTGTTGCTACCTAGAATGAAGTTGTAAAATTGGATGGAATTGTACCAGTTTGAATGTTCGATGGGATTATACATAAGTACCATTGTTTCGTTCCT
Source organism: Nephila pilipes (assembly GCA_019974015.1). Lineage (NCBI taxonomy): Eukaryota > Metazoa > Arthropoda > Arachnida > Araneae > Nephilidae > Nephila > Nephila pilipes. The sequence goes on from BMAW01051852.1 coordinate 879,940, forward strand.
TAAATTGTTATGTTTGATCATTGCAATGGAATGTATTAATATTTCACCTAAATATACATGTAACAAGAGTGAGTTGTTAATGAGAAAGAAAAAAGATGTAGACCCAATACTTTTAAGAAAGATGTAGACTGTGGTAGAAAGCCCAAAAACTTTTTTAAACAGCTGAGCCATTATTATTTAAGGGGACTGAAAAAGTCTTATCTCTCCCATGTTAAATTCACCAAATTTATGCTTCTTTTTCTCAAAAATGGTGCATGATAGGATTATGAAATTTTTTATGGAAGTTAGAATAACATGTTTTACATATCTTAACACACATTATTTTCTTTCTAAATAAAATTTCAAAAAAATATTTTTGCACAATTTCATGCCATAAAGTAAATAATTATCAAAAAATCATCAAAACCCTTGCTAAAGTATGTAATATAACATAATATATATGTAATTAAAAAATTGAATTCTTAAATTTTATAGATATTAAGAAAAAGGAACATGAACCTGAAAAATTCATGTTTTGATAAAATCACATTTAAAGATTTTATTAAAACTTATATTGTTGATTAAAATGTTAAATTTAATTAAATCTTGCTTTGTGTGAAGAATTATTTTCTTCTTTAGCCTCCTAAGAATTTTGAAGTTTCCTTTTTGAATTTTTATTTCTCTTTCTGGCTTTTTTTTTTATATTTGGATAGTTTCTATTCTCTGTTGATAATGTGTTCTTTGTATAATTCCTCCACACTTTTCACACAATGATGACCTGGATGAATTTCATTTCTGCATAAAGTATGGAACTTTGTTATGGTTCACACATTAAAGCAAGAGACAGCATCAAAAACACCATCTTTTAAAGTTTCGGTGGTCACAAATACAGTATTTGGTACATGAGTTCATATGACACTATTCATAGATTTATTGCAAATCTGTGTTTTCCCATAAACACATTTCCTTAGAAGCTCTGAATTTGCCAAATCACTATATACAATCATGGTGACTTCCATTATTGGTAAAGAAATATACATTTGCCTAGTGTGGTCATAAGTTTTGTCTTTTGCTTGGACACAATGAAAACCACATCAGCTTTCAGCTCCAATCGGACTGTTATTACTCAGCACTGGATATTGTTTCATTTCTCGATAACAAATGAAAATATTCATCCCAAACAGTTTGTAGCATTTTTGAAAGGATCTAACATTTCCAAAACATCTGTAATTCTTATGCAAGGTCTATTCATCTTTTAACTCGCACAGACATGCTCCTACTAAAGTTTTTGTTCGCAGAAAATTTATCCAAAACATATAATTATATAATTTCGTATCAAGAATCTGTATTTTTATCATATTCATTTGTACTGAAATAAAGAATAGCTAAATATGGCACTTTTTACAGTTCCAACATTATCATTAAATTCAATAACAGTCTCAATATTACTGATGGTTGACTTCCCAACAGTTTTACTGTTATTAAATATACTCTTACTTCTTGGCATTCTAAATAAGTTAATTAACTCTTTTATACCAGTAAAACAATATTTGCTAAAGAAAATATAGTAACATCTAAGTAAGCAAGACAAGATGCATGAACAAATATTTTAAAATGTTTGATAGTTTTGTAGGATATGTAGCAACAAAGGCAATTATCCCCAATGCTTACAAATCATGCAAATTATGATATAAACAATTGCAATTAGCTTTATTGTTGTCAATTCTTCAATTGTAAAAAAAATTGAAAAGTTAAACTGAAATTATATATAAAGCATAAAATGAGGTTCCGCACCACGAGAGAGGTTTACTTACATTAGTCAGGCTCTTTAAAAAGTGAACAATTTGTAAAGTGCTCTAAGACAGAATGAAAAATTCCAGCATGTCTTTTTTTTTTTTTTTAATAGACAAATGTATTACATCGTTGGAAAGGTAAAAGTTTAATGATATCAAAAGTCAATGATACGAAAAGTAAAAATTGAATTTTTGGTTGAATTTCACTTACCCTTAACACTTTTTCTATTGATCAAATAGGATAATAATTTATTACATATTCTTTTATCACTCTTTGTTTCACATATATTTTGAAGTATTTAATTCATTAAGTAATTATACTTTTATTATAGATTACCTAGCACAGGTTAATGAATCAGATTCTTATAAATATATGTGTGTTAAATTGTTGTGTTAAATTTAGCATTGAATATTCAAGATAAATTCCAATAACCGAAATTGAAGTAAATGAAGGATGCAATTATTTTGCAGTTTTCGAAACTTAAAATAATGGATTTGGCGGAACAAATAAAAAACTTTTCTGCATGTTTGGAAGAAACTCTTTCATTATTGAATTTAGGTATTTCGGATGGCCTGCCTACTCATGCACATAATATGTAAGTACTGTTTTTTAAATACGTATGAATTTGTATGTCTTATCTTAACAGAAACTGGTACTGTTGTATCAGAATATCCAAAATTTTATTGATAATATTTTATTATTTAAATTTTTGAAAAAAAATTTTTATAAAATATTGTGTTTTAATAGGATAAGAAAAATACAAAAGATTTGTAAAAACTCAATTTTTTAACCCATTTTCAATAATTTGTCATATTTAAAATCAATATATATATATATAAAGGCAGCTGAAGAATTTATTTCTGTTATGAAATTAAACAATCTTTTTTTAATATTTTTTTCACTTGCTGAAGAAATTATTAAATAACAAAATGATAAAATATTTGCAATACAATATACAGAGTACCTTAAAGATATCCTTTAGTTTTCCGTGTTGTGTATTTTAGAAATATGCAATTAAATTTTTGTTTCTGGTTTATTTTATTATAAAACAGAAGAAAACCTTCTTGAACATGTTGGAAATTTAAATATTTGTTATAAGCAAAAATTTCATATAATTTTTTTATCACCTTAATTATTAAAATCGATGTAAAATGTATTACTTCATTTAGATATATGTATGTTATACTTACTGCATCTGTGTGTGTGTGTGTGTTGATTTTTTTTTTTTTTTTTTTTTTTTTTTTTGCAGTTTTATATTTTCAAGATCTTGCTTAAAAATTCAATCACACTTGTATGAAGTAAATCATTATAAGAGTAAATGTATGAAATTATTGATCATTTTCTTTTCTAGAAATTATCGTGCTGATTTTAAGAACAAACTTCAAGAGATAAATATTGAGCCTATTGAAGAAGTAACAGAAAAAATTTCTGAAAATACAAACTCTTCAAATGAACAAGAAACATCAATGAATAAATCAAGACTCTCTAAAAGTATTATTGATTTATTTTGGATATGTTTTTGTAATGATTTTATAATTTTATTACCAAATAAATATTTGTTTAATTTTGTTGTATATCATTAGTACTTTTTAATCTATTGAAGGGAAATGCAATTTTGTTGTATTGATGCAATTGGCTTATATAAAATAAAAATTACGTTCTTTTATAACTTTTCTCCCCCTTTAATTGATATAATTCTTTCATGCTCATGAGTGTCATAATTCTTATGAAATACAAATTCTTGTTCACTTTTGTAATTTCAACTATATATGTGTAGAATTTGCAACTCAAATAACAATGTTGATTTTGTATTAACTTAAAATCTTGCTTTAGAAATGCACAGTAATTAAAACTTTTTTTTAATTACTCAAATTATTATAATATTGATATTTATTTAAAACTGTTTTTGTTACCAATTTTATTCAGCATTTCTGTCAATAATTTGCTTGAGGGGAGTAAAATCTGTTTCAGTAATTAATTATTAGATAGAATAGAAATTGTACATTTTTTAGTTCCATTTAAAGTAGCACATTATCTATTTTAATACATCTTTGTAATTGCAATTCAAAAATTATAACTTTAACTTATTCCTCCCACCCCCTTTTTTTTTTTTTAATCTCTCTTCCTGTGTATATTCAGCTCTAAAATTCTTAATTTTATTAAATTTTACTTCCACCTATTTTTTATATACATTTAAACGTGTAGAATTTCTGATATAACTATGATTGCATGAAATTCATTGCTTTTTTTTATTTTACAGAAAATGATTCAGCTGTTAAAAGAAAAGGAAAACATGTAAAAACTTCTAAAGTATTTTGTGCTAAGAACCTTGACTCTTCATCAATCATAAATTCTGCAAATAGCAATCTAAGAAATTCAAAAAAAATTGGATCTATTGTTCAATTTCAGAAAAAAAGTATTTCCATGGTAAAAAATATTAGAAAGGAATCTAATTATGATTTAAAATTGTCACCTGAAATATCTAGTATTGATCACGAAACAAAAAATGTCCTAAATACATCAGATAAAAACGAAACATGTGTTTTGTTGAGTGAAATTTGCAAAACATTTTCCAATAAAAAAAATATTGATCAGACTGTTAAATATGATGAGAAAATTAATGAGAATATGCAAAAAGTTTCAGAAATGGACACTTACTCTAAGAAAACAAAGGAAGCAGAAAATACATTTCTCTCAACTTCAAATTTCAGTTGTCATAAATTACAAAAAAATATTAATGAAACTCAAAAATGTACAGGAAATACAAATTATCATATTAATAGTGGTTTATGCTCTAGATTTGATGTTCCAGTTACTGAAAACAGACATGAAGTTGCAGTGCAAAATGAAAATGGGGATCTTATGTGTGACAAAATTAATGATAAAATGGAAGCAAATAAGGTTGAGAAAAATTTCAATGATTGTGATAAATTTAGGGAACCATTTGTAGGAACTGGGAATAACCCAAAACATAATGACAATCTTAGTTCAAAATGTAGAAAAAGATTATATTTTTATTATGATGAAGAGTCTATTGAAACAGTGAAAAATAAAAAAGCTGCATCTATAAGGAAAAAAAAATTTGCTGGGAGAAAACGAGCTTTACAAACCATTACAGAAATGACAGACCATAATAATACAATAAACGAAAAAGGTAAACCTTTTGTTGTAACAGCTGAAATTCATCCTATTCCTGATTATATTTGTCAGGATAATTTAAAGAAAAATATTGATACTTCAAACTTGCAACCATCTGTAGTTTTAACAGACATTTTTAAATCTAGAAAATCTATGATTTCTGATATTATTAGAAGTAGTCAGTCTGAAAATGATTGTATAAAGGAAATAACTCATGTAAAAGCTACTGGAACAGGAGAAAGTTTTAAAGAAAATGATTCAAATGCAATTTATTTAAATTCTGAAAGCATGGGTATGTAATATTCATTTATTTTCTTATATCTGATATCTTTTTATCCATTTCAGAAAATGCTTTTATTTTTTAAAATGTGCTTTATCTCTTTATTTTTAAGTATTATTCCATGTTAAGAAAGCTAGCATAAATTTGTAACTTTTCCAAATTACAGGAAAAGAGAAATTTCCATTGCAATCATTACTGGAAAAAAAAGAATGTCGCCGTCGAGCAAGGGTTGTAAGTTACAAGGAGCCTTCTTTAAATTTGTAAGTTTTTTTAAGGAATTCGTTTTAATCATAATTTTTGTAAAATAATTTTTATATCTTGAACAAAAAATATTGAAGGAAGAAATGAGGATCAAATAAATATAAAGTAGTTTATCTTAAAATGTTTACATTCAAAGCATCTAAGGAAAAAATATTTGTTTTTCTTTGTGAGGAAAATTTTGTTTTATTCAATGAGGAAATTTTTATCTTAAAAAATTATGGTGATTAAGATTACTAGATAAGTTGATAGAATGGGGTATAATATTTTATCTAATTATTTATAAACAAGTATCGTCAATCTTTTTTACTCATATTATTGAAAGTTTTTTTATCAGAAAATATATGCTTTTTAAGACTGAAAACAAATACATCTTGAATCTTAGATATTTATATATATGAATTTTGTTCAATTTATAGCAATTCTTTTAAGGTAACTTTTATCAAAAGTTGGATCAAGAAATATTATTATTATTTTTAAATGTTTAATATAGAATTTTTCATTGGTTCTGAAATAAATCTTGACGGAATGCTATTTTATTTGGTAATTCAGTTTCATTGAAGTGAAGCTTTAAGAATAGCTCTTTTTATCTCTTTTTTGAAAATAAACATTATGTCTTGTTTTTTGTGTATACAGAATTTGTATGACAGAATGCAGGAAATATCTTTATGCCTGGTAAATAAAAAATGTTTTTCTTATTTAATGCTTCATTAAATGAAATTCGTCCAAAAATCTCTAAATTATCCTCCCTTTTTCTTTAAAATAATAAATTTCTTCTATTATTTTAAATTATGATACTGATTATTTTGTAGCAACATTAATAAATTGTTAATTTTTAAGTATAACTTATTTTTATGTGGTTTAACCAATTTTATATTATGTTACATTCTTGATATTAACAAGCCTTTTCTATAAATGTATTGTAAAAATAACTGTATAGTTTCTTAGTTTATACATGAACTAAAATATTGTAAAGTCACATTCAAAAAATAATTTATCTTAAAAATAAATTTAAAGATATCTGTCATAAAAATTTTCAATTAAAAGATACATTTGTTTTTATAAATTAAAGCAGATTTCTCTCCACATATTTAATTTTATATTTCTTTTATTTAGATATGTTTTTCTTATAGGGATAAAAAAAAAAAAATTTGTAACTTACAAAGTTCAACTTATTCCAAAATATTTACGCTTTTTTATCTTTCAGAAAAATGAGACGATGCATCTAAATTTTGGAATGAAATACATATGACATGGAAAAAAAGGTAAATAATGATTTATTATGTTTTTACATTAAAACAGTGTAGACAAATTTGGTTTTACAAACAATAAAATTCGTATATAATGTCAGCAATATTTTATTAAAATTGCATATCATGAGGTTAAAAGCTTTAACCATAAGGACTTTTTTTATGTGCTTTTAACCATAAAGATCATACAAAAGTTTTGTGCTGGTTGTGTAGTATTTTTTTTTAATAGATTTATTTTTTAACAAAATTATTCCCCCTCCCTGCATGAAAATTTTATAATTTAGTGTGTGGGGAAGGTGCTGAATTATAAGGGGAAAATGTTTAAGTTAATTTTTGCAATAGACTTATACACCAAAATTGTTTGGTTTAACTCGATACTTTTGCCCCGACTGATTCTTATAGTCTATTTGTTAAAATTAAAATGACTAATGCAGAAATACATGTTTGTAAAGAGTTATAATTAGATAATTAAAAAACAGCAAAACACTTTTACACTAAAGTAAGTTCCTTAATATTCAGTTCAATATTTTTCGTGATATGAAGACTCCTGTCTTATCTTTGCATGGTTTGGTGTCAATTTCTTTTTGTAACTAAATCCATCACTGCACTGAATCCTCTTTGGATGAGATAGGATATTTTAAAAAATTTGAGGTGATTTTAAAATATTTGATCATAGTCTATGGTCCAGAGTAGAGACACCCAATGTTATCTTGAAGCTAAAATTATGTGAGATGATCACCATTCTGAAAGCTGGCTTCTAAAGTTTCATTAGTCGAAAGCTTGACTAATTCCTTCTCAATTTGAACCTCTACTGGCTTAACAGCTTCATGAATCATTGAGGAACTTCCAGGAATAAATTGTCCTTAAAATGCCCAGAAAAGTTATTGTGCAAAGCTTTAGAGTGCTGAGAGTAAACCTGTGTCAGCAAAGAGGATTTCATTCTTGTACAGATCCAATAAGATTAGAAACTGGTTGAACTTGTTACATCCAAAAATTCTACCTCTAAAAAGTGAATATGCTTAGGAAGACAGAAATGATAGTTTTTGTTATGTTCGAATTAAACTCATCACTTTGAAGCTACAAATTAATTCCATAGAATTTTGCGAATAAATCAGTCATATAAACTGCAATAAATTGTAGTGATCTGTCTCTCAGAGTTACATCCTGTACATTGAGAAACACAAGCACAGAAATTAAAGGATTTCAGAACCTATTGAGGTAAACACCTTTGGAGAGCCAATGAATCTCTTTGGGTACAAGCAAGCCATTCAATTCTTCATCGATGTCTTTATACAGTTGCCTGAAAAATCAATCATTGAGAGCATTACTGCGAATTTTATTCACAGTTCAGATAACATATTACTGCTGGGTTGCAGAGGTTTTTTATTGCTAAATGATGTCTGTGAATCGAACAGTGAACAGCTAAAATACCTGGTACGCCCCTCTTCAAAAGGATGATGAAACTTTGATGACAACTCATAGGCATAATGTTTGAAAGAGAAATATTTTTCTCTTTAAAATAATCTTTCACAGTATTTCACAGTTTTCATTTACCTTTAGAATTTGCTATAAAGCTTCTTGCAAAAAGCATCTTATGAATATTTTTTCCTTCCTTCACAAACCAGAAGTACACCAACAGTAAAATCTCATTACTTGGCAAGTTTGATTCATTAATTTGTCCTAAGTCATCCTAGAGGCGTGGTGTGGAAGTTAGAAGAGAGGATGCCAGCTCAGGTGTTGTCCTCATCATTTGACTAAGGTAAAAAATTACGAGGTCCTTCATCAATTGCCCTTTTGTTGCTTCTAGTATGATGTTAATATAAACTAAACTAATCATGCAAGTTCATTTTATTAATGGGAATATTAGTGGGAATGGTAAAATTGTTTCCTGGATGCTAAAATAGTAGAAATTTCTGGCTTTAAATTTGATGTCTTTAACATCAACAGTGACTTCAGATAATCATTAGACAAGTTTGTTCTTAAATTATTCTTCACGTATTTTACCCTTGAAAATCTTTGTTTACACAAGTATGTAGTTCCAATGTTTGAAAGATACCTTGATCCAAAAGTTGTGTTATTAGGAAAGCCTTCCTTGGGTAAATTCTGTAAAAACCCTACTAGTCCTTTGAACTTGTCCCTAAGGATGTAATTTGCTTGCAACTTGATGACCACCAGCTGCAGCTCATCTGGGCAACTCGCCATGTCTGCTTCAAATGAGTTTTGAAACAGTCTCACTTCTGCCTTTGAATCCAAGTCAGGAAACCACTTCTGAAGGTCTTTTGATGATCTCTCATGTGAATTCTGTAGGGAACTCAGCTGTTGCTCCAGCCATGGAGACCTTGCCAAGTTGTTCCAAAAATAACACAAGTTTAGAGCTGGAGGCCTTTAGATGGGTGTATAGATCTGAAACTAGATTTTTTTTCCCCTTGTAGTTTTAAGTTTAGAAAATTTTAAATGACTAGTTATGTCTGCAGCAAAGGCCAATATCCATATCCGCTCTTCATCAGACTGTAATGGCCATGATTTGCCTCTACTTTCTTAGAAGTGACTTATTTCCTTTCTTAATTCAGATACTTTGCTCATAACTTTCTCATCTTATTGCTGTGTAATATGGTAAATCTTACAATTCTGTGTCTGTACCTTTCAACATATCTCAGAACTGTTTATGGTTGAGCTAATTATATTCACCACAGGATTCAGTACATATTTAGCACTGAAAGCTTGCTAGTGCAGTGCAGTGCAGAAACATTGATTGTGGAATGTTTATTCCATTACACATCTGCTTGACTTGTCCAAGCAAGACTTTCTTTATGCTACTTTTGTTCTTCCCTCCATCAACTGATTCCAGTCCAAATTATAAACAGCACATTTTTTTCTTCCTTTCATTGAATATATACTCTTTGGTAACAGTGTCATACATGCTATGAAGAGAAGCCAGCTTTTTTTGTTATGTTCATGTCTTTATCCACTCCTCAAATGAGCCCAAGCAGTTGAAAAGTGAATAGCCATCCAACGATTCATCCATTGCAATTGAAAAAAGACGAAATGTGCTTGTATTTTTTGCTATTTGAGTCACAATGTTTTCAGCCATGTCTGCAACATGTCGGATAATGGTATTTACACTTGTAGTTACATTTTTCCATTGTTTTGACTTTTCTGGACAAAGTTTCTCAGCCACCTACAACAAACATTCCTTCACTACTTCACCATTTGTAAACAGTTTGCTACTTTTATCCAGGACATAGGCAACGTTATAATTGGCCTTAGTTAAGGATTCATTTTCATATGAGGATTTACTGAATAATGTCCTCAGAAATGTCAGTTGATTTTGTAGCTTAGAAATTTTTTTTGGCATGGACTTCACCCTCCAACTGTGTATATTTCTCCTGATGTTTGCTTTTATGATGATGGCACAGGTTGTATTCCTTCATCACAGCCACAGTTTTGTTGCAAATTACACACAATGATATTGATGAAGAAGTATTTCAGACTCCATTCTTATTGAAATTACTGAAACTTGTCTATTTTTCTTTCCCTCTTCTCAGTCATCGTTGGGCACTAAAATAAAGTAACTTCAACATGAATAAATAGTGAAACTGATAGTATGCACACAATATCGCTCAAAGAACCTGATTATGTGAACTAATTTTCTCACAATATTAACTGTATATGACCAGAAGCAAATTTAAAATTTCTTACGATTTCTTAAATTAAACTTACCTGAATATAGTCGGTAAATAAGTCCACTTGTGGCAGAGAGATTGTTACTTTTAATGTTTCCTCTTCAGAATATTCAAAAATTCTTGTTAAACTAATGATATTCCCAATACTTTATACACTATTGTAAGTAATTACTGGTAGGAAATTATTGCTAAATAAAATCAAGTGCAACATGTTTCGCAGTTAGATGGTAACTGACACCCAACTCCTCCTCATCACAGCAGTCAACCGCAATTGCAAACTGTGATCAAAATACTCAAGCCTTAAACAAGCAGCAAACCATTTAAAATGTCTGCTAATAGATAGTGTTATATCATCTCTATGACTGTGAATAAAAGTAGGAAGCAAATAAGGTTTTGCAATGTAATAATCAGTTGGAAAACGAAACGCCTACTATGCACCTCTATTTTAATTCGGTAAAAACAAACATCTGCAAAAATAGCAGCTGATATTAGCAAGATACACGTAAATTTCCTTAATTTTTTTCCGTAGATAAAAACCTCTCCACAGGCCAGAAAAGAGGGCTTGTGGGCTGTAGTTTGGGGATCCCTGATCTAGATTGAAGATTTTTTTTTTTTTTTTTTTGCATACCACCAAATCCATTAATAAATATTTATAGTCAGGAAAGGTAAATTTATAACACAGAAACATTCCTTTTTTTTCCACTCTTGAATGCATTTTATTTCTTTCATTGAAAACAATCTAGCATTGAGAAAAAAAAAAATGGAAAATTATTAGATCAACATTTTACTCAGAAGTTTGTGGTAGCATTTCAGCTGGAGCCTTCATTTTGTTGTGCCCTGTTCAAACTTTTAAATAAATGCTTTGTTGACCAAGCAAGAACATGTGTACACACAAAATGGGGCTCTGTGTGGTGCACAGTGCATGATATGTCTCATTCATATACAAGTAAAGGGATTGGGGGGAAAGCTATAATGTACTTTTGATATGAAATAATCAGGTTTTAACACTAGAACGTCTGGGATTTCGATTATCCTTAAACATCCGCCAGTGTCATTTTGACACTGCACTATTAAACAATTGCATTTTCTGTAGGGTTTAATTTTGAGACTTTTTAACATTTCATTTAATTAAATATTATGACCCTTTATATTATAAAAAACTGCTACTAAACAAATTATTTAATCTTGTAAAATGAAATAAAGCAATAATATTAATAAATTAGAACAAGACAGCTTACCACCATCTGATTCATTCTTAGAAAGCTTTCGTGACAAATTATCAATTTCATCACGGCTTAGACCTTTTCTGCTCTGCACAAGGTTCGAAAATTGAATGAAATTTTTTTATGAGCAGATAAGCTAATGCTATCTAACAATACACTTAGACACAACAATTTTAGTATAATTGACTCATTTCTGCTATGAACCCTATAACACTGCATTCAAGGTCAAATAAATGTGCTATAGTACTTTGGGGCGTTTGTTTTACTAATGGTATCTACTGAGTAAACTATCTTTTGTTGAACATCAGCTATTTATAATGATAAATTGCCCTGTTGTCGAAATGACACCAGCGAGCATTCTAGGTATGTTTAGTTGTAAAATCTCTCCTAATTAACCTAGAGCCACAAAACTTTTTCTGTGTAATCACCATGGAAAATGATTAAAAGTTATGAAAAACTTTCACATTCCCTGCAAAACTTTAGAAACTAAACAGGCCCTGATGTCCATTCATCACCGACGGATGTTCTAGTGTGAAAGAAATATAGAACTATTTCTTGACAAGTGTGATTTTTAGTATTAACAAAGCTTTTCGGCATGTTCTTGTAAGTATGGCTATAGGGACAGGATATAATCATAAATCAGGATTAATCATAATTAGTGTTCAATAATCATAAATTAGCCTTAGAACCAAAACATCTCTTTTAAATCTCTTCAATGTCTGCAATGGGCAGTACTGACCTATGGCACGTGTGCCCTTTGTGGCATGCAGGTACAATTCTTATTGGCACTCTACAAAGTTATGTAAAGACAAATCACCTTGTCTCTCCTCTCAGCGCCCCACCCATTTTTTTCCCTTTCATTTAATTAGTCGTGCCAATACATGAGTATTAAGTAGGATTTCAGTCAAAAGTAGAATTTAGTTTGATGCACTTTGTATGCTATATATTACTTTTAACTTTACAACTCTTTCTTAGTTTTATTGTGAGAACTTGTATCTTTTTTGTTTAATTATTGTGACAATTCATACCTATATATTTCATCAAATGACCTCTAGAAGAAATCTTGATGTTCGCAGTTTTCAAAACTTTTAAACGAATAAATATGGATTCTTATAGCAAAATGATCAGGCTGTATGTGTGTTATATTGCAAAACCATCATATGTCACACTTCAAATGTACTAAGGCATGTGAAGTTATAAAATTGGCTGTTACTGGATATCAGAAACAAGTTACATTTTTTTGTCAAACAATTGGAATCAATTCTAAAGTGACTGAATGTAGTTTCATAATTGCACATTGTGTAGCTGCCAAAGCCAAACCTTTCACAAATGGCACATTTTTAAAAAGTATTGTGTTGCTCAACTATTTACCAGATCTGCAAACAATATTATCCCAAATTCAAGAAATACCAGCTTCTGCAGGAACTATTGAAAGACAGAATAACTCAAATGACAGAAAGTGTAAAACAGAATTCTGGATTCCAAGAAATTGTTACAGTATCAGGTATTTTTAGCTGTTCACTGCTTTATGTACAGACAGCATTTAGCAGTAAAAAACTTCAGCAACTCAGCGGCAGTAATGTTAGTTTCTCTTGATAGTACCGATGTGAATGGTGTTGTCTATCCTGCAGTAATTGCACAATATTGTGATAATGGAGAATTACTCAGCTTGATTCCCCTGTATGGAACAACTAAGGACAGGATATTCTTTCTTCATTTATAAATTATTTTGGAAGTAGCAACATTAATAACAGTAAAATATTTTGAGTAACTACTGAGGGGTGTTTGTGCAATGGTTAGCAAGGAAAGAGGATTTGTCAAACATCTTGAAAATAATATTGGAAGTAGTATTGAACTTCTGTTGCATCAGGAAAGTTTAGATGCCAAAATTTGGACACAGTGCTTAATTTTTGTAATGAAAACTGTTGTTAAATAATTCATTTCATAGTGTCTCGTTCTTCATTGGTATACAAGCAATTTGAATCTCTTTTAGAAGAAATGGAAAGTGAATATGTGGATCTACCTTTATAAGCCATGTCCATTGGCTTAGTCGAGGTAATGTTTTGAATAAGTCTGTGTCATGATGGAACACATAAAGTTTTCCTTAATGAGGAAGAACATTTCCAAGGATTGAATGATAAAGAATAGTTATGTTAATCAATGTTTTTGATTGATACAACTAAATACTTGATTGTGGAGGATTGCACTTCGATTGCAAGAAAAAGGACAAACAATATTAGGAACTTTTTGAATACTGAAAAGGCTTTGCTACAAAATTAAATATATTTTTTTGTGATATTAAAACTAGCACCTACAAATATTTCCTAAATGCAAATTTTGCACTTACAAATAATCAACCGTAGATGAAGATGAACTTATTTTCAGCACTCAATTATTGTTGTATACTTTATTAAACTGCAATTGGCAATACTAGTCGAATTCAGAGAAAGTAAACAGAACTTGAAAACATGGCGATGCTTCAAATGTGTCGAATTTGAACTGTTATCTAGGACGATAATTCACCCCACCTTCTGATTTGAACTATTTATCTTTTTGTGTGTGTCTGTCCAAGTCATTAATAAACTGTTGTAAAATATTGAAGCTCTCACAATCCTAATGAAAACCTTTTAGACAGAACAGAACCCATGTTGAAGCACTTAAGGAAGAATTTTCTGAAAGATGCAAAGACTTTGAAGTTTGTATGCATATATTTTCCTTCTTAATAAAGCCAGATTTAACTGACCCATTAATAATCACATCCTATTTGTCAATTTTTGAGTGGATGGAGGTTAATACTTTTTAAACAGAACTTATTGAACTAACATCTACAGAATTATTGAAAGCAAAATATAGGGAATAACGAAACAATTCTGGAAGATAACCCTAATGATAAATAGACAGCCATTTTAAATTGCTGGATGTCATTGCCAGAGATATTTGATTGTTTGAAGAAAATTGCATGCATTCTGCTTTTCGTTCTACATGTCCATGCAAACAAATCTTTTCTCTTATGGAAAAATATTTTGAGCTCACAAAGAAGTTGTTCTGAATGTTCAGTTAACAACTGAACATTCAGAATCATGTGTCACACTGAAAGAATGTAAATTATATCTCTGAAATTGTGATATTAAGTAGACCGGTATAGGGACAAGGTAATTAATTAATTAAAAATCAAATAGGAAAAATGAGTAACGACCAACGTTTAGATGATGGAATGAGGTGGGGAATCGTGGTAGGCTAGAAGCAGGCCAGTCTCATATCCAGATTTTCACAGAATTCAATTTAAACTCCAGCATCATGTCAAACTTATGGAAACAGTTTAAGAATACTGGATCCGTCTAGAGAAAGTCTGGGCAAGGTCGTCCAAGAGCCTTGACGGCCAGAGAAGATCACCATTTGTCCATTACAGCGAGACATAACAGGGATGATACAGCTTCTCAGGTCTTTCATGAGTTGTATGCAGCCACGATGTCCCGAGTTTCAAGGATTACTATATCCAAAAGATTTCAGGAGAGAGGGTTGTTTGCATCCCGCTCAGTTCTGCGAACAGGAGAGTCCACCTAAAATGATGCAGAAATCATACAGATTGGAACATGAATCATTGGGTGACCATTCTCTTCTCTGATGAGTCTCGGTTCACCCTATTCAGTGACTTTTGCCATACTTTCATATAGAGAGAACCATGAACCTGCTTCTTGCTCTCCAATATCCGAGAAATTGATCATTACAGCAGCAGAGGCATGATAATCTGGGCAAGCATCATATTGGATGACCGCTCACACCTCTATGTCTTTGATAGAGGCACTGCAACTCTTAAGAGGTATAATGAAGCTCTATATTCACCTTTTCAGGGGTCCAATTGGTCCTAATTTTCTTTTAATAGATGATAACGTGAGGTCACAAAGAGCTCATCTGGTCGACGAATTTCTGGAAAGTGAGGATATTAGCTAGATGTATTGGCCAGCCAAATAGATTTCCAGACTTCAATCCTATGGAACATGAGCTAGCCTCTGCTACAGCTATAAAAAAAAAAAATAGCTGTATCAGAGTGCAGCCAGTAGAGAAAGACAGCCAAGATGTTAACATAGTAATAAGTTTATTAAGCGTCATTAAAAACCGAGCATAACTTTTATTAAACTTATAAATTCTAGTCAAAATGTAATTATTGCTGGAGATATGAATGCTCGTCATAAAGATTGGCATGATTCAAGATCAAACACTTTTGGATTTAAACTCAAAAATATTATAAGCAGAACTACAGGTGCTAGGATTGTAGCACCGTACACCCCTACGCACATAAACCCTAGGTCCCGGCCGGGGGCTAGGGATTCTATTATTGATCTTGCAATCCTCAAAAATATTCCCTTCAATTATGATATAAGAGTCATTAATGATCTGAGTTCAGATCATTTACCGGTCATTTTGACTCTTAATACAAACTCTGCATTTTTGAAATTACCAGAGCAACTCTCTACCAATTGGGAGAACTTTAAATTTATTTTAAATTCAAAACCCCTCCCTATTCCAAACACCTCCAGCAATGAAGATATTGAAAATTCTATAGAACAAATTGGTGTAACTATTTCCGAGGCACTTGTGGCGGCCTCAAAACCAAAATTTAAACCTCCTCCTCTTAGACTCCCTATAGAAATCAGAACCAAAATTCGTCGCAAAAATTATGTACGGAGAGTCTGGCAAAGATGTAGGAATCCGGCTCTTAAATCTGAACTCCGTGCACTCAGCAATGAGATTAAACGAGAAATCCAACACTTTTCCCAGGAAAGATGGGAAAAACACATTGAAGGCCTCTCGCCTGATACAAACACCCTTTGGAGGGAAACCTCCCGACTCAAAAAGCCTTTTCACACCATTCCGCCCCTGAAGGGCGCCCTTGGCAGTGTTGCTGTAGCTCCTATTGAAAAGGCGGAAGTTATAGCTGATAGCCTTCAAAAACAATTCGAACCAAATGAAGACGAGAATCCCAGATTCTCAGCTCACACTAAACGTGAAGTCCAAAGGTTTTTGGCCTCCCCCACATGCCTAGACCTGGAACCAGTCCAGGCTAGCGAAATTTTGGACTTTATACATAAAACAAAAATTAAGAAGGCTCTGGGATTGGATTTAATTTCATACCGCATCCTTAAAAACCTCCCTCTTAAATTTATTTTCCTGTTTACGCTGCTCTTTAACTTTTTAATGGAGAACTGCCACTTCCCTAAGGCTTGGAAGATCGCCGTGGTGGTCCCCATTCTCAAGTCGGATGATTCTAAACCTCAAAATTATCGCCCCATATCGTTACTCAGCTCGCTGAGCAAAGCATACGAATTTGTTATTTTGAATCGCCTGGACCAGTTCTGCAATTCCAGAAATATTGTTATTCCAGAGCAGCATGTTTTTGTTCCAAAGTGCTCTACAGTAACACAGTTACTTAGAGTTACTGAGACGGTCCAGCACGGCTTTTCCAATAATAAGGCCACGGGTATGCTTTTTATCGATATTGCCAAAGCTTTTGATAAAATTTGGCACGATGGGCTTATTTCCAAGATGATGCGACTTGGAATTTCGGACCAACTTATCAAAATTATTCACTCGTTCCTTGACTCTCGTAGTTTTCGGGTTCGAGTCGAAAATGCAGTCTCCTCCCCCCATCCAATCCTAAGTGGAGTCCCCCAGGGATCGATTTTAAGTCCAAGAATTTTTTCTTTGTACGTAAATGACATCCCGAAGGCTTCCAACATTCATTTGGCGATGTACGCCGATGACACTGCCATTATGTCCCAAGACATCTGCAATCGGAAAATTATTGAAAGATTGCAGAGGTACATATCTCGTTTACAGCTCTGGCTCATTTAACTGGAAAATTAAAGTTAATGCATCCAAAAGCGCTTGCCTCCTCTTTACGAAACAACGGTGCATTGGCAATTTGTCAGCAGTCACCATTTTCGATCAACCTGTCCCCTGGGTTACTGAATACAAGTACCTAGGGTTGGTTTTAGACGCAAAATTAACATTTTCCCACCATATCCGAAAACCTATCAAAAGGCTATCGGAATGAGCAGATTGCTCACACGCTTGATTTCTCGTAAGAGCAAGCTGGCGACCAGGCACAAAATTTTGCTCTACAAGTCGATCTTAAGACCGATCATGTTGTATGCGTCGCCTATTTGGGCGTCTGCGGCGACCACCGATCTGAAACGACTGCACGTCTTTCAAAACATCCACCTTAGGAAAATGTTAAATGCTCCCTGGTTTGTTCGGAACGAAGTCCTGCATAACGACCTTAAAATTGAAACAATTCTAGAGTTCATCAAAAAACAATCTTTTAATTTCTTTAATAGGATCCCTGAAATACCTAATGCACTGCTTCAACAACTCCCCGCGTATGATACATCTTCGCAAAAAAGACAGAGAGCCGCGCTCGGACATTCATATGTCCATTTCCCAGCCTTAAAAAGGCTGCGAGCGCATTGAAGTAATGCATCAGTGATATCCTGCTTTTTCCAAATTCAGGACTTCCCCTCGATAAGTGGCAATGCCCAATGGTCAAAATGGACCTCACGTAACACTGTCGAGCACTCTCAAAATTTTTAAAATCTTTTATTCTAGAAAATTAGACACTTTTTAAATTTTAACTGCATTTTCCTAAGATTCATAACTTTTCTCATCACCAGATGTCGCTAATAGCGCTCATTTCGGCTTAATTCTTGTTTTTCAAACTCATCTCCTCGCGTTTTAAATTTCTAATTGCATATTTCTTTAAATTGGTTTCGGTACAGCATTTCTTTTTATTTCAATTTAATTTATTAGCTAAATTTTTCTTTTTATAACCTCTCAAAACCCCACGGACAACAGTTTCTCGAAGCCGTTTTTCGTCTTCGAACTGAAGTCCCGCCCCTAACCTAGACCCCGCTCACCGCTATGTATGCTTCTTAGCTTCCCTTGCTACGGCATCCAATAGCAGTGCACGCCCTCGTAATTTTAATTTCCAACTAGTTTCGGCAGTTGCCTCACTCTGTCAAACACCCAGGTGCTTGTTGCCTTGATCCTAATTATGATAGCAACTTAAATTACGATAAAACTTTAACTAATTATGCTCTTTAAATTTATAAATTATGATGAGAGGGTAAGTTTAATATTTTTAAATAGGAACCTCGTAACTTTAGCCGTTACCGTTACCGAGCATAACTTGCTCTGAAAATAAAAGCATAAACATCAACTTTTCAGATGCTAGCACACACACTACTGAAAAATGTTCATCACACGTCTACTTACACGTGCTGAATAAAACATCCAATCAAAAGATACACGTGCCAGCAACCGGATGATTACATCATCGCGTAATTTGCATATTTTCACAGGTCGTGATTCACAATCACCGTGAAGTAATGAGAATAAGAGGCAGGGAATTTATGAGAATAAACTGATGTATTTATGATTGAATCCAGGTAATTTTGGCAGCAGATGATAAAACTACGTTAACAGAATATGTGTGGGATACTCTAGGGAGGGCAATTCGCAAGCTCCTTCTGAGAACCATCCTAGACCTGAAAACAGCTTTGCTGAACGAGTGGGACCAATTGCCACAGGAACTCGTAAACTCTCTAATTTCGAGCATAAAATCACGGTGAGAGACCTATATATCTATAAAATATATATACTCTCTATTAACTTTTTTTGTTGTTGTTGTTCTATTCTGCAACTGCTGTTTCATACCTTGCGACTTTAACCCTCTGGCTGATCATCCCGCGATTTTCGCGGGCATGTGTTTTTCTTCCTTTATTGATGAGCGCATCCCGCTTTTTCCCCGTTTAACCACCGAAATAAATTATATACAGTATTAGACATGCAATATACGTTTTGGCCAACAGATGCCTTTCATTGTCCACTAAATTTCGGCATTTGAAGGCACATGGTTTTATAACTCAAACTTCACTTTTTGCAATGTTTTTCTTATCAGAAATGGCTGCTAGAAAACGTTCAGCGATTGGCACAGTGTATATTCCCGATGACTTATCAGATTCTGAAAGCGATTTTAGTTTTGATAGTGATATAGATTTTTTGGACGTATAGCAATGAATGTGATCGTGATTCAATAAACTTGCAAAGCATTAGCCAGTGGTGCAAAATTGATATGAAGAATATTCCTCCTCCTCTACCTCCAGCTTCTTTTCATGGAAATCCGGGAATTACTGTGAATATAGTTAACAATGCAATTACATTGAATTATTTTGAACTTTTTTTTTATGATAAAATATTACGAATGATAGTCCGAGAAACCAATAGATACGCTGAACAATATATCCAAAATACAGTTTGTAAAGAGGGATCACGCTGGAAAAAATGGACAGAAACAAATGTTGAAGAACTAAGACTATTTTTTGCAATTTTGTTACTCCAAGGAGTCATAAAGAAGCCAGAACAAGAGCATTATTGGTCTAAGTGTCAAATATTATCCACACCAATTTTTGGGAAAGTAATTAAAAGAAATAGGTTTTTATTGCTCATGTAGTTTCTTCATTTTACTAATAATGAGGAATTTAATAAAGACCGACGCCCATGGCCGAAATTGAATAAAATTTATGATCTAATGGAACATCTTCAACGCAAATTTCGAGAAGTTTATATACCAGGGGGAAATCTTAGTTTAGATGAGAGTTTGATGCAGTTCAAAGGCAAGCAAGCTCATGTGGAAAATGTTTATTGCCAAAAAAAGAGCAAGATTTGGCTTGAAGTTTTTCGTTCTTTGTGAAACAGAAAGTGGATACATTTCAGATTTCTTCACATACACAGGTCATGGAACAGAGTATAATCCGAAATACAGTCAATATCCTATTTCCACCAAAATTGTTTTACACTTGATGGATCGATTCCTGGGAAAAGGTTATGTCACTATTGATAATTTTTATGTCTCCACAGCTTGCTGACAACTTATTTACAGAAAAGACGGACACTTATGGGACATTGAATAAAACCAGAAAAGACTTTCCTGTCATTTTTTTCAAAAGAGAAAGTCCCCCAGGGTGAAATTGTTGCTTATCAAATAGGTAAAGTTATGGCCCTGAAGTGGCAGGACAAGAAGAGTGTCTGCCTTATGAGTACTATTCATGATGCAAGCTCTTATTAAAACGTTTTTCTGAATTTCACTTGGTGTGTGTATCAGTGTGTCATCAAATTTTCTATCGTTAAATTAACCAACTTCCCTTCAAGCTAGAGCTCTGAAATTTTTTGAATCATTCTTACTTGCCTAACAATGCAATATTTAGATATTTGTGACCAGTTTTAACTAATATTTCAATAATTTTTCTTAATAAACTTTGCCACTATATAAAAATGTTGGTTTTTATCTCGAATTATTTAGTGACATGCAAATCTAAAAAGACTGTTATGAAACCAGTTGTTGTTAGTGACTATAATAATACAATGGGTGGCGTCAATTTATGCGACCAAGAAATGTCCTACTACCCTACGCTCCGAAAACAACAGAGGAAGTATTATATCAAAATTTTCAGGCAGTTTTTAGATCAATCATTGTGGAATGTCTATGTGCTTTACAAAAAGCTAAACCCGACAATAAATATAAAGCTTTTGGAATTTCAAATGGTTTAAGATGGTATCCAAAAGTATTCTGATAGAGGTAAAAGCGGCTGTCCTGGAAGACCGAGTTCTACTCCAAACGCTTTGAGGTTGATAGCTCGTCATTTTGCAAGCGACATACCATCTAACCCCATAAAAAGAGAGCATCGAAGACAGTGTGCTGTTTTCTGTTCAAGAAAAGATGCAAATGGGGGGGGGGGGATTCGCAAAGAAACACGAATCTGGTGCAAAGACTGTGAAGTTGGACTTTGCCTTGAACCCTGTTTCGAACTCTATCATACTAAACTGTATTTCTAAGGTATTTTTTTTCTCAGTGCTTTATATTTTCTTAAATTTTATACATTGCACTTTTTTATGTTATGAAATAAATAGAAATTAACTATTATTCAATTGAAATTTATTAAAAAAAATTTTTTTTGGTGATAACATCTGAAATTGGTTTTTCTGGCAACTTAGTTTCTGATGAAAAAAAATCTATATAAAAAAACTCTTTTCTAGAAAGAAAAAAAATGCATTTTTCAATTCTCCAATATATTAAGATTTAAAATATGCAACAACAAAAAAACATACACAAATTTTGAAGCAATTTCGGTCCACAAATTGAGCAGTCAGAGGGTTAATGAATGTTACGCATGTATATTATAACTGTTGAATGGTTAGTTTTTTTGTATTATAACACATGGATCAATAAGTCCCGAGACTGTGCAGTCGTTTTTTTGCGATTTCCTACTTCAAACGCACCAGCAAGTCAGTATAATAATCACTGTTGATCGATTTACCTTTTTCGAGGTAGTCAATGAAAATCACGCCATGCGTATCCCAAAAAACTGACGCCATGACTTTGCCAGCTGACTGCTGCGTTTTCGGACGGCTTTCGCCAGCTGTGCGCCACTCAGATGACTGCCGCTTCGACTCTGGAGTGTAGTGATGTATCCATGTTTCGTCCATGGTCACGTAACGACGCAAGAAATCTTTTTTGTTGCGAGTAAATAGCGATAAACAGCTTTCTGAATCATCGACTCGTTGCTGTTTTTGTTCCATCGAAAGCAATCGCGGCACCCACTTGGAAAAAACCTTTTTCATGAAGGATAGTAAATACACTTCCATATGATATCTGTGTCATCTCAGCACTTTACGATCTTTCATTATAATTTTTGTCACTTCACTCACATTTTCCGGTGTAACGGCTTCCACAGGTCTACCCGAGCGTTCCGCGTCATTTGTGTCGGTACGACCACGTTTAAACTCGGCAAACCACCGACAAATCGTTGCTTTTGATGGACAAGAGTCCGGGTAACATTTTTCAATCCATTGTTTCGCTTGCACGGTGTTTTTACCCATTAAAAAACAATGTTTTATCAGAACACGAAACTCGGTTTTTTCCATTTTTTAAACAAACTACAAAACGACTTTACTCCAACCTCGATAAGTCAGCTGTTTCTGGTCCGATCGACTTAAAATTTTGACACGTTTCAAGCAAAGGTTAGTACTCTAGAAAGACCTGGTTACTTGTTTACTACGAGCGCCATCTCTGGGTTAGTCTCGGAACTTATTGATCCATGTGTTATCAACCCTATGTACACACCAAATTTAATTAAAATCTGTCCAGTAGTTCTAGAGATAATCGACCAAATCGGAAAATTTTCTTAATTTTGAAAACCATTGTAGTAGTAATGTACAAATTTTTGATAATTGTTAATTATAAATAATATATATTTTAAATGTGTAATTTCATCCAGGGATATTTTAAATAACCTTTTTATTTCAACAATTATTTTTTTTAATGATTTATTTCTTGATTTTTCCTAACATAGTTATTGAAGAATTATAGAACTTCTATGCAAAATATTAAAATGTGCATTAAAATCATTGTATGGTGTGGAAGTAAGATACATGGCAGTAATGGCCATGAATTTTGGTCAGTAAGATACATGGCTTTGAACATGATTTAAAGTTGTGTTTTTACGAATAGTCTGTTATTAAACTCTCTTTTATAAAGTTAACTATACAAATACTAAAAATAATTTTATTTTAATGTATTCCATTTAAATTAGACATTCTGTTATTCATTATTTGTTAATTAAAACACTGGTTCTCATAATTATAAGGACTGCAGATATTTTATTTTAATAAAGCACAATGAAACCTATTGAAATCTGGATGGAATAAATATGATTTTTATTAAATATTACACATATAGACAATATTTATTGACTTATATCATTTTCTTTTAACAAAATTAAAATACAGTCAAAAAATAATTTTCAGCAAGGACATTGACAGTTAAATTTTTCTATAATATTTTTACAGTTGTTCTTTGAATTATTTTGTGGGTCCTGCTTTCATTGTGAGAGAATAAGCCACTCTGTCTGACATACTTTGAACAAAGTTTTTTAAGTATTCAGGATCATTTCCATCTCATGCTGCATACATGTTATTCAAGCTCTGCAAATGAATAATACAACTTCCAATTTGTGCACACTTTTCTTAACTAGATATGTCCAAACATTTTGCATATTTAGAGCTAGGGAATCAACTAGTCTCTCCAAAATATTGAAGTTTCTTACTGAAGATCAATTTTTTCGCTGCTTTAGAAATGCAAGAAGCTCCATCTTTTTGAAAAATAAAATTAGCCCTTAACATTTTTGAGAATGACGTGCCTCTAAGATGTTGAAATGAATGGTTTTACTAGGGGAGAGCTTTGTGTTGCTGAGCCTAACTTTAGAAAAAAAAGTTTAAGACTTAAATAATTTTCACACACAGAAGCACTATTGTAATTATTCCTAAGTTACACCGACAAAGTACATCAATAAACTTTAAAATGAAGGGGTAATTTTGTTGCATGGAGAAATGTAAAATCCTACATTGCATGATTCACGAACATAAAATGTCTTGCTTTTTTGTTGTAGCATAGTTTGTGAACAAATTACACAGCTTCTGCAGGATTTTTCACCCTTTGTGTTCATACAAAGGGTAGGAAAATACCTGCCGAATAATTGGATTAGTCAAAAACAGATTACTGACAGAACTTGTCAGTAATCTGTTTTTCTTCTCAATGATTTCTGCAATTCTCGAAAATTTGTTCATTTTAAATTGGAGAAATGGTCTGTCAATCCATCAGCTCCAAAAACAATTTTTTTGCACCATTTCACTAATTTTCTAAAACATAAAGATTGGGTCATAACTGCATCTGTTATATCTACACCACCCATGTTTTTGTTGTAATCTAGAATACAGGTTTTAAAATGTAACCATACTTTACAGTTTTCCTGCTAAATAAAGTCACTTTTCGCTCATGTTAGTAGCATAAAAACTTTCTTTTTTTGCCTTTGAAGGCATTGATATTCATATTGTCTTGTTGCATTACACCCAATTCATCCTTTTTCAGCTTCCTGAAAAGCCTTTGGACACTCCTTTTCTTGTTTTTAATACTGTTCCGCAAATATTCATTTTTACGGAATTTTGCAAGTGATGGGAAACCGAAAAAGTGATCTAAATATTAAGTATACCTTTTCTCACACTAGTCATTCATCAATGTTTCAAGTGATGCACATATGAGATACATATACCGAAAGAGTTAAAAGGTGAATAATGTGCTAAGAGCTACATAAGTAAGGTTCTTGGATACTTCTCACTATTCATATCACTGTGCTCAACAACTAATTCCATTTTGATGTTAACTGAAACTGTTCCCTTGATCATCAAAGATTTGCCCTTTAATACACCTGCTCCATCTGAATGTCTTTCTCTTTTCTGTGATCATGGGAATGAGTCAGAATCATCTGGTCCACCAAGATTAAAACGTTTCTCATCCGAAAATATAACATTTTTCCAGTCCACATTGTCAATCATCCACTTAAGCTTAATGTATTTTCATATCATTTTGTTTGTCAATTTATGCTGGTTTTTCATAAATTTTAACTTATTTTATAAAATCATTATTATTCAAAACATATTTAATTATTGGCTCCAAAACTTTCTTTAGTTTTGAAAGCAACTTAAGCAAAGAAAATTTTGAAGGCAATTTCAGCAGCAAATTTTGTGTAATGTATCTTCAGTCTCTGTGAAACAGCTTTGATTTTGTGCCAAACCATAAATTCCATGCTATCTACAGCAGTTTTAAATCTTCAAATTTTTTTAGCTATATGGCAAATTGATATTCCACATAAAATCTACAATTTTGCTCTTAATTTTCGTGAGCTCTCAAACCTTCTTCAGATAGGTACGGGAATCAAGACTTCGAGGCACACCCTAGTGATCTTTTACTTTCCTATAGGGTTTACTATCCTTGGTAAATGTGTGATGCGTCCTAGGATACTCGAGAAATCCTTCTGTATTTTCAGCCTTCTTATCAATTTTTTTTTAGACATCTAAATCACAGTTTCCCTTTGTTTTGATGCAGCATAGCTTTAGTTTAGTTTAGTTTTTATTAACGTCGCACTAGAAGCAACACGAGGGCTATTGGCGACGGACCTCGTAATTTTGAACCACGGTCAAGTGACGAGGACGACACCTGAGCTGGCACCCCCCTCTCCTAACATCCACACCACACCAACGGGAGGACTTTGGGCCCCGAACAGATTTAACGTGCATCAGCCCCGGCTATACGGCGGGTCTTTGGCGGCCAAGGATCGAACCCGCGACTGAACGAAAACCGCCGGCCGCTAGTCCACGACCTTGAACACTAGGCTACCGCGGCCCCGATGCAGCATAGCTACCGTATCTGGCTCTCTCTCTTGTGCCATTAAAACCCACAATCTCAATTCTTGTATGTTCTTTTCCTCTAGGCATTTTAACTAATGTTCAATCAAAAGAACATTGGAGTTCATATATGAATCAGATTTGGCCCACATTTCAAAAATTTGCTTAATGATCTGTAACTTACTCGGTGATATAAAATAAATCTTTACCACCTTATAATTGTGAGCATCTAAGAATGTAGGAAAAAATTATATTGTTTCTTTCTTTTTTTTTTCCATCAATTTTCATATTTTAACCTCTTAATCATTATGCTTGTATCTCATATGAACAGCTATTTTGATCAAATTTTGTTGCGCCTTATCTTGTATGGGCTACGTTTTTGCGATAAAATTCCTATTTTCATCATAACCTTATCATTTTTTTTCACACAGCTGCTTCATAGACAACAATGCAAAACTTGTAATTTGATTTTTCAACTACATGTAGAT
Organism: Nephila pilipes; assembly: GCA_019974015.1. NCBI lineage: Eukaryota > Metazoa > Arthropoda > Arachnida > Araneae > Nephilidae > Nephila > Nephila pilipes. The sequence continues at coordinate 906,328 of BMAW01051852.1, forward strand.
TTAAAATATTTTTTCTTTTGGAACATTTTTTGAAAGGATTGAATTTGGGTGCTTTTTTTTTTCTTTTTTCCCTCCCATGTTTAATTTTTGTGAAATGAGTTGCTTAAGTGATCCCTCATTTTTGGACCTTTCATCTCATACAGAATAAAAATTAAACTCTACCGGAGAATGGTCATTTAAAAAATATGCAAATAGAAAAAGAATTAAGAGAAATGTATAGATTACAATGTAGGACTACTTTAAACTTTATCATATGCAGAAAAATTATTGCATTTCTTAAAAAAAATTATAGCTATATATATATATTGAATAAATGGATCAGTTTGCAGATAATAGTGTACATTATTCTAAGCATTCATAAAAAAAAATTACATATTTCTTAAACGAACATGCAAGGAAAATCAAATATAATGTAAGAGGTTAAAAAGTAACAATTTTTTAATAAAACATGTTTTCCATGTTCTGATTCACAACTATTTTTACTCTGGTTTTTCAAAAACATCCACTGTCCCTATAGAGGGAGCATAAAATCATCTTTTAAATTTTGAACCTTTTTTTTTTCCCCAGTATGTTACAAATCAAGTTTAAAAAAAAGGTGTGCATCTTAATTTAAAAAAAATAATAAACATGCAATTTTGAACATATATTGATTTTATAGAACTTGAACAGAGTGGAGCAAGATAATTTAAAATGTGTTTAATTTCTTATTGGACTATTTTTAAATTTTTGCATCTCATGTTTAACTCTTGAAAGTTGCAAAATAATATATTTGTACACTTCTATACTATATTTATCTTTTTATTTTTAGCTACATTAATAAACTGACACAGTATCAGGACCATATTATCCAAACAGCTAACCAGACTGAAACCAGTAGCATGCACAGGAATTTTCTTTGGGGATTTCTCTTTTAAGGTTTAGAAATTTACTTGTTGAATGAAAAAAAAATGCTTTCAAAAATAGTTGGAGGCAGTCTTTTGTATATCCCTTTAGATGAAGTCCGTATGGATAAAATATGCCCTTTGCCCCCAAGAAGTTTTACTGGTTACATACATTTTAATTTGTTTATAAAGTGCAGAAAATATCCTGTAGCTTAGAGATTTGCCAAAATATTAATATAACCCTGCATAGTATCCATAGCAAATGTGATACAACTTAATAAAGTTTAAGATTCCTATGTGTTTAAAAAATTGATTTCTGATTCTAAAAATAAATGATGGAATGGATAATGAATGAAATCTAATTACTGTATTTATTCTTAAAAATACTTAATTTTTTTTTTATTTCATAAAGTAATATAAATAAAATTAACAATACAGTAAACTCCCCCTTCTCTCATTAATTTTTCAAAGGTGTAACTTTTCATAACAAAAATTTCTCATATTTAGAATAAGTTTTAAATAAGTTAGAAAAAATATCCAAATATGAAAATGCACACATTTATCATACCACATCCTGAGCATTTTGTAAATAAGTCATTTTTTACTTGTATATAAATTTATAAATATAAATTTAGAATTATAGTACGTTAGACAACTAGAGGAAGATATTTTTGAGAGAAAAAAAATTTCAAACTTGTAGAAAGCTGCATATTTTGTATTACACAAGTGTATGATAGTGAAGTTAAAATGTAATAATGTTAGTATATCTTTTGGATTGAAAAATGCTCCGAGTTTATAAGCACATTTTTGATTCATTTGAAGACAGTCTTAATTACATCTATTTTGTTTTCAATAATGTTTTGAGAAAATTCGATATATGTGAGGGAAAAAGCAAATTTAAATTACTGGATTTTGGGAAATCATCCCTAATTATATATATGTTCTCAAAATCCCATAATAACCAAGACAAGTGTTTCGGAATGTATTATGTGGCTGTAGTCTTGGCAAGCATTTCCACCGAGTCATGGATCTCCAAGTCCTGATTTAGCTCAATACCCACTGTGTAGCAGATCTGGTGCATATTAAATTTCTCAAGGCTCAAAGTTCTCATTTGTTCAAAATGTTGAAGTCCTTCACCAATAGTCCTTATCTTCCTACGAAATGCAACATTATAATAAAAGACAATGATCCAGCAATTGAGCAGCACAGGTTCAAAAATTCTTTAATTTAATTTGCATTAATCAAAATGTCAACCAAATACATGTCTCATTATTCAATTTACATGTATGTATTGATGCAAGAATGTCAGCATAAAAAAGGTTATTCTTGGCACGAAATGAACCAGCATCACACGGAACTTGAGCATTGATTATATATATTATACTATAATAGTTCATGTATATATTCAATAAATATATGCAAGATATTACTTTAATCGTTAATACAAAAAAAAAATCTTAATATTGAACAAATTTCTCAATACCTCCTGACATTTACCATTTGCAGCATCTTCTAACAAACTTCTTATTTAGATTAAATACTTCCCTTTCAGGGCTTTACTCAATTACATGACATGAATAATATCTAGAATGTAAGATGGTGAGATTCTTATCAAAATGACATAGAGAAATTTGTTTGACATTTGAACATGCTGTATAATAAATGTTTTCTGAATTCATTCACTAGTAGCTAGAAACGTGCACTTTTAAATTTAACAGAACAGATATATATTATAATATGCTACTTATATACATGGTATAAAAGTCCTTATCTATTTATTAAATAATAAATTAACTATGAAAAACCAATGATATTCTTATAGAGTTAACCACAAACATTCTATTCTAAATTTATTACTTGTAAAATACATAACTATACATGCAGTTTAGAGTTTTTAAATATTTCTTTTTTTTTTTCTTTATATATATGTCTTAATATCAACTCTGTATTATTGTTTGTACAATGGTCTTTTCCTTCATTTTAAGATTTATTTCAGTAACTGTCCTTGATACTTTATAAGAGGTTTATATGCTTTTATGGAAAACTTTTTCTCTTTCTTCTTTAAAATGAATTAGACAACTGATTATCATTGTCTCCCGATTGTGCATATAAAACTGTTTCCAAATTAGTTGAGGCATCTCAACCAATCTGAAATGTCAAGATTTAAATTACTAGAATAATGTTTATAATTCTGGTACAGTTTTAATGTAAAAGAAAAAAAAAAATGGAAGGATAATACAAATAAGTAAGAAATTATTCTCCATGGTATAAATTTTAAATATTGCTATTCTAAAATTATGTGGTTATTTCCCCCTCATTTAGGTTGCATTGTAGAAGACTTATCTTCAGGCTCAAAAAGAAAAAAGAAATTTTTGCAGCAAGTTATATAACACATGCAGTTTTAAGTCAAAATCATTTATTGTTTACATTTAAATTAGATGCAAATTTTTTTTTGTATTTTTTTAAAATTATGAACTAAACATCCATTTGTGTACTTAAGGTAAAAAGATGTTGTTTTATAAATAAAGACAAACTTTTATACTTTGTCACTATTAAAAATTAGTTTTTTTAAAAAAATTTACTATAAGTTTCACATCAATAAACTCAAATATAAATAGGTTGTAAATTTTCATGACATTTATTCAAAAAGAATTATATTTCTAATTTTATAAAAATTGACCATTTGATTAAGTTCTTATTGTGTAACATGTAAATTTATATTAATCTTTGTCTCTAATAAAAAAAAATATAGAATTTCATTATCAAATAAAGGAATTATTTATTGTTTGCATATAAAATACATTCAATGAATTCACCAAATGAAAATTCGTTTACTATGTAAAAGAACAAAAATTCTCAATATTGCAAATAACATGTTAAATCTTGCAAACATACGATACATATTTCATAAATTTCTACAAAGAAACATCTTCACTGTAATTCAAATTTTATAAAGATAATGAATTGCACATTTATGTACAGAAATTAAATTAGTGAATTGGTTACCATTAAAAACTCTCATAATTACAAATATTGTTTGGTTCAACCATCAACAGAAATCTGACAAACTTGGTTTATGAGTTTTTAAATGTTTTTTTCCCTTATTGAATTAAGCTTGTATAAAATATGAATTGCCAATTATTATAGAACATTAAAGTGAATATTTTTTTTTGTAAAAGAACTTGGAACCTTTAAAAAAAATACCTTATCCCCCCACTTTTGTTTTGTAAATATTTTAAATTTCAAAGGGAACTTCAATATTTTTCACCATTGGCATTTTAAAATTTAAACTTATAGTTTCTTCAGAAGCACATTAAATGAATCTCATTAAATTTTTTAAAATTCACAATTTTAATAACAAGCAATACACATTTGACAGATAAGTATGATTATTGTCTCCATACTTATCTGTAAAAGTGATAATATTGAAACTAAATAGTCAATCAGGTATTGGGAGTGCTACCGCCCTGAAAAGTTGCCAAATGTACATTACATCTTATCAAAATTAAAAAATAAGAGAAAACAAGTTAATAAAAATGCTTCTAAAAATACATTCAGTTAAAAGACTCAAATAATAATTTGTTCCTGAAAATCTTATTTGCAGATTTTTAAATATTTTGTAAAATATACGGTAACGGCTAACATTACGAGGTTCCTGTTTTAAAATTAAAAACATACCCTCTCATGAGAATTACTATTAAAAAGTGCATCATTTAATAAAATTTTAGCTTAATTGTAATCAACTATAATAATTGTGATCAAGGCAACAAGCGACTGGGCGTTCGGCAGAGTGAGGAACTGCCGAAACAAAGTTGGAAAGTAAAGTTACGAAAGCGCATTGCCATTGGACGCCGTAGCCAGTAAGCTAAGAAGCATATATAGCAATGGGCGGAGAGAGCGTTAAGGGGTGGGACTTCAGTTCGAAGGCGAAAACTGTCGTCCGCGGGTTTTTGAGAGGTTGTAACTAGATAAAAATGAAGTAAATAGAAATGCCATACCGAAACCAATTTAAAGAAAAATGCAGTTTAAAAGTTTGAGGGAAAATTTAAACGCGAGGAGATTGAGTTTGGAAAAAAAGAATTAACATGAATTGAGCTATACGCCACTAGCGACGCCTGGTGGTTAAAATTGGTTCTAACTTAGGAAAATGGAAAATAAAGTGTAAATAAACTTTTAAGAGCTTAAATCACTAAGATTTTGAAAGTGATCGACAGTGTTACGCGTGGTCCATTTTGACCATGGGACATTGCCACTTATCGATGTGAAGTCCTGAATTTAAAAATTAAGCAGGATATCACTAATGAATTGCTTCAATGTGCTCTCAGTCTTTTTTAAGACTGGGAAATGAATATAAGAGTGTTTGTAAAATATACTGCAAGAATTACATTAGTAATAAAAACTTGACCTTTTGAAAGAGCAAGTTCAATTGTGAAAATTGAACCTGTCACACATACTCAAAAATGAATGAACTACTTTAAATTATAAAGGCAATGAGAATTAAATGAAGAAATCGGTTAGAATGAAGTAATACATAAACTTTTTAAGAAAGTATGATGATTTAAGATCAAACAAAAAGTTGTAATTTAATCAGGTTTGGTTTTATTAGCATTGTTATTTTTTAACATTTAGCAATAGATCTCATAATTTAGAACTATGGCTAAATGATGAGGATGACACCCATGCTGATTGATATGCTTCCAATCTAAGTTGTATACTCCAATGCTGGAGCACTTTTTGGCTCAGCAACATGAAAAACTTATTATTCCTAAGCATTAAATTTCATCCTTGAAGTTCAAAGGCATCATGATAATAACTCTGCTTTCAATAAAAACATCAAATTCAGGTATAAGAATTCTACATCAAAGAATATTTTGATCTGCTAACTTTTCTTTTTTTTTTTGCAGAAAGTTAATGCATTTATTTGTATTAAAATCACTAAGGAATCAATTTTTAAAAATTATAGAAATTATTTGGTACACAAAGATATTCAATACTTGTGTCAAATCATATTACCCATGAACTATTATTTATAATGATTATAAAAATCTAAACAGTCTTCACTCCCAGTAATTTTTATAATAGAGATAAAGCATTCTATATCATTTGGTTAGAAAACCAACAGTAAATAATTTTTATACGATTAAAAAGTAACAAACATCTTTTTTTTTTTGTTTCAAGTCAATACAATAGCATTTCTCCTTAAAATAAACATTTTTGTTTATATAATACTTGAACAAAAATATGATGTATAGGAAATCAGTTTATTCTCAAAAAATGAATGTAAAAGGACATTTATTGGTAAAATTAAAAATTACCAAATTCTTGCTTAACAGCTTCAGCAATTTCTTCATCTACAGAACCAATGGTATCAGCATCACTACTTTCAGATGATTCTCTCTCTATATCTTTATCTATGGCTTCCCCATCAGGATCACACTTCCTACGCTTTTTCCATCCTCGTGGATAATCCCCTGAGGAAAGAGATTCCACACTTGAAGATGAAGAATCCGAAGATGCATTTTTTGAATCTTCATCATCAGATTCTTCACTATAACATGCATGAATTTCCCTTTCCATATCTTCAATATCTTCTTTAGAAAGGGAAAGTCCAGCTTCAACAAATATTCTTTCAGAGAAATCATCTTCCTCATTTTTAAGTTGTTCTTTTTCATTCAACTTCTTTTTTGAGCCATGTGTCCTTTTAAATCGAGATTTCATAACTGATGCATTGTTAAACCGATGTACACTGTTTTCATTCTCCCCACTTGTTGGTAGCTCTTTGGGTAATGGAAACAATTTTTCATCAACACGTTCCCATCGTTCTGCACAACAGAACAACCAATCTAACGTCACAATATGAATCTCATTTTGCCTTCTGGCTGCATTTACTTTTGCAGTGCCTGGTTTGGATGATATTACATGCGTAGTTCTTTTGCTTGATTTCTCAAAGTGTAAATCTTTAAAAACTCTGGCACCCATAGATTCTGCAAGTGTCCATATATGATGGTCTTCTGGGACACAATTTGTAGGAATAACACTACTAAAGACAATATTCACATTTTTTAAAATACCACTTCGCAGAGAGGGGACTATCTCTTTCAAATCAGGAATTGTTTTCACACCATCAGTATTAATTTTTTCAAGCAATGCGTAAAAAGTTTGATGAATTCTAATAAGTATTTCTTCTAAATATAACAGATAATCATCAGTTTCATTGATGACACAATATAAATCAGCAGTGCCTGAAGTCAAATCACTTGCATTTTCGGTCAATTCAGGATTATTATTTTCAACTTTATTTGACTCACTGGAGTTATTTTTGGTGCTTTCTTCTGAAATCTTTGAATCAACAGTTACATTAGAAGCATCTGATATTATACTAGAATTTTGAATTTCAGTTAGTTTTTCATTTAAATCTTTGTCAACATTAGAAATAACAGTAGAATTTATTATTACTGTTACATCAGTATTTGAGACAACTTTTGAAGCTTCTATTTCTTTTTGAGGAAATGTTAATTGTGCTTCTGATTTTACTGACTGTTCTTTAGTTTTTTTAGATGACTGTATTTCTGGTTTTATAGACTGATTCGGAAGAGATGATTGGTTTTGTTCAGGAGATTGTGATTTATTAGGAGAAAATGGAGATGAAACAACTGGTTTCTCAGACTGATCTTGTTTACGAATTTCAGAAAATGGTTGTGTTACTGGATTAGTTGATTGGTTTTGTTTAGAATTTTGAGCAAGCGATGTTTGTATTTTTGCAGATTGGTCTTTAGGATATTGAGAAGGTAAGGATGGTGGTGGGGCATTGATATCACCAGTGTTTCGAAAATAACTGTAAGGTTTCACTTGAATGACATTTGGTGAAAAATTCCAAACATCTTCTCGATCATCAATAATGCAGACCATATTATCTCCTCGTGGAAATAATCCCCTAGAAAGAGAAAAAAAACCTACTGGAACTAGATATTATAAAATTAGCACTCCAAATTTACTCTTAGATCAATTTGTAACACTTTTCAGACAGTACATAAAAAGTAAATGTTTTGCATTCAGATTAAGTGAAGTAAACGTGAATCGGAAACAAAAAATACATACAAAAATTTTAAGAAGGCATCAATAATTTTTGAAAATTGTTATATGTGTGAAAGTGCAAGTACATAAGATTTTCATGATTATGAATGTAAAATTAAGAGAAAACACTAGAAATATAAATATTGTAAATATTTGTATACATGCAGAAACTTTAAATGAGAATATATTTTTCTAAAATTCTAGAGGATTTTTAAGCTAACTCTTCTAAACTTTTGTTCAACAGAGCTTCTCATTTATAATTTTGAAGAAATATATATTTCTTTTTAAAACTTTATAGCTTATTAGCTGTTATCAGAGAACAATAAAGTGTTGAACAAATGCCTGAAAATCTAAGCATTTATGCAAGCTTTTCTAAATTTTGGAATACTATATACGTGATGAACGAATTGAAAAATTCATTGAATTGGTTTAATGGAATGCACACAAATTGTTAGTTAAAATGTAATTTGCAGGTTATGTAGGAAAAAGCTGTGCATATATTTGTTAACTTCTAATACTTGAAACGAGTTGATCAAAACTAAAATTGAAAATATTAGATTATTTATACATAATATATTTAATTATCATTGAAATTCTCTATTGATTGTTCATTAATTTAATGCTTAGAAGCAACAGAATGAGTAATTTTACACCACTGTCAAATGGTGAGGACAACATCAGTGTGGCCACCTCACACTCCTAACTTGTACACCACACTTCTGTGCAAGGAGTTTGAACCTCAGCTAATTTAATGTGCAGACAATGGATCTTTAGTGGAATCAAGACTAGAACCTATGACTCGATGGAAGCAACACCAGTCACTAGTTTTCGTCCATTACCACTAGGCTATTTTGGCCGCTTAAAGCACTCTCCAAATCTCCCTATTCCTTTTATTTTTAGAAACAAAATTTAAAGAATTTTAAACAAATTCATGATACAAAAACTTTTGAATGGCTTTAGAGAAAAATGAAGAGAATTGTTTCATGCATAGACAAAATACACACACAGCACAAAGAAATATTTGTATGATGTCCATCAAAAATATTAGAAGCAAATATCATATAAAATGTTTCTTTTTTTATATATACAATACCAAGAAACAATGTTTCATAAAGCAAATATTGCATTTTTTTAATTCAAGACATGTCTTCTCACTTTTCTCTCTTATTTTTTTATTATTATTATTATCAGCCTCCCTATTTACAAAAAAAAGGATAAAAAAATTCAATGATTAATTACAAATTTAATTATTCAGAAGCTTCTCTCTGTGTGTGTAAACCTATCAAACATATTTTGTGCAGTTTAGTTTTTCAAAATTTTTCTTCACATTTATAAATAACTTAAATGTTAGTTTATGAATGTTTTGTGTTTCATAAGGATGTATAATACAATATATCTTTTCTAGTTGCAATATATCCATCTTCATAAATTAGATGCAATGTCATTTCATAACAGTCAAAATTATAGTCCTCTGGATTTACAATTATTACTCTTGTTTGATTTATACATTAATAATAATAATGCAATTATATATATACATATATATTGAAGGTGACCAAAATAATTATTTCATAAGTAAAACTCATTTTTAAGTTTTTTGCTTATCAAACAAAATCATGATCTTTTTCAATTTCAGGATCAGTTTTTTCCGATTTTGAATGACCTTTGCTGCATAATTAATCACTAAAACATAATTTAATAATGAGATAATTTGCATAAAGTGAATCTTCAAGGATAATTTCCCCCTTAACTTTTTTCCCCAAAAAGGAATTTAATAATATATTCTTCATCCTTCATATCATCTGGATCACATTTGATGCCTACTAAATCATACAGATTACTAAAAAGTTTTGTAGAGTAAATTATGTCTGCTTCAAACACTAATAAGCCTTAATTTTAGTGGTTCACAATACAAAATTACTTCTAGGGGTGATTTTTATGAAAAGTACTTACACTTAATGTTTATATCACATAAAACTTACTTTAAGTTTCCTGTCTTTGAAGTAGCATCAAAGCATTCATCTCTAGATAAAATTCTATGGGAGAAAAATGTTCCTTTTGGATCAAGTATTTTAGCAATTTTGTGAGCATACAGTCTGGCACCAAAAGTACAGATATGTAATTCATAATATTTAGATATATTTTCTAAAAAAGTTTCAGTACCAGGACGTAGTTTTGTGTGATACCATGGGGTATGAGATCCATAAAGTTGAAAATGATAAACTTCCTGCAATACAAAAATCAGTACAAAATTATATAAAAGTAGAAAGTTATTTCTTTAAAATTTGTTTTTACCAAATACAAATTTATGACCTTATTTTAGGTGCTTTGCACATTACAACCTTAATGAAAATTAAAAGTTGAGATTGCCTATCTTAATAAACTTGTATCGCAATACAAATGTATCAGCTAAGCAGATAATTAGATTAAGAAAAGACAGTGACTATTTAGCATATAAAATTGTTTTGTAATGCATCAGCACAGTTTTTTTTTTTTTTTTTTTTTAATTTGAGTTCTGTTTAGACACTAAATTCAAATCATCATGTTCAATGTTTTATTCTCACAATGTTGTTCATTTCATTTCTAAATATTTTAAATTCCTTTGTTATTAATTTACTGAAACTTACTATTATTTTTGAATAATTATCTTGTAAATCTTTACTGCATTATTAATATTTGTTTATATGCATAGGATTTTTTTAATTCTCATTTATTATGGATGTATTAAAAAACAGAGTTAACAAAAAAGAATGAAAAGTTATTCTTTCAGTTTCTTGGAATCATTACATTTTCTCTCACAATGTAATATGTACATTTAATTCATTCCTATAAAAAAAATGTGTCACTTAAATGTTTCAATTAATTCTATAACAGAAGAAAATATAAACTTTCACAGAAATGTATTAACTTATTATAATAATATAATTAAAGTAATTTCATTAAGGTCATTTTAATGGTCATCATCTATATTTTAATTTTAGGCACTGCATTTTTTTAAAAAAAATTGATTGGCTAACTATTACAGGTAAAATAATCAAAAAAGAATTTTGCAACACACATTTCAAATCAATGCATATTGAAAACTTTCTCTACATAAAAGAGAAACTCCAAGAATAAAATGAAGGGGGTGGGGGGAATGCATTTGATTTCATATAGTCTGCACTTTATATCTCCAAATAAAATATTTTATTTCACCTTCCAACAAAATCAATACCCACTGTAATATTGCAATAAATCAACCACATCTATTCAACTGAAAAAATGTAGTTAACTTGATTTTCTAATAATAATTCTAAATTATACATAAAATCTTTTTTATCAATTTTTAACATTAATTTTAAAAAAACAATTTCATATTTGCTTAAAATTCTACCAAAATGCAGTTTCAGGTACTATAAATAAGTATTGCAATAAAAATTTTAATATTTATTTCTTTGCTTTATACAATAAAGTTATTCTATTATTTCATATATAAACATGAATACATTAGTTTACATTAATAATACATAATGAATTTTAGAATATTACTTTCAAAAATACTTTCATTTAGATAGCAGACTACAAAAAAATATTCAAACCCCATACAAAAAAAATATCAGAAATATATTTATTTTTTAAATTTGTAATTCAGAAACAATCACAATAAGAGTATGAAATACAAAACTATGAGAAAAAATAAGCAAAAAATGTTTCTTACTGGTAAATCTTCTGGTACATTATCATTTGTAGTATGAATTAAAGTTTGATCAAGATCAACTAAAAGAACAAGTTTTCTGTTTTTTAATAATCTGGTCTCATCATCTTTTCCCAACTCTTCAGCTTGCTTTAAAAAGAAACACAATACAATTTTATAAATCTAAACACAATTCTAAAATGTTTAAAAAAGTACCCTTTAACCACAAATAAAAGGATAAAAAAATTAAATTTTTACCTTAAGACTGACTTTTAATTCAGGAACTATGTGAACCATGCTGAATGTAGTTTCTGATGTTAGTTTTTCAAAATTATCTCTATCCAGGCTATAGGAAGGAAAGAAAATATGCATTCATTACAGAAAATTATTCCACAAATATAATTTTTATTACAAAATGAACAATTAATGCCTTATCAAAAGATGGAGTTTAATAAAATTTGGAAAAATTAAAACAAGCAAAATTTCAAAAAATTTTAATACTTTTTCCAATTCAAGAGATACTTAAAAATATGATATTTATTTCTAACTGAACTGAGTCACATTCATGCACTCAAATGTACCATAATTTTTCATAGTATAATAAGTTGTTTCACATGAAAATAAAATACTGATTCATCACATAGCATTAAAAATATAAGTACATATGTTCATAGAAAAGGAGATTGTCACTATTCATAATTTTACAAAAGAACAAAATATGAACTTTTATTTCTTTGTTTTAATGGGGGGGGGGGGGGTCGGGCCAGATTCTACAACACCTATTACTTAAATTCATTTAAGTCAGCTCTTTTTTTTTAAAAAAAAAATGGCATTTATGAATTATTGATCTAAATCAACACACTGATTAAACTGGTAGACATTGTGATCTTACCTCTCATAACTTAAAAGAATTTTACCACCAGAAAATGGAATTTTATTAAAAAATAATCTCACTGCTATGAAGGAGGTTATGTTGCATATGCAGATGAGAAAAACTTTTCTTTTAAAACTCCAAACATAATTAGAGCTTCTAATTACAAATAAATGTACATGAACTATACATTTAAATACGTACAAATTTAACAAAATTTATAAAAACCAACATTCTGGCCATTATTTAATCATAAAGAAAACATTTTAATAAAATATAATTCATATTCAAAATTTAAATTACTTTTAGATTTTTTACATGTTAATACAGATCAAAGCTTTTGTTATTCTTATGCATATAAAGTTAAATGGTTATGTCAAAAGCATGTCATGCAGTGAATACTTTTTTGCTTTTAAAATTTATTACAATTTTAAAGATTAAAAAAAAAAGGCAAATAAAGATAAATCACTCTTATATATATAAGAATTTACATATCATTTGAAAGTAATACTACCAGTTATGTGCATATATATTGTTGCAACCATTCGGGTGACCAAATTCAGTGCTAAATCCTTATATGAGAATCTCAAAGTTTCTTGAGATGCAGTGAAAATTCTAAAACATTCAATCCCTCGCTTTTCCAGACTATAAAAGACAGACAGCTGTTCTGCAGTCAGTTTAAGATTTGGTCAAGTGAATTCTGCGAACATGTGTACAGTTCATACGTTATTGTGATTGATTTACAAGAGTATATTTTTTTTCACATAACAGGTCAATTGAAAACTCCCCGACCTACCATAGTAAAACATATTTTTTTGGCAAAATTAGTTTTCTTATTCAACATAATTCCCTTCAAGGAAATACACTGATTATAGCAACCCTCCAACTTTTCGATACCATTTTTGTAGTACGATTTGTCCTTTGCTTCAAAATAGGCCTCAGTTTCGGCGATCACCTCTTCATTCGACGAAAATTTCTTTCCAGCGAGCATTCTTTTGCGATCTGAGAAAGGAAATAGTCGCTGGGGGCCAGATCTGCAGAATACGGTGGATGAGGAAGCAATTCGAAGCCCAATTCATGGATTTTTGCCATCGTTTTCACTGACTTGAGACACGGTGCATTGTCTTGGTGAAGCAGCACTTTCTTTTTCTTCAAATGCGGCCGTTTTTCGGCGATTTCGTCCTTCAAACGGTCCAATAACGATATGTAATAGTCGCTGCGGATGGTCCTTCCTTTTTCAAGGTAGTCAATGAAAATTATTCCATGTGCATCCCAAAATACAGACGCCATAACCTTGCCAGCCGACTGTAGCATTTTCCCACGGGTTCATCGTGTGCAGTCCACTCGGATGACTGTCGATTGGACTTCAGAGTGAAATGATGGAGCCATGTTTCATCCATTGTCACATATCGACGCAAAAACTCGGGTTTGTTACTGTTGGCCTGCCTCAGAGTAGGCCTTTGATAATTTAATTTAAATGCCACATCAACAGAGAAAGACATACTCTAATATTTAAAATTATACATTTATTTACACTATTATATTTACATATTTACAACACTAATAACATCACTTTCTAAACCGAAAGTTTGTGATGGTCTCATTCACCATAGCCAAAGTCCAAGACGAAGCAAACATTTCATTTGGCCATTCAAACAGCTGTCATACAGCATCCAAGAAGCCAGCAAGCTTCTATAACAGCCAAGGACTCTTTCACCATTAGCCAAGCATTCAAGAAGCAAGCCTTCAATCTACTAAGATCTCCATTATACATATACTCCGGAATTTGCATTCGACACCGTCAACTCCACAGTTAAGAATCGGCATCCAATGAAAAAGTAATTTCATATGACGTAACTGAAAATTACCGTCGAATGCAAATTCCCGATTCCATTGCCAGATGCGTGGGATGACGTTCATATCGGCAACACGCAATTCCAAAGCATTACCGCGATATGACAACAATTACGCTTGATCATCTTCAAACACTGCTCCGAATCATCAACTCGTCGTTGTTTTTGGTCAAAAGTGAGCTCGCGCGGCACCCACTTTGCACAGAGCTTTCTCATACCCAAATATTCGTGAATGATATGATGTACACATTCAGTTGATATCTTTAGAGTGTCTGCTATTTCATTCAATTTCAATTTACGGTCATTCAAAATCATTTTGTGGATTTTTTTAATGTTTTCGTCGGTAACAACCTCTTTTGGGCATCCACTGCGTTCACCGTCTTCGGTGCTCATTTCACCACGTCTAAACTTAACATACCAATCCTTGATGGTTGATTTTCCTGGGGCAGTGTCCGAAAACTCGGCATCAAGCCAAGTTTTTGCTTCAACTGTATTTTTCCCCTTCCAAAAGCAACATTTTATCAACACGCGAAATTCCTTTTTATCCATTTTTTCACAATAACAAAAGTTGCTTCACTCAAAATGCTATAATTCACAAACTAATGATCCGACAGCTGTCAAATTTATACACGCATCTTTTGAGGGTTAGGGCTAACTATAAAACATATGGATTTAATTATAGTAGCGCCATCTGTGTGTCAGGCCAGGGACCTTTTCAATTGACCTGTTATATGAATTTGTGTCAGTTAGCTGTAAATAATTGGCTGTAAATTAAATTTTAATCCAAGGAGCCTGCATCATCCTTAACACTGTCTTTTTACAAGTGAAAAATAGTTATAGGTACAACTATGTTATGATGTATAATAATTACTCAAATACTATTTTTAATAAAATTTGAAGTTAAATAGAATTATATTAATAATTTTTAATAATCTCCTCTTATCAAACATGGTGCACAAACAGAGCCTGAAATGCCATAAAAATAGTTTCTGAAATTACACAATTTATTTTCAATCTTTGAAACATCACATAATTTATACAAATTCCACCGTACGTCAGGGGTAGAGTGAGGGGAACTCTTAAACAAACATAGACAGCTAGTAAAATCAAAATGTTATTACAGCCACCTATACAATCAAATCTAATGAAAAGTTTAGATGTGTTCAGGCAAGTAATGTGCGATGTTAAAATGAAAGCACAGTGGTTGTAAAAGTGGAATATTTCAGAGAGGAAAAAAAAATTAAGTTGACTATCTACATAACAATACTAGTGCAATAAAGCAAGAGCAATCAATGTTTGATAGCATTTTTAAAAAATGGTGAAATGTGCTATATATAAACTGATTATCTGATTTGATGGTTTATTGTGCCCCAAATGGTGATATTCTACGTAAATTGAATTTTTGTGAACTGAAGACGTTTTATCCAGGATATTGATACCATATATGAACTGTGATTTAATATTGTGAATTTTACTTCCAAAGTATTGAGAGATATCGCATTCTTCAAGTGATAATTGACTCTGTATACATCGAAAAGGAGAATTTCCTTTTCAAAATGTCTGAACCAGTATTAAAACCAGCGAAAACTGTAAAGAAGGTTTTAAAAGCTAAAATTAAAATACTGTTGTAAATGTTAAGAATTTTGAAGTTAATGAGAGAAAAGGTATACAAATTTCTTATTAATGTAGAAGTATCATTATTGCTTATGTTGAGAAACAATTAATAATGTCATACTCAAATTCAACCAAGAGACTTGAAGTTTGCAGAGAAGGATATTTTTACGAGTTTAGATGATATTTATGAATTTATAAGGTTTGAGAGGAAGCAATTTTTCAATACAAAAATATAGTATTCCTAATTGGAAGAAAAACTTGGTTTGATGAATAAGCTTTAAATGAAGAGTATACTTTAAAATAAAAAAAAAAAAAAAAAAGCTTGGATAGCATTTATACATAAAGTAATAATAATCTTAATATAAAAATCTATTTAAAATGGCTCTGTATACATCGAAAAGGAGAATTTCTATTAAAGGATCCTGTATTTCTATTAAAGGATCTTGTATAGTTATCATTGAAAGTTTTATGATATCCCATCTTTTGCATACATAGGTTCATAGTTCTGTTTTGATTTATTTCAATTTGAATTTATTGTTGAGTAGCTATGTTTTCATTTGATATATAAGAGTCTAATTCAAACTTAAAAGTAAGTACAATAAATTGTGATTTAACATTAATCACATATACTGAATTTGTATGGAAATAGAAAATATATTATGATTATAAAAATGAAAAACATATGAAAACAATAAAAACTTTATACTAATAATTAAATGAGGGGAGGGGGCTTATGGACCTATGCCTGTGGACTTCAGGAAACAAATACATTGCAACTGTTTTATATTTATCCTCCAAATATTCTGATGCACTTCCCACTCCAAATTTGAGTTCTACAACCATAGTACATGCATTACTACAAAGAATATCCTGCACAAGTGCACTTATGACAGAATTTTTTGAAGCTGTATTAGACATCCCAAGAGCAATCCTGTTGAAAGAATGCACAGAACTTTGAAGTGAATACTTCAAGTGCTTTGCTTAGAATCTGGAACAGATTGGGAGATAATTTTACCACATACACTTTATGTTGAGGATAGTTACATACATAAGTTCTCGTTTTAGTCCAGCAGGATTAATTCATGGTCAAAACTTGAGGTCCCTTATGATATTACTATATGAGAACTTAACAGAGAAAAGTGAAGAAGAAAATAGTATAATCTTGAATGTTTTTGAACTATTAAATAGACTGAAAAATTACCAATAACTTGTGGTACAAAATATGTAAGAAGCTAAAAATAAACAAAAACTATGGTATGATACTAAAGCCAAAAAAGAGCAAATTCAAAGAGGATTATTTAGTTTCGATAATAGCTCCATCCAAACAAAATAAACTGTCAGTCAATGGGATTGGACTGGGAAAGGTTGTAAAACAGCTTTAGGACACCAATTGTGTTATCTATTATCCAGACGAGAATAAAACACAAGTTTATTAAGTGAATTTGCTACAGCATTACTTTCAAGAAGAAAACATTAACTTGATATGCTTGGGTAGGAACTGGAAAGATGATGAAGAAATTCTTAAACCTGAGTTAGAATTTAAAAGATTCTGAGTTATTGGAAATTTAGTAGGATATTCAATCAAATACTTAATTGCCTGAAAATCAGAAAGATGAATTAGGTCAACTAATTAGGAAATATTCTAAATCCTTTTCAACTGATTCTGAGTGCACACATTTGGATTGAACAAGACATCAAACAAGAGTTCAAGAATCCTATTTGTGCCAAACCTTATAAACTTTCACCATGACAATTTGAAATCTTAAAAGAAATAAAAAAAAATATGTTGAAGCTAAAAGTCATTGAACCAGGAAAATCTAATTTTACTTCTCTGTTGATACTGGTGAAAGTTTCAGGCAAAGGAATGATAATCTTGCCTTGATTATCCACATTTGAATACAGGATCCCCAAATTTTTTTCCTTCTCTAATATAGAAGAATTGATAGAAAATAACAATCTTGAACATGACAAGAGAGTACACACAGACACCTTTTCGTAAAAATCCCCAAAGGTATGCAGTTTTTGTGACTAACTTAGGCAAGTTCAGACCAGTATGTCTTTCTTTTGGTTTTGAATCCCTTATCATTTAAGTTAATTGAAGGCAACTTTAATAAAAAAAAACTGGGAAGAGTTTGCTGTGCCCTATTTGGATAATGTCACCATTTATTCCCAAACCTGGGAGGATCATTTAAAACATCTGGTAGAAATTTTTGCCTCACTTATATATAGTTCTGCAATGTTACACATAAAACCTTCAAGTGTCAATTTGCTTGAGCTTATGCAAAGTATATAAGAGATTGGTAGGCCAAGGTCAACGAATACCTTGTGAATTAAAAATAAAGTCAACAAGATTTCCCAATACCCACTGCTAAACTCAAGCTGAAGCTCTTTTGGGATTAGCTGGCAATTATCGCAGATATATTCCTGAATTTTCCATAATCGCAACCCAATAAGTTGCATTAAGTTGGTTAAACTTAATTGAGGGCATAAAATGTAAATAAACTGCAGACTGGAATAACTCATACCAAAATGCATTTGAGAATCTCAAAGATAAACTATATAAAAATCGTTTTTTTTTTTTAGTCCTGACTTTAAAAAAACCATTCGTAATCCAGTGTGATGCCTCAAACCTCAAAATTGGAGCAGTACTGTCTCAAGTTGCTGAAAATGAAGAACATCCCATCATGTTCCTAAGCAAAAACTTTTCACTGAAATGAGTACAGAACTACATAAAGAGAGCATGCAACCATTATTTTTGTAGTAAACTTGAAATGCTATCTTGATGGACACCAAAAGTTTTTCATACAAACTGATTCTATTCCATTGGTGTCATTGGAAAAAAATACTGGATCTAATCCAAGACATTAAAGACAATAGAATTCTACAAACATTTACCTATGAGATTGTTCATCCTAAAGGAAAACAACATCAGAATGCTGACAATTTGAGTCATTTTCCTTAAAATCTAATAAAACATATTTATAGTAGTATGTAGTATAAATGTAGGTAGTGTAAATGTTAGTAAGTAGGCTAAAAAAATTGAGCAAAATACATTTCTTTCATTCCATGCGTTTTATTTTTGCATCTTAATACTTGATATTTCTTTGTATTGTAATTATATTTAATTTTTTCCATGAAATTAGCTTAGTAGGAATAAATCTGGTGCATTTAATAGTTAAAGGTACTCACTTCAGATAGAACTAGTACTTGCACATTTCTTTTTAATGGCTATCTAATTTAGAAGATCTATAAACTGAACTAATCTTTCAAATTTATTATGTGTCTTTTCAAGTGTTTTAGATCAACATAAAAACTTTTTTCTAGAACTTCGCGAGAAGCTTTTTTCGGAATGGGAGGAACCAATTCGACAGTAGCAAAATCAATAGTTAACTCCCTACTAGCAGCAATAAAGCACCAAAATTTGCTGGCTGGAATTCCTGAGAAACTTGAGCGAATTTAGACATGATGAGATGAGACTCAATATATAGACAATTGGATCTGTAACTTTGAAGATTATGTAAAATAACTATGTTAACAATCATTCTGTGTATCCATGTATTTTGAGTTTATTTTGATGAAGCGTTTCACTAAAATAAGTGAAATAAACAGAATTCGTTAGTGCCAATTCTGATTTGTTAGGCACAAGAGCCCTCACAATAAAGTTACATCAAGTATTCATTGTAGATAGAGCAGTAAAAACCGTCGTTCTGCGATACATTTCACTAAGCAACCAAACAAAATTCAAAGAGATGTGGTTATGGCACCAGCAAATAATAATTTTTCTTTTAATTATGATTTTAAGACTCTTTCCTCAATCCAGCAACCTACTTGCCAAGAGCTGAATGTGATACCAATAAAAGCTAATCAAAATACTTGTGGATAAGAAAATTACATAATTTCAACATTTAGAGAAGAAAAAAAAAGAGAAAGCTATCACTTAAATATAAATACTCCTGACTTCATGCCTTAGAGTAACCCAAGACTTATGAATCATTTTAACAACACTCAGAAATTGATCACTTTTGAAAACTGTAAAATGTTATTTAATCCATGATGTTTGCAATAAGATTTGTAGCAATTAAAGAAGAATAAATATTTTTGTTTCAGGTTTCAATGCGCTTCAGTGCAAATTCACTCAATAGTTACTGCTTCAATTACTAATGAAGATAAAAGTTACATTAGAAGTCTAAACTTTTTAAGTCTCAAAAATTACAGCACATTTATTTATACCTTCAAAGAAATTTGAAGTTCACTTTAGTTATCTTTGTAACATAAAGTTAGCAGATAAAGACTTCAATATCCCAGAATGAGTGCATATGCTCCATAGTGTATAAGTATTTTATGAATTGTTACTATCCCAAATTTGTATTCAAAACAATAATTTGATTTTACAAAATATAGTCTTTGGTTTTGTCATGTTGGTTGCAATTCTCCAGGAAAAGAAAATAAAGTCCATAGCAGATTTATACAATAATTTAAATAATACTTTAAAAAAAATTATGCAAAATTGATTGGTTTTGTTTTATTAACATTGCACTAGCAGCAACACGAGAGCAATAGCAACAGACCTTATAATTTTAAATGTTGGTCAAGTGAAGAGGACGACATCTGACCTAGCACCCCTGCCAGCGGGAGGACTTTGAGCCTTAACGGATTTAATGTGCATCACCTCCCGCTTCATGCCAGGTCTTTAGTGGCATCAAGGCTCCAACCTACAACTTGACAGAAACAGCTGGCCGCAACCATGACCACTAAGCTACCACAGCCATCTATATGCAAAACTGAAAATTTTGAACTTGCGACTCCAAAAAATAAGGAGAATTTAATTTGTGAGCAACATTTTCAATAAAATTATGAGAGTTAACACTAGGAGATACAAAGTTAAAACGCCACTAAAAGAAGACCCAGCTTGCTTAGGTTGGTCTAGAGAAATTGCACTTCAAAAATTAGGTGTACTTTAGAAACACTTTCTTAGAGACATTGATTACTTAGATCTTTACTTAAACTTTAAAAATGAATAAAGTACCTTAGGATACATACATGAAATTAAGGAACAAGAAAATAAAGAGACCCTACTATACAATTTGTTTAAGAGTTTATCATCTAGAAAGTATAACTAGTCCACTTCGAGTTGCCTCTAATGCATCCATTTCAATAAATACAGGAGTTTTGCTCAACTCAATTCAGTATAAAAAAGGTGTAATTCAAGATGATATGTTCGCTATTAAATAATATTTAAGAAATATATGTATGTTTCTCAGCAGGTATCCAAAAGAAGTATACAATTATTTTAATGTTTCCATTTCAGAGAAAACTTTAAAAAACCCTCTGGGAAAACAAAATGGAGGATCTAGTGAAAATTAATGAACTTGCAAAAATTATGTGCAAGACTGAAAGTGCTCTTTTTTGCAAGTTTTATGAAGCAACTTGCAAATAGATGAATGTATGTAATTTGTTTTTAGATAATCATAAGCCAGCACATGTGGCTATATATACACTTGGAAATGGGTACAAATTTAACTTCTGCTGCAATTATAGTTACATTAAAGATTCATATCCAAAAAGAGAAAATGTAGTAAGCTGTATACAGACAACAGTAAGAACTTTATTGAAGCTAATGCAGAGCTCTTTAAACTGCTTAAGTAGATTTATCAACCAGATAACTTTCTGGTAGGATACAAAAGCTCTGAAGATATTGAATAGCTAATATCTACCTCCTCCAGTCCCTAATTTAGGGAGACTCTGATGAGTGGGTGACAAGTCATTTAAATGTTATTTTAAAAGAATAGCAAGAAACATAAATTCAACAAATGAAGAATTTATTAAATTAACTGTACAAGTTGGGGGGGATGTTAAATTCCTGACTATTAGTGATATTGACTGCTGACAAGGAGGATTTAAACCTTTTCAAAGGCTCAATTCCTCTTAAGGAGGTCAATTTCAACTGTAATTGAACCAGATTCAATGATCATTACTGAAAATAGGCTTATTCAACGGCAAAAAATTGCAAAATGATTTCAGAGCATTTGATGAAGATGGCATTTTGTACCACAATAGAGATCCAGTAGGAAATTCAAAAAAAATAATAATGTAAAAAAGAATACTTGATCATTTTAAAAATAGGATAATTTGTTACTATATTAATGGTCATTGAGCAGAATAATTTACCAAGGAAAGGATAAAAAAGAGTGGCGAAAATGAAAAGTTCCTTATGTTATTACTAATGATCTATCCAAAAAATTTGTATTCTTTATTGGAATAATTAACATAATTGTATTAGTAAAAATGTTTCTATGTGTATTATGAATATTTAAATTGTATGGGTTTGAAAATTTAATGTGACATTTATATTGAATGGTTTGCAATATTTCAAGGCCCTGGGGATGTTTGGGCAAGTGATGTCAGTGATATTAAAATGCACCCATATGCATAATTCCAATTTGTACATGTGACCACTGCTCAGCAATGGTTATGAGAATGAAATAAATCAGAATTGAAAAATGAGTCAATGAATTGAGTACCTACAAGTTGAATATGTCACATATATATTACAAAAATATACTATCAACAATATATCAAGAATAGAATAAACAAATATTAAGTTCTTTTTTTAAAAAAAAAAATATTTTTAAAAATTTGAGAGGCCACAAAAATAATGATTTAGTATAACAATCCAAATCTTGTCAACACAAATAATAATAATAATAAAAATGATAAAATAAAAAAAAAAAACTTACTCTCTAAGATCTGCTCCACATTCAGCACATAAATCTTTCATAATAACTGGATGAGTACACGGTTCAATTTTCAATAACTGAGCACTAAAAGAATTCAAAATGTTAGAGTAAATGCTGAAAATGTCAAATTTTATTGCAAAATATATAGTGAAATTGCATATATATATATTATTGTAATATATTGGGTTGGCAATTGTTTTGGCTTGGGGGCTACTTTGTGGAAGCAAAGAATAACTGTGGGTGTGCATCTTTTGGAATGATTGCAATCATTAGTTAACTTTGCATTTCAGAAAAGGTGTAAATTATACCAAAAAAATCAGTAAATATAAATTAAACAGTAAAAATTGCCTTCTGCATTGCATGTATGGGAAATATACCCAGTTTTCCCATGAACGATTTTATGTATGGGAAGGAAATCTTAGTTTAAGGCAGATTTTTTTTTTTTTACATTTTTGGCAGGCTGCATGTGGCTTGCGGGCCGCTATTTGACAACCCCTGCAATATGCCATTACATAAAACTTACTTTGTTTCAAACAGAGATACCTAAATGATCCTAAAAAAAGTAGTAAAATCAAATCATTTGAGATTTATTACTTTATAGGGTATAAAATTATTAATATTCATATTTAGTTATAAACTGATTTTGCAGTCTTTCATTAAAGGTTTATACTAGGTCTATTCAGGACACTCTGCCTTTCTTGCCTATGAAGCCACTTATTCCAACCTATTCTTCTATGAAAACCCTGTACTACACACACAGATTCCCCCCCCCCCATTTCTCCAAACTGCACTTCCCAGAGTATCACATTATCAAGGAACAAAGTTATTTTTTCAAAAAATAAAATTGTCCTTTCAAAACAAATGAGGCCTCTTTTCTTGGTTTCATTAATAACAATGAAATAAGATATTTTGTACCTTTGTTTCATAAACCAAGGAGGTAAGATGAAAAGACATTAAAAGAGATAGTATTTTTCTTGAGAATTTCCTGTTTTATTTCATAAAATAAAATGCTGAACAGGAAGCATGTAATGCATCCTCTTCCCAAAGTAATATGCTCCCTTCCTAAAGTAATATGCCCCCCCCCCCTAGTGAAAATTTGGGCAACTGAATTTTAAGAGACAAAATGTTTAAGTAATTTTCCTCAATAAACCTACGTATCACATTTTTTTTTTTTTTATTTAACTCAACACTTTTGCTTCAGCAGATTATTGCAGTCTTTTATTAAAAGTATAATTACTAAGCAGCTCCATAAGTGCTTCCACAAAGTGGCGCCCGAACCAAAACAATTGCCAACCTACTATATTACAATAATATATATATACATATATGCAAACATGCATAAAAAGAGCTTTTTATTCTCTTATAGATAATTTTAAAAATAACAAAATAAATATTTTAAGCTACAAAAGTAGAATCGAGGAAACAATCAAGTACCCATGTCAGAAAGGCAGCTGTGCTTGATGGATCTTAACATTCCATTCAATACTTTTAATTATATGAAGGCACAAATTCAATCTTTGTACGATTTGGAGAAGAATTATCTTTTTTGTAACTAAATGCATAATAATACTGAATTCTCATTCGACAAGGTGGGAGGAAGGGAAGGCAATTATAAATTTTTAATGATAGTCTGCAGTCCAGATTAAAGAAAACTGATCTTGCTTTGAAGTCAAAATTCTGCAAGATGATCACCATCCTGAAATTTCAGGAACAATTATCTAGAGACAAGGAATTTCCGAGGACAAAATATTCTCAAAACACTGAAAAGAAGTCCTTGTCAAAGACTCAAGGTGCTCACAGTAAACCTGTATACCACAAATGGAATTTTAATGTTTTCATGAAGATACAGCAACATTGGAAATTGGCTGAACAAATTGTGACCGAAATTCTGCTTCCACAAAGTAAGTTTGTTTAGAATGGCAGAAATATCAGATTTTATTGTGCTTAAATTAAGCTCGATTCGTCTCTCAGAGTTGCACCCTTCTCTCAATAAACTCAATCACAGATTTGAAAAGATTCCAGAACCTATTGAAGCAAGTGCCCTTGGAGAGCCAATGAACCTCTGTGGGTACAAGCAACCGATTGAATTCTTTATCGTTGTACTTACATGCCCGAAAAATTAATCACTGATAGTATTATTGTGAAATTTGTTCACAGCACAGATGGTTTATTGTAATGACTACAGCAGGGTTAGTGAAGTTTTTTGCTACTAAATGCTGTTTTTGAATCAAGCATATTAACAATTAAAATACCTAGAAACTCCCCCCTCCTCAAAAGGTAGATGAATCCACTGTTGCAGGATCCCCATTAGTGGCTACAGACATAATGTTCCCAAGAGGAATATTTTTCTCTTTAAAATAATCCTTGACAGTATTAAAAATGATTCACCTTTAGTGTTTGAAATCAAGCTTCTTGCAAAAAACAATTAATGTTTCCTCCCTTCGCAAGCAGAATGTATGCCAACAGTAAAGACTCATAACCTAGAAAGGTTGATTCATCAACTAGAAGAAAAAAAATCTGTGGACAACAAAAGTTTGTATTAAGCCTTCAAGCCTTCAACCTGTGGACTCCATGCCTTCAACCATTTTATCAATTTGCTGTCTCACTATACCGTTGCTTAATGAGGTATTTTTTATTACATTGGACACAAATGAATGGAGTAAAACTTTTTCTAAAACTTCCTTGACAGCCTGCAGTATCAACTCTTCACCAATGGCATGAATTTCCTTATATTTATTTATTAATTTTATATATTATAATAGGCTGTCAAACCATCGTCGCATTTGGTGATGAGGTTGTTAATAAACTTGACACTGATGGTGACTTTAGAAACTCTTCTCTGAAGCTAGCTAAAAACAACAAATCTTCATAAAGAGATACTATTTGCAGATGTTGCTGCAAACAAGGCAGTTCAATTGCCTCTATAGAAAACACTTTGTTAGAAAATAAACATATTCACAGTTGCAAGTTTGATGAAAATTTAACAAATCATCACAATGCACACAAATCTGAACTTAAAATACTTCTTTTAGTTAACCAACATCGCTTGCACCTACAAAATATGATGATGGATAGATACCAATTCTGAAAATTAATAATTCCCAATAAAGAACTAATAAATGCATGTGCCTAGCTGATTGGCCAAATAAAAAGAAACAGGAAGAGGGAAATAGAAAGGAAATGGATGAAAGCACAAGAAACAGGTCAAATCAAACATTAATACTGACATCCAAAGCAAGATCTGCAGTTATTTGATGTAAAGAGAATTCATCAATTGGCTTGGTTGAGTCAAGGAAAACAGCTGACACATGCACTATGCTGGTAGGGATCGGTCATGAGTGTCGAGTTTTTTAGGTTATTCTGCTCAAGAAGTGTCTCCTATCATTGTATTTCCTACCATTTTCACAATTAAGAGTGTTAAAGGTTATTTTGTGTCAATTAATAATGTAAACATCACACAAAATGAAACTGCACTTTACTCTGAATATCACAGTTGCGGTATACACTTATGTCATGATTAAGAAAAATGAATGAAATGAAACCACAACTCAAAAATAAACTGTAAGTGAAAAATGTTAAAAATATACTTACATTCACAAATATACTTTTATTTACTCACTTCATGAGTCCATATATATACTATTTGTACAAGTTTAAAAAAAAAAGGTACTTTTCCATTTCGCCGGCTCAAATCTTGCCAAGCAAATTTTATTGGTGACAACAAACAGTATAGACATATTCCGTTTGGCATCCGTTTTATTATTTTTTTACTTTTGATAATAAATCAAATGACAGAAGCAAATTTTATTTTTGCTGATAAAAATAATTACAGCAAAATGTACATCTCATTAAATCATAAAAATCTTATTTTTTCCTATCTGAACACTACATTACATATCTCTAGTTCTTCACAAATTTGATTTTTCACTAAGTGAATTGTTATTTGAATGAGAGAAGAATGTAAATACACCAAGATTTTGTTAGAATAAGGTTCATAAGTCTGTTAAAGGGAAAGAATTTAAGCACAATCAAGTTCACAGTAAGCAATTGGGTGGTCTGTATGGCGAAAGCACCAAGGAAATTCCAGCTATTTACAATGATATCTTACAGTATATTTTTTTAATGCATTTTATGTGCCACACCAGTAAAAATGCCACACAAAAGCTGAAAGTTTAAGTTTTAAACACTGCAGCATTTCTTTTGGAATTCAAGATATATTTCCGGTTATTACCCAAAAAATAAATCCATCTGTTGATTAAACCACATCAAAATTAGTTTTAAAAATGTTCTCTTATCCTCTACAACAATGAAAAGCATATGACTTTAGAATGAGTATAAATTTTAATAATTACTAATAAATAATACATTTAATTTGATGTTTTGATTGAATTGTTATCCAAAATCTTTTAAAATTTCCATCTGGAGCTTTTCAAAATAAATTTAGCAAAAAATTACGATCAAAATAGAAATAATAAAAAATCAATTACATATAGCTATTTATTTTTTAAAAACTTTTTCAGAAAGTAAAATAAAAAATAAAAAAAAAAGGATTGTCATTTAGATAAAAGTGAATTATCAGGTGCCTCTTGGCAACTTTCGGAAGAAAACACAAATTAGGAAAAGAGATTTCCAAAAAAAGTTGCGATACATAATGGATGATACTGTAAATGAAAAGTTAACCAAAACTTTACAGATTTAGACAGAGAAATCAGATCTAAATGTGAATGATAAGATAATACTTAAATAAATTATCATTAAATAATTATATTTACAAATTATGATAACATAATTTATAATATGGAAAATAAAAACTGTGAAGAAAAACTAAAATATAAAATTAATTTTAAAAAAAGAAAAATATTAAAGTTATATTTTAAAATATAAAAATTATGAATAAAATAAATTACTGCAAATAATAAATTATAGTTATATAGTTAAACAGATTTATAAATTATAATATTTATAAATATGTTTAACTAATTCTTATTCATAAATTATTATATATACTTATAAATAATTCTTATTCATAATTATTATGTAAAAATAATTGTAATTCATAAATAATATACTCATTAAAACAACATTTGTAATACATGAACTTCTACAATTAATAGGAATCTTATGCAAGAATTCGACAAAAATGCATCTACTTTTTTTAGTAGAGTTCTTTAATATGTGGGTAAACTTTTATTGTAGAATTCAAGAAAATTTATTTTCAGTTTTAGGTATTTTTTGCCACATGAGCTATGCAAGATACCAGTATAAAAGCTCCACACACCTGCATGGTCCATGTAGAGATATTTTTTTTTATAGAATACCACAAACCTTCAATGGAATTTTTGTGAGTTCCAGACTCAAGATCCTTGATGCAAACACAGTGGTTAGCAGAGATTTGATCCTCTAATGCATCACACTGAGAAGCAGCACGAAAGTTGTTGGCAACGGTCCTCGTAATTTGGAACCTAAGTCAAGAGACAAGGACGATACCTGCCTCGTCAAACTTCCACACCACACCAAAGGGAGGACTTTGAGCCTTGACAGATTTAAAGTGCATCTGCTCTGGCTACTAAGCAGATCTCTAGTTGCATCATGGTTGGAACCCTTAACTCGACGAAAATCACCGGCCTTTCTTCCGAAGTCACATCCAATCCTTTAATCCAGGGCTTCTTAAACTTTTGTCATTCACGACCCCATTTATGATTGCGAGTTTCTTGACGACCCCATACAAACCTTGACGACCCCATGCATGAATCATTGTTTAGCTGAAAGTTGCACGTGTGTACGCGCGCGCATTCCTCCCTTTGATTGTGTGTGATATTTAGAGGTGGCGGTCAGAGTGGGAAGTCAGCGGTGCGCGGTTTATTCAACATGTATGATACCGACAAACGCATTAACAATGTATAGCCAGAGTATAATAATAGCGATCATCGATCGTTTACTGCTGTCGGTGGAGATAGCTCAAAACCTTCACCAAATGCGCGTGTCTAGACGCTGCAAGTCCACTGTATTCCGCCAACTCTAGTGATGTTATAAAATGGTATATATAAATATTTGACATTAAAATCTCTCGCGACCGCTGAATTTTGCTACGCGACCCCAAATGGGGTCGCGACCCATAGTTTAAGAAGCCCTGCTTTAATCTAATGCACATTCATCCCTCTCTTTCCCTATTCCCATCTTACATTTCCTTTTTCTCAACCTAACACATATCATTCTTGCAAACCAAACATTCCTCTTTTTTCACAGTTAATTCTTTATCCAAGCACTATAGTGCAAAACATTCATTTTGCCCTTTTTTCCCAATCATAAGAAAATGAATTGTATTTTTCCAACATTTTTAAATCAATTTTACCAACATAACTACAAAACTAACAAACAATAATCCTAGATTTAACAAAATAAATAAATAAAAAGATAAAACGAAAGGAATATCTTATTCTAAAAGTGTAGTCCATTGTTTTTTAAAAAACATGCGCCATATTTAATGAATAGAAATCAAGAATAGAGAAAACGTGATGTATGCTAATTTTTTTCAAAAATAGAGATATCAGGGTCATCATAACTTAAATTGCCAATTTAAATTGTTATCACACCCAAAAGTTGCTAACCGTCAAGTGGACCCCACTTCTTCACTCAAGCCTACATTTATAATAAAACATTGTAACTTGCTTTAAAATGACATTTTAAAACTCTAAAGATGCTAAATGGTTGAATACCAAAAAAGTTTTACTAACCTTTTATGCGAGTGGGTCCGAGAAATGTTTTAAAATTCACTATCATTTTCTCAAATTTAGATGCATCTATTTCCACAATTACTCCAGGCCCTCCAAGTTTCTAGCTATTATCAAGCACATCAAAAAACTGTTTCATAAAAAGTACTTTTCTACTAGCAACCCCGTTTCCATGAGAAAATACATTAAAAACATCAGAAAAAAAAGCACATTTAACTAAGACATCCATGAGATATCTCTATTCAGCAATATTTTCTAACTGATTCAAGACACAACGCATCTCCCCACCCCTTGATTAACCAAAAAAAACTTATGAAATCTGAGTATTCGTTATTACAACCAAATTGATTTAAAAAAACAAACAAATAATGGAGAAGGAAAATTTTTAGGGTTGTCATGCATAACAGTCAGGCCTAAATAAGAAAGTGAAGGAGTGAAATTTGGCAATTTATTTCAACCAAATATTTACATTACCGAGGGTGTGGATTAAATCCCACTCCAACCAAGTTATTTGTTATTTATTACACATTTACTGGTGAGTTCTTTTCTTCAATTGTGCACTTTAATTCAGCAATTGAAAAGATTTTTTAACTCTTTGGAAATATTAAATTTGAATAAGTACCAAAAAGTATACCATAATTTTTCATAAATTACAAATATGAGCGGTATAGATCTTGTGTCTAACTAATACATTAGCGATAAATCGCCAAATTCGTAATCTCGCGAAAAAAGTCTGAATGTTACTGAAAGGTTGAAAAATCAGCATAAAAAGATTATTAGAGAAATTGGAACAGCTTCAGTATCGCCCAACTACCAAATTTGACGCCATTTTTTGGCGCCCAGTAACGTGTTTCATAAAGGGGTTTCCATCAAAATTTCCAATGAAACTCCATGTTCAAAAAATAAATATACATATTACACTAATTTATAGATATTTTTTAGGGTACTACAACATGTGTGTGAGGGTGAAAACAAAATGCCAAGTTTAAGATTCTTTATTTTCGTGACATTTATGTTTTAAAAATTATTCGCACAACTTAGGAATTTTAATTTTGTTTACCTAATAATAATATTTTAATCACTTTATTGAACTATGAAGAATTTTTTTTAGTCAAAAAGTTCTTCTTTACCTTTAATTTGAATATGGACATGATTTTCACAAGATATAGTAAACCTGATCTTTTAATGATAATATTGTATATTTTCTTTGAAATAATCATAGAACTTTGTAATTTTGGAAAATTAATTTATTTTCTTTTTTCATGTAAAAAACTATCTTAAAACTTAGATATTGCATAGAGTATCATCCAGTGGGATATGTTATGGGTTGATACAAATTATCATTTATTGCCAAACTTGGCAGTATTCTTTGGCGATAAATTTGGGTGGGCGATACTAAAGGCTAGCCCTTGATCTTTTAATGATAGTACTGCAAATTTTCTTTTTTTCATGTAAAATAATATCTTAAAACTTAGATATTGCATAGAGTGCCATCCAATGGGATATGTTATGGGTTGATACAAATTATCATTTATCACCAAACTTGGCTGTATTTTTCAGCGAAAAATTTGGGTGGGCGATACAAAAGGAAAGCCGAGAAATTATTCCTGGTTGGAAAATAAATTTCACAACTTTTTATACAACATTAAAGCAAGGCATTTTAATTCTTGAAGAACCTGAAAATTTTGATTCAGTGGAAATTTGAAAAAATTCCTGAAAATTGTTTCATGTTATATTTAAATTATATATGTGAATGTAAAAATTTTTTAAATCTCCAGTTCCCATACACTAGATCACACTTAACCAACCTTACAGGTCATAGTCCAATTATAATACAGCAAATATAAAAGTAAATGGTAGGGATGCATTTTCAATAAATGAGATTGAATGAATGTTGGTTTTTATGGTGCAAAATCCAAATTAGGCTATAAACAGAATCTGACCATAAATAAAGTAATATGATAAGCAAATCTAAATACATATAATTGTACAGCAAATATTAGAAAATAGAAATGTCCAAAAGCTGCCAGTTTTGATTACTAGCACTCAGATTTCCATTCTAAATTAAAACTTTAACGATTCAGCGCAGTAAATCAAATAATTTACTGTGATTTCTCAGAAAATTTCTTTTTTATTATTTATTACTTAAGTCTTTACAGAATAGCATTAAAATTTTATGACCCATTTTCATACGTAATTTTTAGCAATAAACTTAACAGTAATTTTTGAATTTTTTTTCTTATGATATTTTGCAATAAAAATGAAAACAGGGCTAGCCTTTAGTATCGCGCACCCGAATTTTTTACTACAAAATACCGCCAAGTTTGGTGATAAATGATAATTTGTATCAACCCATACCACATCCAATTGGGGGGGGGTACTCTAAGGGATACCTAAGTTTTAAAGGGTGGATCTTAAATTAGTGTACTTCTTGGCGGTTGGGAAAAATTCAAAAAGGCGATAAATTGCCAATTTGGTAATTTTATATGAATAAGAGAAAATAAATTAAATTTCCAAAATCAAGAAGTTCTATGATTGTTTCAAGGAAAATATCCAATACTAACATTAAAAAATCAAGTTCGTTATATCTTTTGAATTGTTTTCTATATGAGTAAAATATTTTGTGTATATATATATATATATTTAAAAATAGCACCTAAATGCAAATATATCTGAAAAATCATGTCCATATTCAACTTTAAGGGAAAGAATTTTTTGAATAAAAAAATTTTTTTATAGTTCAATAAAATGATTGAAATATCATTATCAGGTACACACAACATAAAATTCCTAAGTTGTATGAATAATTTTTAAAACATAAATGGCACAAAAAGAATCTTAAACTCGGCTTTTTATTTTCAACCTTATGTCCTAGTACCCTTGAGAATATCTATAAATTTGTAATATGTATATTTATTTTTTGAACATGGAATTTTGATGGTAACCCTTTTTTCAAATAAGATACTTGGTGCCAAAAAGTGGCGTCAAATTTGGCAGGTGGGCATTACTAAAGCTGTTCCAAAAAACGGAACTGATGTAATGAAACTAATTAGTTATTTTTAATTAAAGGGTTTTTATTTTGATTTAAATAAAACTCTCACTGAGTGATAGAAAAAGTATCACTATATATACACAAAGGCCAACACCATTATTTACATTTAACGGAAAACTCACCCAGGTTGCACAATTTGTCCTTCTGATTGAATTAATTCCAAAACAGAACCACCAAGTGTTGATTTGTATTTAAGCAGCAGATCTTTTCCATCTCCAGCATCCCCATCATGTTTATAACTAAGTATTACAGAATTATAAAACAATTGATTTCCTTTCTGTATTTTCCATTTGACTAGAGTAAACGGTTTTTTCCCATCGTAACAATATATTTTATCTGTTGCAGCCATGTATTACTCTTAATTTCTCACGTTGAATACAAGCCAAATGTCAATTTTCACCATTACCCATGCTTTACCTCCAAAGCAATGTTTCCATCTCATTGGTCAAAATAAATGAATCAGAAAGTAGTGCCAATTCTGTATAGCAAAATTTATTATTTTTGGACAATTTATAATTTTAAACATGTGATAGCCTGAAATTTTGAGAAACGATCCAAGACTTTGTAAATAATATAATGTGTTATTATCCTAATACGCTAGTAATAAAATGTTAAGATAGCGAACTACGTGACTATTGTTACTGTAAAACATTAACTACAAATTTGTAACAGTTTCATTCTATATAGTATTTTTTAAAACAATGATCCTCTATAAAATTCGCCTTCAACACTGAGATAACTTTACTATCATTTTAAAACCATTGAGAACGATTTAAAAACCCATCAAAAATTATATGTTAATGAACGCTAGTGAATTGACGCTAATGCTCAAAAAGTATGGAAAGCATCTGCCAGAATAAAAAAGAGAGAGAGAGAGAAGTACCTTCTAAGGAGGAAACTGCAAAAAGATAAATAAAAACTATTGCAACAAATTACTTAGGGGGGTTAAGGTTTCTTTCAGAACGTGCCAAAATTGCCAAACTGAACAAGTAACATTCCAATGTGGCAGTCACCCAATGCAGTATACATCGGGGAATCTTTACTTGAGGGGTTGAAGGTTTTTTTTCGAAACGTGCCAAGATTGCCAAATAGAGCAATTAACGTTCCAATATGCTAGTCATCCAATTATGCTTACATCACACACGATGACGTAGGGAATATTCTTAGAAAAGCAGTAATAAGGCTTTCCTCCCCTACATAAAAAAGTTCTACACAATTATAGATTTATAATAACTGTATTTTAAAAAATGAATTCTTCTCATCAGTTTCGAACCCGTTACATGAAAAAATTATAATGTATTTTGTAATTGATAGTATATACAAAAATACTTTTTCTCATAAAGTAGTTCCAAATACAATTATATAATTTGTATTAAATGCATTAATTCTTTGCATCTCTTTCGAGTTCTGCTACATTAAAACGTTTTAAATATGATTATATCCAAAACATTGTTTGTATTTACAAAAAAATTTATTCTTTACACCATTTTCGAGCTCATTTTACTATTTTTTTTAAAAAAAATTACATTCTTAGAAGAATATTTTTAATGCTACGAAATAAATTAAAAACTTAAAGACATTTTATGCTCTATAGAGAAGGAGAATTCTATACATGTTAAAAAGCATATTTACTACATTCCTGTTTATGTAGAAAATACAGTTTTATTATTTGAAGTAGATGATAGTTATTAAAGTTATGTACACATATAACATAATTGAAATTTTTAAAACATAACATTATTTTTAACATAATTGAACATAATTGAAAGCATATTAAACATAATTGAAAGCCATTCGGATTATCAATTTTTGATTTTGACCTCGAAGTTACGTAGTGTTCTGTAAAGGACAGTTTTAATTGAAATTAGCCTTACTAGATGGCTGCACAAGTCAGCCAAACATGTGGCTTGTTGTTAGAATAAATAAATAATCCTAATTATTAATTAAATAAAATTTAAAAATAGCATTATAAAATATTAATGATACACCATATAATTTTAAAAAAATTTATTAATTTTTTAACTTTATTCATTTATATTTCTGTATTTTGTATATTAATATCTTGGTTTAATTGTGATCATACTTTAACTGTAAAACAAACTATGATCATTGAAAAATGTTGCAATTTGAATCACTCTGCTATCAGGCACAAAATTTTGCTCTACAAGTCGATCTTAAGACCGATCATGTTGTATGCGTCGCCTATTTGGGCGTCTGCGGCAACCACCCATCTGAAACGACTGCAAGTCTTTCAAAACATTAACC
Source organism: Nephila pilipes (assembly GCA_019974015.1). NCBI lineage: Eukaryota > Metazoa > Arthropoda > Arachnida > Araneae > Nephilidae > Nephila > Nephila pilipes. The sequence goes on from BMAW01051852.1 coordinate 941,079, forward strand.
TTAGGAAAATGATAAATGCACCCTGGTTTGTCCGGAATGAAATCCTGCATAAAAATCTAAATATTGAACCAATTCTAGAGTTCATTAAAAAACAATCATTTAATTTCTTTAATAGGATCCCTCAAATACCTAATGCACTGCTTCAACAACTCACCGCGTATGATGCATTAATCGCATCATCGCAAAAAAGACCCAGAGCCGCTCTCGGACACTCTTATATTCATTTCCCAGTCTTAAAAAGACTGAGAGCGCATTGAAGCAATTCATTAGTGATATCCTGCTTAATTTTTAAATTCAGGACTTCACATAGATAAGTGGCAATGTCCCATGGTCAAAATGGACCACGCGTAACACTGTCGATCACTTTGAAAAATTTTAAAATTTCGAAATCTTAGTGATTTAAGTTCTTAAAAGTTTGTTTACATTTTATTTTCCATTTTCCTAAGTTAGAACCAATTTTAACCACCAGGCGTCGCTAGTGGCGCATAGCTCAATTCATGTTAATTCTTTTTTTTTTTTTTTTTTTTCCAAACTCAATCTCCTCGCGTTTAAATTTTCATCAAACTTTTAAATTGCATTTTTCTTTAAATTGGTTTCGGTACGGCATTTATTTCATTTTAATTTTTTAACTTTATTTTTATCTAGTTACAACCTCTCAAAACCAGTGGACGACAACTTCTCGAAGTCGTTTTTCGCCTTCAGACTGAAGTCCCACTAACCTTTCTCCACCCATTGCTATATATGTTCTTAGGCTTACTGGCTACAGCGTCAATGGCAATGCCTTTCGTAACTTTACTTTCCAACTATGTTTCGGCAGTTCCTCACTCTGCCGAACAGATCTTTTGCCTTGATCACAATTATTATAGTTGATTACAATTAAGCTAAAATTTTATAAATGATGCACTTTTTTAATAGTAATTCCATGAGAGGGTATGTTTTTAATTGAAACAGGAACCTCTAATGTTAATACGTTACCGTATATTTTACAAAATATTTAAAATCTGCAAATAAGATTTTCAGGAACAAATTATTATTTGAGTCTTTTTAACTGTATTTTAGAAGACATTTTAACTTGTTTTCTCTATTTTTAATTTTGATAAGATGTAATGTACATTTGGCAACTTTTCAGGGCGAGTAGCAACCTCCAATACCTGATTGATCATTTGGTTTTCATATATCACTTTTTACAGATAAGTATGGAGACTATAATCATACTATCAATGTAAGTATGTATTGCTTGTTATTAAATTGTGAATTTTTCTTAATGAGATTCATTTAATGTGCTTCTGAAGAAACTATAAGTTTAAATTTTAAATAGCTACCAATGGAAAATATATTGAAGTTCCCTTTGAAATTTAAAATATTTACACAAAAAGGGGGGATATGGTATTTTTGGTAGGTTGTCAAGTTCTTTACAAAAAAATATTCACTTTAATATTCTATAATCAATTGGACATTCATATTTATACAAGACAATTCAATATGGAAAAGCATTTAAAACTGCATAAACCAAGTTTGTCCAGATTTCTGTTGATGGCTGAAACCAAACAATATTTGTAATTATGAGTTTTTTAATGGTAACCAATTCACTAATTTAATTTCTGTACATAAATGTGCAATTCATTATCTTTATAAAATTTGAATTACAGTGAAGATGTTTCTTTGTAGAAATTTATGAAATATGTATCGTATGTTTGCAAGATTTAACATGTTATTTGCAATATTGAGAATTTTTGTTCTCAACTTTGTTTCGGCAGTTTCTCACTCTGCCGAATGCCCAGGCGATTGTTGCCTTGATCACAATTATTATAGTTGACTACAATTAAGCTAAAATTTTATTAAATGATGCACTTTAACTTTTTAATAGTAATTCTAATGAGAGGGTATGTTTTTAATTTTAAAACAGGTATCTTGTAATTTTAGCCGTTACCGTTACCAAATCACTCTGCTTGTAGCTTCCTAAGCACGTTGTCGTGTATTTGAAATCGGATTAAAAATAAAATTCCATAATGATTCGCAACTGGTGAAGAAGAATTCTCAATTTCTTTTTTCTACGTAACGCAATCTAAATGTAATTAAGTCTAACTATATCTACTATCTGAAGTCACAAAAATCATGTCCGATTGGAAGGAATAATTGGTGACCCAGACTTCGCGAAACCGTTGATCGGATTTTGGACTCGGAATGACTGATACTAAGGTAAAATCGGAGGAATTGGAAGCTGATGCAATCAGCCTTAAAATACCTCCATTCTGGACAGACAAACCTGAAATTTGGTTTTTTTAGGTGGAAGCATAATTCCAAATCAGCAGAATATCATCTGAAGAAACGAAATTTAACTATTATTGTCTCAACTGGAACCCCGATTCTTGGAGAATATCTGGGACATTATAAAAGATCCAGAAAACAGAGAGAAATATTCAGCTACCAAGGAAAGACTTTTGAAGACATTTCAAGAAAGCGAAAATGTTCGCATAAAGAGACTTTTAACGGGACTAGAATTTGGTGACATGTTACCTAGTCAACTTCTCCGAAAAATGCGTTCTCTTGGCCAACCAGATATTTCGGACAAAGTTCTCCGCACTTCATGGTTGGAAAAAATGCCGAACAATGTTAAAAATATCATTATAGTAAGTGATGAAAATCTGGATAAATTGGCTGCAATTGCCGATAAAATTGTGGAGATGTCGCCGAGGACATTAGAGTTGGCGGCAGTGAAGAGGGAGCCTTCAGAAACGGAGCACCTTCTTTCTAAAATTTCAGCGTTAGAAGCTCAAATTGCCAGCATGAGTGTACAGCGATATGCTCGTAACCATCATCGCCAGCGAAATATAAGTATATAAGTAGATCCAGATCTAGAAGCCGGTTTAATCCAAATGGAAAGTTTTGTTTTTTTTTCATTACAGATTTGGAAAAAAACGTCGACCGGAAAAATGCGTTATGCCCTGTACTTGGAATAATTCGGGAAACTAATCCCAGCAGTAGACACCGCGGAGAGTTCCACTGCTGAGGAAGTACTTGGCCGCAAATCCTGTTTGTTCGTCAGAGACAGAACAACTGGTTGTAAATTTCTTGTTGACAGTTAAGCCGATGTATCAATTATTCCTGTCAATAAAGGGGAGTGTCAAGTTTCTGAATACAAACTGTATGCTGTTAATGGTTCAGAAATAACCACTTATGGCATAAAAATGTTCACTTTAGTTTTAGGACTTAGACGATCTTTCTAGTGGCCTTTTGTTATGGCAAAAGTTACTAAAGCCATAATAGGTGCAGACTTCTTATTGAAATTCAAATTATTAATTGATTTGTGTAACAAAAAATTAATTGATGGAGTTACAAACCTCTCAGCAACAGGGGAAATAACTGCCATTGAAGAAAATAGTAAATTAAGCTCTGTTAATAAAACATCAAAATATTTTGAATTATTAAATTTGTATCCAGATTTAACTAAACCTAATTTAACTAACATAGTTATCAAACATGATATAGAGCACCACATAGTAACCACTGGTCAACCAGTCTACTCTCGAGCACGACAATTAGCTCCGGATAAACTGCAGATAGCTAAACAAGAATTCCAATACATGCTTGACAATGACATAATTCGACCTTCTAAATCCCAGTGGGCTAGTCCCTTACACCATGTAAACAAGAAAGATGGTACATTAAGACCATGTGGAGATTATAGAAGACTTAATGCCCAAACAGTACCAGATCGATACCCTATTCCCAGAATAGAAGACTTTCATTACATCTTGAAAGACAAATGTATTTTTTCAAAAATTGATCTTGGGAAAGCGTATTACCAAATACCGATTTCAGAAAAAGATAAGCCTAAAACTGCCATTACAACACCTTTTAGGTTATATGAATTCAATGTCATGAGTTTTGGACTAAGAAATGCACCATCAACCTTTCAGCGGTTCATAGCAGAAGTGTTACGAGGACTGGACTTTGTGTTTCCTTACTTGGATGATGTGTTGATTGCCTCATCTTCAGAAAAAGAACATCAGGACCATATTAAATTAGTATTTGATAGGTTTCAGCAATATGGTCTGATAATTAATGTAGTCAAATCAGTGATGGGAGCGGACCAAGTGGAATATTCGGGATACCTTATCAGAAGTGGACAGGAGCAGAAGGCTCCGGTCCACTTCTTGAAAAGATTGAAGCAATCAACAATCACAAAATGCCTGATACCATACATGAACTTCGAACATATCTGGGAATGATAAATTTTTATTGACGATACTTAAAGAATGCAGCAAAAATACAAGTACCTTAACACGCCCTGCTGAAAGGAGCAGAAAAAAAAAAGACCGAAGAAAAGTCCCATGGACTAAAGGCACTATAAAAAAATTTCGAACAGTGCAAGTCTGATCTCGCTAAAGCTGCTCTATTGTCTTTCCCAAAATCTGGATTGCCAATATCTCTTTGTGCGGATGCTTCTGATTTTGCCATAGGATCAGTACTTCAACAGTATATAGACGAGAGTTGGAAACCAATAGCATTCTATTCAAAGAACCTTAATGAGACTCAGAAAGCGTATAATGATAGGGAACTATTGGGAATGTACCTTTCTGTGAAGCATTTCAAGCATCTGTTGGAAGGAAACGATTTTATCATCTACACTGACCGCAAGCCGCTTACTTTTGCATTTCAACAAAAAAAAATGATAAAGCATCACCAAGAAAACAACGGCAACTGCAATATATTTCAGAATTGTCCACTAATATTCGACATATATTGGGTAAAGATAACTTTGTTACAGACGCATTATCTAGAATTGAAGCTGTAAATGAAATCAACTATGATGCAATTGCAAAAGAGCAAGTAAAGGATGAAGAATTGAAACAGTTAATGCAAAACAATTCATCTTTGAAATTTAAACCTTCCACATTACCATCTGGAAAAACACTGTGGTGTGACATCTCAACTTCCAAAATAAGGTCTTATATACCACAGAAATTTCGATTGAAAATATTCCAATTAATACATGGTTTTGCTCATCCTGTTATCAAGTCAACAATAAAATTGATGACAGAAAAATATGTCTGGTCTAATATAAAAAAACCAAGTTAGAGAATGGGCCAAGGCATGTATTAGATGTCATAAGTGCAAAGTTACTAGGCATACAAAGTCAAAATTTGGCGAATACCAAGTATCAGATGAAAGGTTTATTGTAGTGTACATAGACTTAATTGGACCACTACCACCTTCTGAAGGGATGATGTACTGCTTAACCTGCATTGACCAATTCTCTTGCTGGATGGAAGTAGTTCCTTTACCAGATATAACAGCCGAAATAGTTGGAAAGACATTTTATGAACATCGGATATGTAGGTTTGGAGTTCCTGCTACAATAATAACTGATCAAGGCCGACAATTCGAGTCACAGATGTATAGAAAAATTGCTGCAATATGTGGTGCCAAGGTAGGTCAAACAACACCTTACCATCCTCAATGTAATGGGAAAGTTAAGTGTTCGCATAGAACCTTGAAAAGAGCTATAAAAGCTCACAACAATATTAAGTGGACTGAATCTTTACCAACTGTGTTGTTAGGTTTACGAGCTGCACTAAGACCAGATGTCAATCACACAATTGCATAAATGGTTTATGACACGTGCATCAAATTACCTGGTGAATTTTTTGACCAACCTACTATCAACATGGATCTACAAAATTTTGTGACGAAATTATAGCAACACATGGAAGATATAAAGCCCTTGAAACCTAGTACCAGGAAGCAAAAAAATTTTGTACGTAAAGAATTGGAATCCTACTCACATGTATTTGTAAGGATTGACAGAGTAAAAAAAAAAAACTTGAATTACCATATGAAGGTCCATTTGTTATGGTAAAAAAACTGGATAAATACTTTACTATTGTCATAAAAGGTAAGCAAGTTAATATTTCAGTGGACAGATTAAAAACTGCTTATCTGTTAGAGCCAGACCATGATAATGGACAAACTACTACAGAACACAAAAACGCAACTCCTAACTCTGTAGATCCTCATCTTACGCCTGACAAACAGCCTCCTACCAGTCGTGGCAGAAAGATAAGTAAACCAGTAAGGTTTAGAGAGTAAAAACAGAGTATTGATAATAAATATTATTATGTATACAAGTATCAAAGCTGTATATTCCTTTCGCTTGTTACTCTTATTTAATTATGAAAAATGTATATAATTGGTATATGTAGTATTTTATTTGTGTATGTATTTTTTTTTCCATGTATATAGTATACTAAAATTTGAAAATCTTGTGTACTTATTAGAAAGTTTGATGACTTGTAAATGTACAATGATGTTTAAAATGAGATAATTTGTTTCTACTTATTTTTCCTATGATTTGAATATTAAAAATGTATAATTTGGAGTGGCATGCATAAATAATGTAAGTAAATGTGTATTCTGAAAAATGTTAAAACATATATATTCTGAAAAATGTTAAAACATATATATTCAGTGTATTTTTGACTTGGAATTTGTATAAGAAATATAGATGCATGATAAATATTAAAAATGTTATTGCACAAGTTAAAAATGTAAGTAAAATTTGTCAACAAGTCTCTAAACAGTCCCTGACATATTCTTTTTCTATGTATAATAACTTCGTTACTGGCAAGGGAGTAATGTAAAGGACAGCTTTAGTTGAAATTAGCCTCACTAGATGGCTACACAAGTCAGCCGAACATGTGGCTTGTTGTTAGAATAAATAAGTAATCCTAGTTATTAATTAATTAAAATTTAAAAATAGCATTATAAAATATTAGTGATACACCATATAATTTTAAAAAAATATATTAATTTTTTAACTTTATTCGTTTATATTTCTGTATTTTGTATAATAATATTTTGGTTAAATTGTGATCATACTTTAACTGTAAAATAAACTGTGATCATTGAAAAATGTTGTAATTTGAATCACTCTGCTTGTAGCTTCCTAAGCACGTTGTCGTGTATTTGAAATCGGATTAAAAATAAAATTCCATAATGATCCGCAACTGGTGAAGAAGAAATCTCAATTTCTTTTTTCTACATAACGCAACCTAAATGTAATTAAGTCTAACTATATCTACTATCTGAAGTCACAAAAATTGTGACCGATAGGAAAGAATAGTTCTTTTTCTTTTCCATGGAGTTTACTGTTTGTGGAAAACACGGGATACGCTAACAATCCTTCTCTATTTTCGACTCTCCTTCTTGTCAACCAATTTTTTGTTTTCTTCCATTTTTCAAACATCTAGATCATAGTAACCCCTTTGTTTGGCGCAGCTTAGCTGTATTCAGTTCTCGCGCCTTAAAACTGAACCATCTCTCTCTTAACAATTTCTGAGAATATTATCGAAAAATATAGACTGGGTTTCTACGAATGAGATTTTATTTTTCTACCTCTTCTTATTTATCTGATTATTATTGTTCTAAAATAACTATTATTTTTATTTCATATCTGTTCAAATACGAAATTATAATTGAAAGAAATTCAAAAACTGATTTCATTTGAAATATTGATTTAAATGAAAAAAAATCTGTAAACTTACCTCATTCATTTTTGCAGTATTTTAGAAGAAATATTATAGTTCAATTTGTTCTTCCCTTTATTACTTCATTTAATAGCTTTGAATAGAATTACTCATGTAATGTAAATTGTTACAAATAGTTTTGCATTTCTCAATGGCCTTTTTTATGAAGATGGTTAAAACTTTTATTACCTACTTTCTGATCTTTGTAAATTATCTTTTTTATTAAAACGTTTTTATGTATTTCACTTAGTGTGTGTGTCATCAAATTTTCGATCGTTAATTTAACCAACTTCTCACCAAGCTAGAGCTCTGAAACTTTGGCAATTGTTCTTACTGGCCTAACAAAACAATATTTAGACATTTGCGACAATTTTTTCCCAATATTTCAATATATTTTTAGTAAACTTTGCTACCATATAAAAACGTTGTTTTTAAAAGCGTTGGTTTTTATCTAGAATTCTTCTTTTTTTTCTTTTTTCTTTTTTTTTTTTAAATTTTAATAATGTCAAATTTGATAAGGAATTAAGCATTTTGCAAAATGTCAATTTTATTACATTTTCTTTATGCTGAATTCAAGTTAAAAATATTTCAATCAACGTTATTTGACTGTAAATATAATATGTGTATACTGTTTCTTACAGATGATATAATTTGTTATTAAATGTGAAAATTTTAAAAGCAATTTTTCAAAAAATTACACACAATATTCAGATTTGCATATAAGATTTCTAAATTTTTTATTGTTGCAATCAAGGACATTTTTAACCATTTTACAATGGTTAAAAATGTAAACTCAAATCGACGGATAAAAAAAATCAATATACAATATAAAAAAATACAAAATAAAAGTGTAAACTGAAATCAACGGATCCAAAATCGAATTCACGGGAGAGAAAGATATTCGAGTTCAAATGTTTCTAATCACGCTCATACGAGGTTTAGAAGATTCAACGATTCGGAGAAAAGAACCAAATACAAGCCAGCCGAAGAGAACAACGAATTTCACGAGAGAAACAAGCAAGCCTATGGCAACATGTGCCACTGTCAGTCAAGAAAGTCTACTCACCAAAGAAATAGTGTTTGGAAACAAGAAAATTACTGCACTTATCGACATCGGAAGTACCGTCAATCTACTACGAGAAAATACCAGCAGAGGAATCATCGATCCAACGAAGCTAGCGGAGAACAAAATTCTCTTAACCGGCATAGGTGATGCTCAAGTCACTACGGTAGGATCTTTCGAACAAGAATTTCAGATGGATGAAGAAAACTATACACTAACTTGGCATGTGGTACCTACAGCAAAACTAAAGTTCGAAGCAGTCATAGGTTCAGATGTTTTTGAACGAGCATCAGTCAACTTCACGAAGAATGGTGTAGAATTTGTTAAATATGAAAATCAAGCAATCTTAATGCAGATACTAGCAGGAAACGTTGAAAAATTAGAACCTAATCACATAGGAGATCCTGAGATCAAAATAGAACTTACAAAAATGATAGAAAGCTACAAGCCTGAAAAGACGGCAAACACCAATGTTACCATGCAAATTATTTTAAAAGATGATGAACCAGTTTGTCAATCGCCACGCCGATTAGCATTCACGGAGAGAGAAGTAAATAAACAAATAGAAGAATGGTTCGAAGAAGGCATCGTACGCCCAAATTCCTCAGAATACGCCTGTCCAGTTGTAATGGTCAAAAAGAAAGATGGAAATTCGAGAATGTACGTCGATTACCGAAAACTCAACTAGAAGCTAGTGAAAGATAAATTTCCTTTACCTCTCATCGAAGATATTTTATATACACTACAAGAAGCAAAAGTTTACTCCACGTTAGATTTATGAAACGGTTTTTTCCACGTCAACGTTGATGAAGATTGCAGAAAATTCACGTCTTTTATCGTTTTAGATGGACAATTCGAGTTCAACAAAGTTCTTTTTGGGTTAAGTTTGAGCCCAGGTGTTTTTCAAAGATTTGTCACAAGCATTTTCAGAGACCTTACACGTAAAAGAATTTTTGCAAGCGGTATGGGTGACCTTATTGTTCCAGCAAAAGAAGAAAAGAACGGACTCCAAAAACTTAAAATTGTGTTCAAAATTGCGAATAAATATGGTCTGGATATAAAATTCAAGAAGCGTCAGTTACTAATGAGAAAAGTTTAATTTTTAGGTCACATAGTAGATAATGGAATCATCAAGCCCTCAGTCACAAAGACATTAGTAGTTGCAAGGTTTCTGGAAACAACGATCGTAAATAAAGTACAAAGTTTTCTAGGATTAACAGGATAATTCAGAAAATACATCAAAGATTACTCGAACATTTCGAAACCGTTAAGAAAGTGTAGTATTTCACATTTACAAATATAGAAGAAAAATAGAATTACAAAGAAATTCTTCTATATTCGTCTTGACAGATGATAAGTATAGTTGAAGGCCAACTCTATTTCGATGAATCGAACTCGGTAGGACTTTCCAGCTATTATCAAATAATTAATTTTATTTTCCAATGTACTGTCAAACCAGTTCCTCAGTTGCTTGTTAGAGGGCTCGTTAGGTCGATGATTCTTCAGCTGGTATTTTCTCGTAATAGACTGACGGTACTTCCGATGTCGATAAGCGCAGTAATTTTCTTGTTTCCAAACTCTATTTCTTTGGTGCGTAGACTTTCTTGAATGATAGTGGCACATGTTGCCAAAGGCTTGCTTGTTTCCCTCGTGAAATTCGTTGTTCTCTTCGGCTGGCTTGTATTTGGTTCTTTTCTCCGAATCGTTGAATCTTCTAAACCTCGTATGAGCGTGATTAGAAACATTTGAACTCGAATATCTTTCTCTCCCGTGAATTCGATTTTGGATCCGTCGATTTGAGTTTTCGTGATTTCCTTCATAACTTCCGTGACTGGCGGATTGAACATCAAGATGTCGATTGTAACTAGTGATCGCTGGAACTTTCCTACTTGATCTATCCTGCTCGAATTTTCGTGGTGATTCAAAATGTTGAAATTTTTCTGGAGCTCTGAAATCTTGTTTCCCCTTAAAATACGTAATAACTGGCTTTTGATTTAATGTTCTATTGTGGCCTTCGTACTCTTCAAACTTTTCTACTAATTCGGCTGGCGAATTTATCTCTGTACATTCATCTAGAAAATGTTGCTTAAAGTTGGTAGGAGCTCTACGTTTCATTTGATCTGAGACGATTAGTTTTCTTAATTCTTCAAGAGATTCGATTTTTAACCCTGTAGTCCATCCGTCGAAATATGCTGCAAGTTCGTGATAAAAATCGGTCCAAGTGGGGCTATAAACTTTTTGATGCTTGGTAAATAACTGGCGAAACTTATTTGACGTTAATTTAAGTATTTTTAGCAGAAGTTCTTTTATGTGGTCGTAGTTGTTTGCTATCTCCTCTGGTTCACGTGCGATGATGTGAGAAATTTTAGTAGGTAAGAGTCCTAAAAGATATGAAACCCAATGTTCTTTTGAAATTGTTAATCGTTGCACTTGACGTTCGAATAAGACTAAATATAAGTTAATATCTTCTTTAACTTCATATTTATGAAGAAATTTGGATATTTCCTTTACTAGTAATTTCGAATTGTCGGCTTCGTCGACCGTTGTGTGTAATTTGAGTTGATTTTCTAATTTTAATCTCTCCAGCTCAATTTCATGGTGATCTTGACGTCGTTTCTCTTCGTAGTTTAGTTTTCGTTGTGCTTCAGCAAGTGTTTCAAGGTGCAACTTTTCTTCAAATTCTTTTCGTTTCTTTTCGGCAAGAGTTTCGAGGCGCAACTTTTCTTCCAAAGCTAAAGTTTCATGACCTATTTTTTCTTCCATTTCTTCTTCCATTTTTCGCTGTTCCCTTATACTTATAAACAAATTTTTTTGTGAATTCTTCATCATATTCAATATCTTTAATGATTACGTCCCTTAGTTTCTTAACTGTCATTGAAGAATCAGACTTTAGATCTAATTCTTCAGCGAGGATAAATATATCTTCCCGATATCCTTTAGCGAAGTACGAAATTTTGAAATTAATATGTGAATAGTTAAATAGAATCAATTAATTTGAAAATTTATACTCTAATCATTTTTACGCAATAACAACAACAAGTGATTTAAAAATGAAACATGTTTATTATAGTGAATTTCGTTTAATTAATTTGCTCAAATAGATAAATGTATCAAAAATATACATTGAACGCATTCATGTAAGTGCAAGGATATTTGAAATAAATTTTGAAAATGATATAAATATATAAAATTTCTTTCAGTCTATTGCAATATAATTTGTCAAAGTACATTTTTTTTTGAAAGAATTATTTATCATAGCAATCGGAAATCCCTTTTCTAAAAGTTTCTACAAAACTAAAACTAAACATTGTGAAAGAATATAAAGTAATTCATTTCGAACCCGAAAAAAATATTCAGACAAATAGGGAAATAATCCGAGAATCAATAACAAAATCATCTATTTTGAGAATACACTTCAATTTACTTAATTTAGAATTCACTAGACTCCCAACCTGTTTTCTCACAAAGTAATACGTTAACATTCATGGAAACCAAACAGAGGACATTGTTTAGGCCAACGTTGAAAATTTTTCATGTGAGAATCAGAAAGTTTACTTTAGCTGAACTAGGAAGTCTAATTACTTGTGCATTTATTCATTTCTCGAGGAAGAACGCTGACTGATTTGAGATACCATCGCACATCAATTCACACATACACAATAATAATAATAATAAAGCACTCTTAGATTTTGAATTCAAGTTTGACGATTTGAAAAAATATATATAAAAATGCACTTAGACGTTTAATACGTTTAATGTACTTTTCCTTTATATATTTCTTTTTATAATTAAAAAAAAACTTTACATGATGGCACTTCATTGGAATTAGATGGATTGTCCTAAAAATAAATATGGTTTTCAATACCACCTCGAATCTTGCGATGAAACTTTCACACTAATACACTCTGTTTTTTAACACTCTTTCAGGAGTCAACGTCCTGTTTTAAGAGCCTAGATTAAACACAATTTAGATGATCACTAAGAAACATTTGTTGCGAAGAAGCAATTGAGAATTTCGTCGTCGAAGAAAAACTGTATTGGATTCTGGACAGCGGTTCTACTTTTAGAAGGGAACACTGGTTATCGCAGAAAAGTAACTATGGAAATGGATGAGGTACACATTTTCTTTGTAGTGGATCTGCCGTTACTGGATACTGGCTATTCTTTCTGTAGAGGCATACGTCGTCGCTGGACACTGGCTATTCTTGCTGTAGAGGTGGATCTGTCGTCGCTGGACACTGGCTATATTTACAGTAGAGGCATACGTCTGCATAAGCAACTCGGAAATTTTGTTGATCTCAGGGCGAGCATCTAATTTTCTTTTCTTCTGTAGTCATCTTTCAATAATTTTGTAGGCATGTCGAGTCGAACGCTCATAAATTTTGTACGCAAACTGGTATCTCGGGTCTCCCGCTCATAAATGTTGAACACATCCCGGGCCGGATCTCCCATAATTTTTGCACATATCCCGGACCGAACGCCCATAAATTTTATAGAAGGGGGGTGAGGAGATTATACATCCCGATTCTACGCTGCTGTGCTCATACGCGAAGGTCTGGTTTGTCTAGGGGAGTAATTTCATCACCGGATTCTATGATGACTTCGTATCAATTCAATGAGGATGTAGTTTTACTTAAGTTTATTAGAAGAGATGATGAAGGGAAAAGATAGGTACATTAATTCCATATACAGGTTATCTCTATTAGGAGTGAACGGTTCTTCTGAGACGGATATATGGCAGTCTAATTAACTTTATCCCATATCGGCGATGGGCGCTAGAACGCGCTCGGGCTTTTGAAATTTACTTCCGACGCGGGTAATGTGAAGGAGAAGAGAAGCGGAAAAGTGGAGGAAAGAGAGCGAGAACGAAGTATCACTCAGTTTTTGTTCTGAAATAGATGGCGCTGTATAAGTTTATCACATGACTCTGATTCGTGGTGCCATCTATTGAGTATCGAAGGAACTGGTTTTACAGTGCATTGGAAAATAAAATTAATTGTTTAATAATTAGCTGGAAAATCCTACAGAGTTCGACCCCTCCAAATAGAGCTGGCCTCCAGCTATACTGGAATATGAAAAACTTCACAAATCATATTTCATACTTTTCAAAATAACTAATACCACAAAAATAGTAAAAAAAATGAATTTCAAAACTTTTCAATATTCTACATATAGCAATATATGTAATCAATTTTTTTGTAACACTTTATCTGATAGGAATGATATAAATACTGATACAAAACAGCATAAAATGTAAATAAGCCTATAAAGAAAATGTAAATAACACTAGAAAATATTTTGTGCATAAAAACAAAATAACATAGCATAAAATTAAATCAAACGAGCTTCACCACATAATATCTATCTACGTTTGATATTTAAATGGTGTTGATAGAAAAAATGTTTTATCACATCTGTTTTTCGTATTGTGGAGCTGTATCACATCCATAGATATTTTTTTTTCTCTTTTTGTAAATCTTCCAGTTTTCGGATTGTATTTCTTCTATGTTCTTCTTAGCATCTTTTACTGTAATTCTGTTTTTCCTCTATATTTTTAAATGTGTAAGACTGCCCTTTCAGAAAATTCTTTAACTTTTCGAATGATTCTTTCAGTTGTATTCCAAAAACAAATGTATTTTCTTCCCTCTTTAGGTCGATTAACGGTTTCGAAATTTTCGAGTAATCTTTAATGTATTTTCAGAAATATCCTGTTAATCCTGGAAATTTTTTTAAAACAGTTGTAAAGTTTTCAGAACTAACAACTTTACGGTCGTTGATTCTGGAAACTTTGCAACTGCTAATGTCTTTTCGACTGAGGGCTTGACTTTTCTATTAATTTCGAATTATCGGCTTCGTCAACCGTTGTGTGTAATTTGAGTTGATTTTCTAATTTTAATCTCTCCAGCTCAATTTCGTGTTGATCTTGACGTCGTTTCTCTTCATAGTCTAGTTGTCGTTGCGCTTCGGCAAGTGTTTCAAGGCGCAACTTTTCTTCCAATTCTTTTTTTCATTTCGTTTCAGCAAGAGTTTCGAGCAAGAGTCCATTTTTAAGAACATAGATTAAACACAATTCACTAGCACGAATAAATATTTGATGCGAAGATGCAATTGATGATTTCGTCGTCGAAAAAAAACTTTGGTGATTCTGGATGGCTGTTCTACTTGTAGGAGGGACACATTGGTCGTCGCAGAAAAGTAACTGTGGAAATGGATGAGGTACACATTTTCTTTGTAGTGTTTCTGCCGTCACTGGACACTGGCTTTTCTCGCTGGAGGGGCATACGTCGTCGCTGGACACTGATTATTCTTGCTGTAGAGGTGTATCTGTCGTCGCTGGACACTGGCTATATTTACATTAGAGGCATACGTCTGCATAAGCAACTCGGAAATTTTGGTTATCTCAGGGCGAGCAACTAATTTTCTTTTCTTCTTGTAGTCATCTCTCATTAATTTTGTAGGCTTTTCGAGTCGAAACTTATAAATTTTACTCACATCATCGCTTCTCAGGTCTAAAGCTTATAAATTTTGAACATATCCCTTGCCGTAAATCCTTGGCCCTGGAAATTTATAGGCATAAGTTTTGTTGAACGGGGGTGATGAGATTGTAAATCCCAAATCTAAGCTGGTTTGCTCTTACGCAAAGGGCTGGTTTGTCTAGGGGAGTAATTCTTTTACCGGATTCTATGATGATTTCATAGGAATTCAATGACAATACTTAAGTTTATTAGGAGAGAGGGCTGAAGGTAATATGTGTACAAAATACTATAGTCAAATTGACCAGTTCGTCGGAGAACGGAATGTCGCTCAGTTTTGTTCTGGAATAGGTGGCGCTGCATGAGCTTCCAAATGACGCTGATTCGTGGTGCCATCTATCGAGTAACTGAGGAACTGGTTTTACGGTACATTGAAAAATAAAATTAATTCTTTGATAATTAGCTGGGAAATCATACATATATATATATTTACATATAATATTATATTGATATCATTTAAAAAGGTACATTCTCTTATAAGAAATGTCCAAATACAATTATATATTTTGTAATTGATCGCTTTCAAAAAAATGCATTATCTTATATAAAAAAAAGTTCCAAATATAATTATATATTTCGTAATTGATAATATTAAAAAAATACCTTTTCTCATGAAAAGATTCCAAATACAATGATATACTTTGTACTAATTGCATTTATGAATAATTAATTCTTTACATCTGTTTTGAATTCTGCTACATTAAAGAATTTTCAATGCGATTAAATTACAATTTTCGAACTTAAAATACGATTAATCATTTAATAAATAAATAATTTTTATTTAAGAAGAAGAAAATATGTACTCTATGAAAGCACAAAAATTTCGTATCAGATTCTTTTCGACTTGATATACAATGGCTGCGGTAGCCTAGTTAATAAGGCAGAGAGCTGGTGGTTTTTGCTAAGTCGTGGGCTCGAGTCTTGATGCCACTAAAGTCAGATTTAACGTGTAGCCGGAGCTGATGTATGTTAAATCTGTCCGAACTCAAAGTCCTCCTGTTAAAGTGGTATGAAAGTTAGGAGAGGTGGGTGCCAGCTCAGTTGTCGCTCTCGTCACTTGACTGAGATTCAAAATTACGTGGTCCGTCGTCAATAGCCCTCGTGTTTCTAACCCTCTTGCTTC